>CAWLCW010000032.1:11800000-12257500 GCA_963856015.1 Helicoverpa assulta
ATGGCGGGTAATCGGTCAGCCTGCCAGTGATCTACGAAGAAGGTTGAACGTTTCAAAAACGCGACGCGAGCCATTTTCAACCCTTTGTACATTGAATAAAGTAGCGATGTGTATTTTCAATGAATATTTCTTTTATAACGGTCTGATCGCGGTTGGTAATTATAATAAAATGTGACCTAAGCTAAGCTATAAATTAACAAGTACCTACGCAGCCACATAAATATTGGTTTTATGGTAATACAATTCGAGAGCAACCATAGCGGACAATAAAGTGTTGAAAGTTTTAGGAATATAATAAAACACTTGGGTCGTAGTTTCGTTAAAATTGGGTCACAAATATCTGAGGTTAGCTGTCGGCAGCAAAACGTCTTTATAAGTTTGTGAGTTGGAAGATTTTAGTTTAGTACCTGAGTCGGCAAGTGGGGGCAGATATATAGCGCGGTATTAACATATCATTACAGAGCCGTTGTTTTGGTTACTGAGAATATATTGTGGGAGCTTAAGGCTCCGCACTTCGAAAACATCCGTTTTTTCGACGGGTAGTATGAGGCCTGAATACATTCTATAGATCAGAAAATTTAACAGTGAGTAGTCGAGGATATTGGCCAGAGAATATGAAAAAAAACTGTTAAAAAAATAGTCTCACACATAGAAAAAAAAAGGCTTGAAATTGCCTCTCGAAAAATTTTTTCGTCAGCTAATTCTCAAAATATTCAATGATAACCTACACATATTGTATCACTAAACGATAGAAAATTTCCTAAGCTAAATAAAAATACCACATATTATAAGGCTTTATGAAGCACATAAGGAGAAATATTTAAAAAACGTATAAAATTCAATGACAATTTTCATTTCATGAATTCTACCTTCTGCCAGACGGCGTTCCGCCGTTGAGACGAGTGGTCATGTCGCTTTGTCATCCGATGACAGTTCATCCTTCGTATTCCCAAAAATAATATAAAAAAATATATTTGTAATAACATCCTATAAGTTCTTTTTTTATGACTGAAAGTGCATTTATTTTAATGTATTACATATAATTAGCTCCATGGAAGATGATCATGAGTATTGTGGATGCTTTACTCTTGCAACAAAATGTTTTCAAGCGTATGATGTGAGATCACAGTTTTAGACGCCTTCCACCGGTCTTAAAAAATAAGAATATTAATATAATGACCGTTAACCTCAGGTAAATATGTGGTTCCATTCACAAAATTTATTTATTTTTCAAATATTTATTTGTATTAGATTGTTCGGTTGTTTATTGCAAAACGTAGTTGTCATGGCAGCCGAATTTAAACTGTCATTGCTTGACTGCGCAAGGAGGTTTGTGTTTTTAGTAATTTATTTTGGAATCTGACTAATAAGGAAATTAAAAATCATTTATTTACGATAGCGAAAAAGAATAATTTACGTGAGAACGTCGAAAATAATTAATTATTCAGTAATTAATAAAAATATGAAGTGAACATAGAAGTTTTATTTAGGATATCATATCAACCATTTCGGATGATAGAAAAAACGATTTATAAAATTTACATTATGATACAAAACCACTTTCTTTGAATTTCTACCGAGGTGATCATTCTTCAGTACAATAATAATTATGTGCTTATAGGAAACTACTCGTAAAAGCAAGATGGACCCAAAATTAAAAAGAAGAAAATAAACCTGATCAAAAAAGCCAAATAGAGCTTCATTGGAAGCGGTGAAACAAAGAACTGACAAAATGTATAGCAAAATCAAAATTAGTGAAGATATGTTTTGGCTATAGGTATCTGTACCGCCACAATCCTAAACACTACGTTTAATCATTTTTTGTACATTAAGCACCAAAGCTGGGGTTGTACTGCAAGGGCAGTTTTGATTTTTTTCGTGTGACTATTTGTACAATGTGAGATTCATATATATAATCGTTTTTGATTTATTGTAAGTTAAATCTAGCCCTCTCCTGTTTCTAATCTAGCATCTCCTATTTGCCAGACATTTCGAGAGTTAACTTGTTCTTATTTTATACGTTATTAATTTATTTTATAATTATTTCACTTTTTAATTTACCAACTAAAAGAAGAGATAGTTTCTAAACTCGTGTTTTTCTTTTTTTGTTACTCGATTTCGCGTAGACGCCTGGGCCGATTTGAATATTTTTCAGTTAGTATCAGACTCTTACTGACTAAAACCCACCATGTTTGATCTTGAACCCTTTTTGTACCAGGACAGCGGTGACTCTTTGTGTGTGCATATAGGTAACATACAATAAAATAAAAATACATATTTAACTGACACTAAAATCTTCTGAGTCCACTTGGCAACAAAATGCTTCGATACTAACTGCGGGTTGATTGTGGTACAATCCAAATATATACCTCTATTTTATTATGCGTAAATAGTTGGGAAGCTACCTACAAAAGTTAGAAACGTGTCAAGCACAAATGCAAGCGTTCTAGTGAGACCCTTACGTTACTGGATCTCGCGTTCTGGCCGTTCAGTTGGCCAAAGGAAGAATTGAAGTTTGACAGACTTGTAGGAAAGTCAATCCTCCTCAATTACAAAAGAGGGTTTTATTTAAAAATCCTATAGATTTTACTGTATAAACAAACGAACTAATGTTGTGTTCCTACATCACTTAATGTTGCTGTGTTGCCATTCAGAAAGTAACGGGTCTGTGAATATATGATTATTTTAAAGAGTATTTTCTCTAATTTCCTGGGTTGATGTCTTAAAATTACAATGAATGATAAAATTTCGCGACCTTTTTTTATACGATTGCTTGAACGCTGTTTTACAACCATACTTCTCTAATGGAGCTTACGATGTCCCTATTTCTCAATATTGTGAATGTTTTGTGCAGTACACAACTACTTTCACTACTTTCTGTCAGTTATACAAGGCGTGGAAATGGTCTCTACGCCTTGTATGCCTATGCAAACAATATTTGACAGGGAAAATCATTACAACGAGAAGTCCTTAGGAGATTGGGCGTTCCTGGGCTATCGGCGGCCAGCCATGAATTTGGTATCAAACGATAGCTCTAGTAGTAATTGGAAATAACTTTTACTATGGGCGTTATCCCGCGGGACATTTAGGAAAAAAGATATTCGGTTATTTTTGCATCAGAAATGTATGAGCTGAGACATCCATTTTTTCGCAGTTTTTGATATTTACGTAATTCTGAGCTTTTAAAAGGCTTTTAATCCCCTGTTTTATTATTTCTAATTAATCCTGATCATCTGATATAGGTTTTTGACAAAGTATTTTTTTTTCTTGTATGAAAAGTAGCTCGTCGCTAAGTAGCGATTTCTTCAGTGTTACAGAAAGCACTTCAAGCTCCGTTTAAGGCGTACCTTTTAACTGGGTTGTGTGACAATAGGTGTCAAAAAAGTTCAAAGTTCTTCGGTTTTAAAGTACATCACGGGGATAGAACTTCATAACAGTAATTATAGGACCACACTACATCCATTAGTACGAAAATCATCGCTGGCCGCTGATAGCCCGGGCTTCATAGAGATTTGCCCATTATCCTTTAAGTAGTTTTTATTAAAAATCCAAATTTACCTGTAATCTATCAAAACTCTTATCTCTTACCATGTCTTAAATCCGTATATCTATTTTGACCTTCGTAGGAATATTAATCAAAATTATAAATGAGACGTCTGTTTGGGAACATAAATTAAAGTGAATCATTTGATTGCGATTTCTAAAAAATCTAAAGAAAATCATTGCAAGATTATTATTTGTTAAAAAAAGTTTAGTTACCTACTGACTACCTTATTCCAACCAGTGAACACAGGCAAGGATATGAGTTATGTCAAAAATCAGTTGTCGACTGTTTTCGTATCGGCGAAAACGTGAGCGGCGCCCCGCAGTGGGCTCGTACCTCACCCCCTCAGGTTGTCGATTTTGACAAGACAAGGAGCCTTAAGGTGTGTTTCCACGAATTACACGGATTGGTTAAATCAAAATTGTGTAGAACTGAGCTCCTTGTTGAAGTTCCGCAATGAGCACACAATGCTCATCTACTCGACTAGAAAGACGTGCATGGTTACGGAACCGCTACATAGAGAGCTTTTACATAGCACGGCGACCCTGCCGATGACTTTCTTATACCTGTACATACTTATACAGCAGCCGTAACCGTGTGAAAACCGCATGCATGTGAAAAGACCTTAAGTGAGAATATAGCATCGAAGGACGAATGTTTATTTTCTTGGACTATTTTTATTCGTAAACAAGTTTACAGTCATAAATATGGTCTCGCGGTTTCAACAATAGTTTATTATTTTAAGAAAAAATGCTATAGAATCGTTAGGCTTTTCATAGAAGGAGTTTTTTGTAAACACAATAAACAAATAAATCCGCGATATTGTAACACAGTCGTCGGCTGTCTATCACGGCCTTACCTCTGTAGGGGTACATTCTGAGAATAAAGCCATGTAAACACATAATAATATTAACGTTAGTCTCTATTTCAAGTGCGTGGGTTATTGTGGTTTTTATTTGTGCTACTTTTCTTGGAACCTATTTTTCCATACTGTCGGTTTTCCGCGGTTTCGCCTGAACCTTAAGCACCGTACTTTCCTTATCTCAAAACTCCTTAATATTTTTTGTGTCATTCGATTCAACCTGACACTGAAAGAGGATTGATAGACAAACGGACAGACTTACCTACTATCGGAATTATAATATGAGTGAAGATCTTGATAACAAATATTTAAGACACTGTTGTCATGGTAAAAATACAATAGTTAGACATGGTGTATCACCGACAATAATTTATTCTTTTTATGGTACAAAATCAATCAATCCCACTCTCAGTATCCTTAAGCAATAAATGTGTTGTTAAGCAGTAAATATTATATAAAAAAAACAAACGTTTAACAGGTATGTCTTCTTAAACACGTGTCAAACGCTTTTTAAACTTTTTGTAATAAAAATATAAATGTTTTAATCTAAATAAATTGAAGCACCCGGTCTATCTAAATAGTACTTAGAGCCAACTTACAAGGATATCAGTTGTTTTACGTTAGACTTGTGCCCGAATCGTCACTCCGCCGCGGGGGACGGCTGTATGCGAGTTTCTTACTTTTATTCATAAAATATCACGCTTCATTTAGAGAAAGGGGTCAGCAGCTTTACTTCTGTATGTTGACAATATTTTCAAGACCTACGGGTGTATCGTGCGTTAACTCTTACTATTTTAGGCGTTCATTGCATATGACATAACTAAGCTAACAGACATAACTAAAAAATGAAATCTAATAAATAATCCCTTGTTCGCAGTGAGTTAAGTAATTCCGTCAATATGATACTTGGTCAGAAAAAAGTCTAATACAAAGACATCACTCTGGGAACACTAGACCAGACTAGATAGAAAAATAACCCAATGAAGAAAAAAATCTAACAGCGCTAAACCTACTAGAAAATTCCATCCATCTACCCTTCTGCCCTTTTTCTAGTTCATCTAGTAAGTTTTTAGCCGTGTCAGTACTTATTCCCTAGAGTCATATCCTTTTACAAGATTCATTCATCTACCCCCTAACACCCAGACATAAGAAATTGATGGAGATTCACCTAAAATATGTATAAAGCTTTAATTACGTTGCTAAGTGCTAATTTAACAGTTATCCATCATAATTTTAGCTAGAATCTAGTAATTAATTATTAAAGAGGTGCCTATTATGAAATAAATGGTGTAACTTGGATCGATTTTTGTGAAAAATGTCTTGAAAGATGAAGATATACTAAAATTAATGATGAATTCATCATTAATTTTATGTCTGGTAAATGATATATAACGTTTAACAACATGCAAACATAAATATAATTTATTTTTTACTACATAAAAAAAGACGTGGTGGAATCCCGCCGTTAACTAATTTTTTTATTGAATTTTACTGTCATAAAAATCTTTCTTTCTTCCTAGATATTATATCCTCCCAAAATAGGACACTATACGCCACATAAGTAACAAGAAAGATATCTAGGCTTGTTCCCTTGGGCTTGGAGTCCCGAAAAGTCACCGCACCCGTCCTGACGTGACGCGTGACAGACAGACAGACACGTCACGCCGTCAACACCGATGCAATTGGTTCTGTAAGCTATTTACTGTGTTACTGAGGATTTTCTGTCAAGCATGGTAAGTGAAAGAGTTAGTGTGTAAAATAGGTAATATTATTGTAAATGTGAAGAGGTTGGATTGTGTTAATCTCGGGCATTACTGGATTACGATCAGAAATATGTAATACAGCAAGAACATACTATATATCCTTGTGCGCAAAGTAGTATTGAAAAGAGAGGAGAAACAATTGGTTTATCGATAAATAGTTAAAATCAATTTTGGTTCTTACTATGTTTTTTTGACATCAAAAATTGACATTATAATTTACACGTAAATGCAACTTTTCAATTAAATCGTGAACAAAAAAAAAATATTTTGCCAGTCTAAGAGAACTCAAGCAACTCCACAGTTATAAGTTTGCGAACATTTTTGTTGTTCACAGAATTACTTCTCTTTGTCTGCTTACTTTTTGATTATTGTTGTTCAAACAAATTTTAATTATTAAGTATTTATTATTGTTCTTAGTTAGAAAGAAAACCCTCATTTTTCCTTACCTTGGGGATCATGAATAGGAGGGGAAGTTTCATGATTAAAAGCAGTCTTAGAAAAATCTAAAAATAGTGAACTAATTCAATGGGTACTTTATAATAGTGACGTGAGAACCATGGGATTTCATCGAGCCGTGTGACGTCATGACGCGAGGAATGCCTCCACCGTTGGTGTATGATACTCTACACATTGTGGTACAAAGCAAAGCCAAGTGCACACACTCAACGAGGCTTTGCGTGCCTACTCAGCTTTATAAGGGGAATTTTGTTTTTCGAGTTCATGCTATCGGTAGGATACTGACGGATATCAAACGTGAGATACGAGAGCAATGCGTGGGTTAAACTGCAGTAAGTCTAGTTACGGTCAATAACCACAAACGCCAAAGGGTTTTCCTTTTGAAATTCCCGAATTCGCAGCAAAGTCAAACAGAACGTTTTAGTAACCTATTCTGCTATCCTTCCCAGTAGTGTTAGTTCAGAAATGTTACTCTTGGAAATACTATTATTATGAATGTGTTTAAAAATCTAAAATTACATTGTTTGTATAAAGGCACGACCCAGAATTAAACTACTTTTAAACTTTTACTAATACTTTTATTGAAAAAAAAAATGGGTGATTTATACAATATTCAACCACAATACAAAAAAGCAATAAATAAGGAATAAACCCCACAAATGAATCACTCACAAAAATATCGTATGTTTTTTTGCGTATCGTACCTCTTGCGAATATTCACTCCATTTCGAGACTTGTCAATTTTTTAAACTCTCAGTGACAGCTGTCAACTGTGGCAGCGAACATATTTTACGGAACATGTATGTTTAAAAAAACATCGATAAACAGGGGAAACATGATTTATAACGTTGCCTTCATACCCATAATTAAACATTATAAAGGTACATTAACTTCACACATTTTAAGCTTGGGAAGTCTGACGTAAGTTTGAAACATTCGAGAACTTTCGGAATTTGAATACCAATTTTACGTACCTACCTATTTTTGGCATCACAGTTCAAAATATGGAGAAGATACCTACGTATTACAGCTTTAAATGTTTTTGAAAGAAATGCTAAGACTTGAATAGTAACAATATAATTATCATTATCTTCAGCCTTTCTACCGCCCCACTACTACGCACAGGCCTTCTCTCATATAGAGAAGAGAATGAGCGTTTATTATCATGCCTGCTCAATGTGGGTTTGTGATTTCGGATCTTAAAGTCCAGGTTTCCTGAAGATATATATTTTCCTTCACAATATAAAATCATCAAAATTACTAACCAAAAAGCGTACGACAAATAAATCCCCAGCCCCTGATTACTCTAAGCCCATCAAACAGCCATCTTTCAATAATGAAATTTTATTTAAGAACATCTAAACACGACTCATTCGCTACCGAGCCGCTCCGAGGATCAATTGAATTGGGCACAAAAGAAAAACACAATTGTGTACTGAAAAATCACGAAGGGATCCGCGGGCCAGGATAATAGCGTTAAATAAATAATTTGAGAGCGTCTCAACTTAATTTCGCAGCCCTGTTATGTATTATATGGGGGAGAGGCCCCGACAACAGCGGGGGTGGATCAAAATAGAAAACCCAACGATGAAATTAAGATGCTCAATTTGTTATAAATAATATAAAATTATGCCTAATTTCAACGAAACTGAACTCTACCACATTGAAACATTACCATTATTACCATTCCCAGGTAAAAATGTAATCCATTCTCTAAATTATTTTTAAAAAATTGTATCAAAAACTTTTTTGCTATTTTTTATTTACGAAATAGTTTCTATACAATACTGTCTAGTACGTAAGTAACATGGTGCGGACTTTCAAAATCTTTAATAACAATTCGAGAAGCACTTCGCACATTCGATTTCCTGAAAGTACTACAGTTTGTGCGCTGTACCCTGAGTTATCCTAAAACCTTGCTATAACACATATACACAGATTACGCGTTTCTGCATCGTGCTTCTATTGGTTGGCTCTCCATTTGGTTATATATGTAGTATGAAAAGTCTCTTACCCAAATATACCCTGACTATACAGTTCGCGAAAAGTTACTTTGCAATTTTGAAGTTAGACATTTAACTCCTTATATTTTTTTTCGTGATAGATATAGTCAAGGAGCTTCGTTTGTCCAGCTGCTAGTGACTCCACAATAGTCGAAAAAATTGGCTAACTTCAGAATTGCAAAGTTATTTGGTGAATTGCAATACCGATTATAATATGCGATTATTTTAAATTGCTGGGCGCTGAAAATCAGTAAGAAGTATTACAAACTCATTTTTAGTGGCCACTGATTGAAAGAAAGAAAACTTGAAAGCCCTTACCAAGATTAAATATTTTTTCCATACAATCGACTAACACCGTTTATATAGCCGTCTTTGTTCGCGTACCAACAACTTTTGCCTACTAAAACCCGCAATGTATGTGTAATAAGAAACGATTTTCATCGTACATATTTTTATCGATTACTTGTTTTGGTAGCGGCGCATGGTAACATATGAAAGGTTTGAATTATGGGAACAGCAGAGTTGATGGCTACTGAACAGAGCAACAATGATGTTACGAGATTAAAATTCCGCACAAGATGGATCGAATTTGATAAGATCCTTTGCAAACAGCGTTTCCCTTTTACCATGTTTATTAGGGCTTAGACAGAATCGGCGCTATCACGCCTCCGACGAATATTATGATAACCGTAATGTCTGAAATAAGCTTTGAGCTCTTATGTGTCTGTCAAATTGCTTTTACTTTCCATTTAGATGCCTTTCGAAGCATATTGAATGAAGATGTACCTATAAACGAAGATTTATCACACACAATGAAATATTTTTGGAAATAAAAATGTGCAACCTTTAATTAAAGCTTAAAAATGCATAGATACGATATTTTAGCGATCATTTAGTAGCATCAGTAAGACAATATTCAGTATTAGGTTTTCTTAAAGCAAAAATTAACATTAAAATTATTAGTTTGAAATCTAGCCAAGTTTACAGGTCTGTATAATCTAGAATACAGAGAAACAGCACATTAGGCAGAAATTAAAATGGCCTAGCCTTATCCTGCGGAGTGCCAGACGCCTTAAGTGGGACTTAGGTATTATTTTCATTGTTATTGTCATATAGAGCGACTAGTACATCTCCACTAAGTTTCTTTAGATAAGGAAAGACGTAATTTTCGTTTGTAATTAAATAAATAGAAGTCGCAAGTCCTTACTATAAATGCAAATGTATTGTTACAGTGTAATTATTCATAGTGTATTTTGGATATCCTTTCCATTTCATCTCGAAATTTCATCAAAAAACTCAAAAAGGTGTGAAGAGTGTATTGGTTTAGAGGCATTTCTAAACCAATACACTCTTCACACCTTTTAGAAAAGTTCTTACTTAAAAGTTTTTACAAACACATGTGACTTTGGTATTGCGGTTGTCCATAGACGGTGATTGTTTATAGTTAGTTTCTTTACAAAGAGCATGTACTTCAAAAAACAGTTTTTTTAAATAACTACTATGAAGTGCCAGTCTATCATGTATTTAATATCGAAAACACGTTACGATGTAAAACAGCGTTCAGTACATGAGTGTGTTACTACAATAAAATTTGCTTCGTTACGAATAATTTGCCGCCAGCTACGTTACTAGTAATTTGTCACGCAAAATTGCAACAATGTGTTAAACGTGTTTTTTTATAAATTTTAGCACTTTTTATCAAGTTATTCATCATCATCATCATCATCATCATCAGCCTATCGCAGTCTACTGCTGGACATAGGCCTCTCCAAGTGCACGCCACTGAGATCGATTTTCGGCTTCTCGCATCCAGCTCCTGCCAGCCGTCTTGCGCAAGTTATTCATACCTACTAAGATTTTTCGAATAACTTGATTGATATCTATACCAGATCCTTTTCGCCCATTCATTAGATAAACTTTTTGCTTACGGGACGGTACTATTTAAGTCTATATTCTTTGAGGATTGCTTACTTGCGGTTTTTTGTCGCTTGGAATGTGTCAAGCGTAAAAAAACCGGAGAGTATACGCGCGACAAAATCCACTAGTTTGGAAACACTGTTACTCAAACAATAAGTTGTAGGAACAATACAATTATAACTACATCCAGAGTTTTGTTAATTTTAATAAAATGAAGCTGGCGGATATATGACTGCTTGATGATTGATTTAAATAGGTACTTTGGTAAAAGTTGGTCATAACAACGCATTTATTATTATAAAATAAGTACCAAATATTGAAATCAGATAACTGATATTATCTACTTAATGTGAATTTCCAGGATAAAATAATTATATTCGGTTGCAATAACAAAGTAAACAGAAACAATTGGAATTTATTAATTAATGTCATTTAATACACGAACCAGTGAACTTTGAATCTTACTGATTCGCATTCAGTGTACTTTTGAAAACCGGTGATTTCCAGTAATCGGTTTTGTCATGGTTTTGTCGTAATCAGTTTAACAGTAATACTTATTGTGGCGTCACACAATACTTCGGAGTGTTCATTTTCCAAAATTATCACAAAATGCAATACATAACAGAGCATTCGGCAAATATCTTTGTGACATCAACAACTTGTCCTATCTATGCTACTTTTTATCCTGATGCACGGAGTAGTTACCACAGCTTTGGGTGAAACCGTCTTCTGGCGGAAGCTTGCGATATTTTTTTCAACTTGACCTACATTTATTTCACTTCTTAACTGCATTTTAACTCCAAAACAAAAATATCAGGGCCTTCAAAAATCATTTGCTTCTCTCATGTATAATTCATAACCGTTCAGCTCCGTATAACCGGAGATAACTTAAATATGATAAAAAAACAACAGACAAGAAAACAAATTAGGGTTCACTCCATCACTTGTAACTTAACATGGTTAGCAGGAACATAATATATCAGCCCTGTAGCCCCCTAAAGGCTCTTCGGGGAGTGCGTGGCTAAGGGGGCAGGGGGAGTCTAATAACAACGTGTTCCTTTAAGCATTCAATTCTATTGGTTATGCGGAAGATGGTGTATTATTTTGATGGAATATTTTTTTAAATAAAATACTGTACTTAAAATTTATTGCTATTTTTAAAGCCCATTCAATAGTAATTGTGTACTTTAAAATGAGTGATATTAGATCTAATCCAAATATCTTATATGTATAATTTTGTATTTTCTAAATAACTATCTTTTCCTGAAATATGTGTTACATTACATAGTTGCAATTTATATTAACCGAACGACTAGCAAGAATTCCCTAAAAAGCGAGGTTGAAAACTGCAGTTACTTGGAACTGGCGCCGTTTACCTCAATTGTATATACCATTATATACCACTTTGATATAATAATTTCTGAAAATCACTGTATTTTTGCTCAAGTGAAAACTATCCATCCCAAAGCTACGCCGTATCTTTGTACCCAGTATAATCATAAAGAGTAAGTGAGCCTATTCTTTAAGTCCAAGAAATATCAGAGGTCAGGTAAGTAAATAAAAAAACTTGGGTTAAAACATAATAAATGGTCCGCGCTCAACCTTTGGCCAATTTTCTGAACCATTAAATATAATCTGGGCTCTTAGGTCTATCTCACAAATTGCTCAATAAGATAAACTGGTGATAATATCCTATATTCCTTTCAGTATTTGCTGTCCGTTATTGTGCTGTTTGGATAACAACACGCCAAATAATATGAACTATATTTCCTACTACATCAAGAAGTCTCGGTATCGATTCCCCGTCAGGCCGATATTGTTTTGTACAAATCGTTTAAGCAACTTACACTTAGCAGCTGAAATTTAATTTATACACCCGTGATCTCTCTTCGGTCGGATTGCCGTTCCATCGGGCTATCACAATGAAGGCATAGGGAGTGTACCTGTGTCTGTGCAAATGCATGTCAACAATTTGTCTGGATGACATTATTTTTGTTTAATTAGCTAGACCCTACTTAGAGCCCATTAATTTAATATACATACAGAAAACGTACCATGGCATTTTATAAGTCACAGAATTTCTTACTCTTTTCACTTAACTTTTAACAGTAGCAATAGGGTTGTTTCCAATTTTCGAAAATCTATTTAAATAGCTTCTAAATAATTTAAAGATCACCCCTCCTATAATTTTGCGTCTTAAATCTCTTTACTTTTTATGTATTCGATTTTTTTTCTATTTTTCTTAAAACATTGCCCAGAAAACGCTCGATCACGTGACTGTGACGTCAACGTGTACTATGTGTTCCTTTACACTTTAACGCACATCTAAAGAGAAGTAGCTAATTAGAAAGAACTCATTGATTTTTAAATTTAAATTATATTATTCTTATAACATAGATACAAAACCAAATATTTTAAACATTTACATTATTTTTAAACATTGGGCACAAAAGAAAATACCTGTAATGTTTTGAGTTGTGTACGCGGTAAAATAAAACTGTGCAAAGGAACGTAAAGTGTGTGTTTGTTATTGAGGTTATGTTTGTGTTATCTTGGTTATTAGCAAAGAATTGAGCGACAATAAAACTATCAGCTTTCATAAATCCTTTCTCCATAATTATTTCCTAACGTTTTTATCGCTCAAATACAAATAAAAACTGAAGAAAACAACACATCAATTCTCAGGTTATACCTGTCATAGACTGTCACTGTCAAATACTTGTCATTGTCAATGTAAACTTGTAAAGTGACGACATCGGACTCGATTCGCCGTTTTCAAGGGCGTGACGTAATAGACGATAACTTTAAAATTCATAAATTATTTAAAAATTATGTGGTCAGTTATAAATAATATAATATAGCTTATCGTGTTTCTAGTTTTGTGAACTTTCGGTGCATATACCTATTTTTAATTGACTGAATACTAGGAAACAACCCTATTTCAGAATATAACATATAGCAATTTCAGAATATCTCAGTTAATACCGACAAACGAGGGTTGCATTTCCTCCCTCTATAGGAAACCGATCAGTTCTTTGAGGCTAGAACAAAAGATCATGAAAATGCAATTTACTTCAACCATTGATATGAAACGAGTTTTCATTTCTTAATTGAACTTCTTTATTAAGTTTTGCTATTGTATAGTGTATTGGTAAGAAAATGTTCAAGTGTGTTTTATTGGTGAATTGCTAAACTGGTACTGGGGTTTGGTTTACATGTATGGCTACATATGCGAATCATCAAATGCCTCGTCTGTCTAGCATTTTAGTGAACTTTGTTGGGGTTGGCATCCAGTCTATCCGGATGAATCCGACTAACCAGTATTTTACATGGAGCGACTGCCTATCGATCTTCTCAATCCAGTTACCTGGATGAATATGGAAATTTAGAAATACTAAATATTGACTCTGTTATGTTTTTAATGATGTTATTTTAGTTCTATATCAGTGTGATTAAAAAAACTGAGAACAACTGCTTAAAATATAACTAACCCTCTTATAATGAAATACTAACAAACTAAGCCTGTGATCAGGTACACTTAAAGTTTGTAAGTCCTAAATAATTTACAGTGAACTAAAAACTTTGGAACTGGGTCAACGAAGTACCTAAACATAGTTAAGTACTTACCTACTGAGATCCAATGTTGATGGATAACAAACGGTGTAACGGAGTTCAGTAGACTTTCATTACAAAGCCTAGTATCCTAAATTGAAGGAGTTATATTAAACTTTGATTGAGAAGTTGTAAGTGTGATAAAGATCTAGAGATTTTAAGGAAAGAATATTGCAAGAGTCTGTAAAAACTAACGTAGAATACGAAGAAAAATACGAACAACGAAGTCATATTATCATTAAAAATATTATCTCCCTTATAAATAGGATAAACTTTAAACTATAGACGATGATTCGCCAAAAGTCGTCCTCTGCTGGACAAAGACCACCAAGGTTCGCCACCTTTCTTGCTCTTCAGTCCACAGCAATCCACATCAAATGACTCCCAGCATCTGACATCAATATGCAGTACACAGAACCAGAAATCTCTATTTATTGCATCCTACATACAAACCACGAACACAACAGACAATTTCCCCAATTAATGCGTTCTGTCATAAGATATCCCAGTCCTACTTAGTTAACTTAATTTTATGACGCGTCGGACCCTTAGCCGCATATATGAGCCAAAATTATTGGGCCGTAATAAAAGAATTGGCCCCAAAGACATATTTCTGCGGGGTGAGAGGTCAGCACTAAAATGAATCGATAAAGTACGAAGACAGATTCGGATGCTCTCAGAAAGAAATAAGGAATTCAATTTGGGAAAAGGTTTGAAAAATATTCCGTAGCTTTTTATTGTTATTAGATGATCAGTTTCAGTGTAAAGGTTTTGTAAAATAAGGTTGGTTTCAAAACATGTGGATTGTTGAAAGACAGCTTTTTGTTTAATTTGCAGAAAAAAAAAGATTTTAATAGTACGAAATATATTCTACGAAATGTTTTACTGCGTTTGACACGTGATTTAATCCTAACGTTTGTAAGAGACTTGCAAAACAACCAATAGTCTCTATTCACTAGCTCACCATAGGAACAGCAAATTCATTCACATAGAAAAGTTTTCACGAAAAAACGCTTTTTAAGCGAGCAACGCTAGATCAATTTGTTTCGGTGTTTCCCGCCATTTTGCGATGGCCGCAGGTGGCCATGGATAGTGCAAATTCGAGATCATATTCCATACAGCCGACGAATATCGGTTAACTGAATATTGCCCATATTATATGCACGCGAGTGTACGCCCGACCAAAATGATGGATGTATTTTTACCCACGACGGAACGGAGCAGGTATATGCGTTTGGGGTGAGAGATGTGCGTTTGTGTGTTTGTGTGTTTGTGTGTTTGTGTGTTTGTGTGTTTGTGTGTGCGTTTGTGCAAAGTAATGTTCCCACCTATCTTCTAAACTAATGATCTGATTTTGATGCGGTTTTCAATAACAGATTTGCGTTCAACGTGTTCATGTTCTTAGATAGGTGTCATGGCTGTAACTCACTAGGGGGCGCCACAATATTAGTGCAAACAGCAAAGTAATGTTCCCACCTACCTTCTAAACTAATGATCCGATTTTGATGTGGTTTTCAATAACAGATTTGCGTTCAACGTGTTCATGTTCTTAGATAGGTGTCATGGCTGTAACTCACTAGGGGGCGCCACAATATTAGTGCAAACAGCAAAGTAATGTTCCCACCTACCTTTTAAACTAATGATCCGATTTTGATGTGGTTTTCAATAACAGATTTGCGTTCAACGTGTTCATGTTCTTAGATAGGTGTCATGGCTGTAACTCACTAGGGGGCGCCACAATATTAGTGCAAACAGCAAAGTAATGTTCCCACCTACCTTCTAAACTAATGATCCGATTTTAATGTGGTTTTCAATAACAGATTTGCGTTCAACGTGTTCATGTTCTTAGATAGGTGTCATGGCTGTAACTCACTAGGGGGCGCCACAATATTAGTGCAAACAGCAAAGTAATGTTCCCACCTACCTTCTAAACTAATGATCCGATTTTGATGTGGTTTTCAATAACAGATTTGCGTTCAACGTGTTCATGTTCTTAGATAGGTGTCATGGCTATTAATCACTAGGGGGCGCCACAATATTAGTGCCAAACAATGTTACAATATAATCAAAACGTCCGATTACAATTCTGTTTTCATCAGCAATGTGTACGTGCTTAATGCATGTTCCCAAATAATAAAAATTACGCCTGTAACTCACTAGAGGTCGCTACAATATCGGTGCAAAATAATATTGCAATAACATATTATATAGACTATAATTCGTATATGTTCTCTAAAAAGTCTGAAATAAAATTAAGCAAAATTAAAAATTTTGAAAAAACCCCCGACGGTAAAAATCTTATTGAAAAATAATAAAATAACTCAAAACCCCCGACTTAACCCAATTATATAGGAATAACCGTCGGGGGCTGCCTTTTCTATATGAAATTTCAACAATTAATTGAGTGTATTTTATGTCATCGTTAAACATCTACAATTCTTCAATAATTGTATTCACGACACTAGAATCCTTTAGCTGGTTTAATGGCAGCTCCCGACGGATATTCCTATATAATTGGGTTAAGTCGGGGGTTTTGAGTTATTTTATTATTTTTCAATAAGATTTTTACCGTCGGGGGTTTTTTCAAAATTTTTAATTTTTTAACGAAGACTATTAATATTTTTACGTAGAACCAGTTTTTGAGAAAAAATGGATCGGTTTTACGGGTTCAATCTAATATTCAGTTCCGCAGGAAAATCGTACAGGTAATCAAAACTCAGTCGGGTACAAACTAGCATATGTTCTTTTCCAGGTTTCGATACATCTCTAAATTGAATTTCGTGTGTATTCGTTCAACTATATCATTGTGAAACTATAGTAGCCTTTGGCATATAAGTTCAGTGAGGACTTTCAAGAAATCTCCAAGCCTTCTAGTAAAAATATTTTCATTTAGTTTTTCCAAGGATCAGCTCTCGTTAGCATCGCAGTGCAAGTGTTTACCTATGAGTGAGTAACTTTATGGCCTCCTGAAGCTGTCTTGTGTTTCCACGACCAACTTTAATATTACGAACGTCCGTCAAAAGTAGACGCACCGTCAGCCGGATACATTTCAAAGATACGACTATACACACACCAGGTACCTTTTTGGCATACATTGCGCATTTTGTTCGCAAGTGACTTGAGACCTCGTGTGGGAAAGGAGCAATGGATTGCGATTTTGTGAGGATTATCGTGTTGGGTTATAGTAAGGGTGCAGACCCTCGCGAACTTTTAATCATTGTTGAAATATCTGTTCCCGAATTCGTTCGGAGTACTTCACCGGCCGTTTCAGTTTGTTGTAAAAGTTAAAGACATTTGAATTTGTAACAGTTAGCTGTTTTACGACTTATAATGCTTATCATTGAATTATAGTAAAAGAGATGTAGCTTCTATGCTAATTTGTTTACGGAAATTCTAGAATTTAGATTAGGTTAGATTTTCAATTGTTTTTCCTTCATTTGTTTACACACAAATAGTAAAGATACACGATAATAATTAGAAAGATATTGAGATTTAAACTTAGTAGTATCACATATTTTCAAAGATTCATTGAGTAAGAAATAAAATCTATCAAATACTAACCACTTTTGCTAATTAAATATTTTAATTTTGGTCCGTACACGTGAATCTTACCTGGGATTTGCAAAGAAAACCTAAAAAACCTTATCTTTTCTTTTCACAAATACACATCATATTGACACTTGAAACCGTTCCCTCTCGAAACGTGAGCGACATCGGCATCTCTTTAGTAAATAACAAACGTTCAAGTAAAGAGTTCACTTTGAAACTCGACTATGTCAACGATTTTTTGAATGTAAAGGTACCTGTTTAAATATATAAGATTCTTTGTTACACACGTTGTGTATAGAGGCCTGAGTTATTTCAAACCGTCTGTACTTACTATCATATTGTTGTTCAGGTCACCTTGCTCGAAGTATAGACGTGTGAACAATTTGAAAGAGGTTATTGATCTCAGAAGACGTTTAAATTCTCGTCTATATACAATAACTGTATATACCTACTTAAGTTACTAAGTAAATCTGCGCATAGTAACACGTGGGTAGGAGCTTCAATATACATAGTTAACAAAGTCGCTTTCGCTGTATGTCCGTATGTATGCTTAGATCTTTAAAACTACGCAACGGATTTTGATGCGGTTTTTTTTAATAGATAGAGTGATTCTTAAGGAAGGTTTGTATGTATAATACATGTAAGTACCACGGGCGAAGCCGGGGCGGGCAGCTAGTATTTTATAAATAAGTAATCAAACTGTGAAACGGGACACTATTACTGAGACTTCACTGTCCGTCTGTGCGTCCGTCTGTCATTAGACTGTATCTCATGAACCATGATAGCTTACTTAGGCAGTTTAAATATTCGCAGATGGTGTATTTCTGTTGTCGCTATAACAACACACACTGAAAACTGGAATATTTGATAGTAAGGGATTTACAGATAAAAGAAAATAGCCCTTCTTGCACGGATCCAAGTCACACTTGGCCGACTTTTTTATTATTCTGGATAGCTAGTATCACTTGCACACTAGCAGATTTTCCGCTAAGTTTTTCAACGATGATGCGTGAAACCGTGCGAGAGGTAAAAAAGAGCGAAGAATTAACTGGTGTGAAAGCGCTGTAACATCATTTTAACATATAAATACTTGCTATAAATAGCTTCTGATTGTGATTGTATTACCAAAATAGAAAATTGGATTTAGTAACTTTGACGACAGGTTTAGATACCTCGGATTATCTTTCAATTCTAATAAATTCTTTCAGGTAAGGTACAAAGGATCTATAATCACTTGCCACCTACGCAGAGTCTACGTAAACATGTAGGTTTTTATAAAACTCTCTAAAAATAGAAAAGCCGATTGCTGAATATTTTTTTGCCAAATTACAAATTTGTCACATTGATGGTTTATTATTCTCAAAACATAAAAATGTACTGTCATCTATAAGACTACGAAAATTAAGGATAAACATTTTTTATTTTTATTATACGGTAGCACTCATTTGAGAACTACCTAATCTGATGGCATCTCTATTCTTACTACAAGTTATTTTAATAATTGTTAGTATACATACATTTTCTGATTGACAAATCATTTTGTATCAAGAAACCCCCATTCTCCAGCTATTAAAGCAATAAACCAATTTTTATAAGTTGAATCTCTAAACTCTTGAGTCTAACTCACTTAACATGACATACTACCAACGTTTCCTCACATTATTATAATAAAATAAAAATAAAAAGTACACGCGGTCTGGGGAGAGTGCGTATTACCCGGGCGTTTCGCGTAATGCCGACAGGCGTCAAGGTCTCTCGTATTATGATAATGACAGGCATGTGCTATTATTGCTGCGTGGGAAGACAGACGGGCTATTTCGCGAAATACCCGGTAAAAGTGGGAAAGATTCAACGTTTATGTAGATAGATTGTGGGGAGATATCGCCGAGTATTTGTCTAGGGAAATTTCCATGCGATAGAAAAACTCGGCGTGAGTATATCTGAGCCAGGTGAAACAGTCGCTTTCTTCACTTGTCAGATTATAAAGTTTTACTTGACTTTCTTTGTTTGTGAAGAAAAGTAGAATTGCTTATGTTGCGATTGTAATATTCTGAAGTTTACAAACTATTTTTTTCCTAGTTATGTTTTTATCAAGTCTTGAACTAAGTAACTTCTTGACTGTGAAGTATCTACTGACAGGATAGTTAACTTCATCTGGATTTCTTTGAGTATCAATTATTATCTTGTAGATTTTTACATTTCTTAGTAAGAGAACAGGCCTTTAAATAAAAAATAACATTCCGAAAATAGCTACTATCAATCAATCAATCAATCAATCAATCATTTTATTTATTTCTCATCATCAAGTACAAGGATATGTATTTTTAATGTCTCTAAAAAAAAGCTTTTCCTAGCACTCAAAAAAAGAAAATCTAAAACAATTTGCACTTACACACTTCACTAAACTAAAAACAAATAAAAGAGTCCAACAATTATCCAGGATCGCTCTTCCAATTAACATGTGTCGATAAGTCCCGGCTTCTCTCCCGGCTGATACAAAGATAACATTAGATGAGAGATCACCACTTCGGCTGATTGCCTGCACTGTTGTACGTACTTGCTAGATCATGTCGCGATTATTGGGTCTACGTAAATGTCAATTTCTATTAGGTTAGCAAAGTGTCGTATTTGTTTTAGTCTATTTTTCACTATATTTTGTAGTTTTAGTTGTTACAATGGCTTTAGGTGACCGTAGTAGTGTGACGAAGAACTGCAATAGAAAATTGGCATTTGGAGGCGTCAAGCTGTATAAAGTAATTGATGATATACTTGTAAACCGCGCAATTTTATACAAGTTCTGAATAAGTAGGTAATTACAGTTTGTCCTATAAGCTTGTAAGAAAAGTTTTTGTTCCTATACCTGATGCTGAAACGGCAAATAAAAACTAACCAGAAATCTATTCAATCTATTTCACACACGAACCACATCCTACACACACATACATACATACATGTATTAATTCATTTACATAGTCTCCACACGTCGTTACACTCCGGCATAATATTCATATTTATATGCACACATCAGAGCAACTCCTCTCGTCTAGACTACATTTAGACCAGTGTTCGCATCGCCAGTTTACATGCTAATACCGAAACTTTGACTCAACTAAATACTTATTACTATATGTATTTTTATAACGCCGGACAAAGAAAACATGTTTAAATCTACATATTTTGTAAATTTTCCACCCTCGTGATTCTAATTTACTTGAATAATTGAACAAGGACATTTGTCCCAAGTTCCCGGGTAGATAGTGTGAATGGGTAAACTATTCTGTGTACATGAATACCGATGCATATACTAACGAATGGTAAGCAAAACTTCCCCCTACTATAGCAAATTGAAGAGGGCCAGATAATTGAATATTCAATACAAGAATGTGTTTGCCCCAATTTGGCCACACAACGCTGCCGGTCTACCAAACCATTAATTTCTTTGATATAGGTACACCTTTTATCCACAACGTCCACACGAAATCTATGGGTTTTCTTTTAGGGTTTGCCAAGAGAAAATATAAACAGAACATATTTATGGCTATTACTAAAAGATTTTTCTAAAAAAAGGAAAATTGGATAGAATGCTTTATACGCTTATTGAATTGTTCAAGCTGAAAACCAAAGATAGACGCGCAAAGCGAAACATTTCCAGAATATTCTTAACAAAATCATCGGATTCCCATTCAAAAACAATAACGATATTCAAGAGACTTTCTTGAAACTTATTACAATAATCCAACAAATATGTTTATTCTTAAATCTAGGTCATTGAACTGCGACAGAATGGGAATATAATACGGTATTATTGGCGCGTTGACACCCACCTTTGTCCCGTCCATCACCCCATTGTCTTAAGAAGCGCCATTTTTCCAGCACGTAGGTGTTAGTGGCCCCGCGGGTCTGCCCGGGGTCGTTATTCACCACAGATTAAATTAACTGCCTGAGGTTTCCGGGATTCATTGCAGTGTCTACGTGCCAGTTATTCATGAAGTTTGCAACTTACTTATGATCATGTTTTATGTTTTTGAAGCCAGAAGTTTGTACAGGTAAAATGTTTAGTGATGGGCTAAGTTTCGGTAGTCGATACGTTAAAACTTGTAGATACTGTGGTTGATAGTTTGCCTGCTGTTAAAAGGGCTGCGGTTATTCTTAGTACGAAGTTTATATTTGTTTACCTGTTTATGAAAGGTCAAAGGACGCGAACACGTTAAGCCTGTTTGCAGATGAACGATAAATGAGTGCCAATGAACCTTTACATTGTTAGGCGGGTTGGGATGTTAAGGATGTTTGTACAACCTACGTAATTCAAGAGAGGTATTTAAAACAAAGGCAGTTCAAAGAACCTAAGTGTAATTAAAAATGTATACAAATTGGCGCCAATAAAAATGGTATATTTAAGCTGTAGTGTGTGTTCTTGATGATGTAGGTGGGACCCCAATATAGTTGAGAATACGCTGAACAGATGACAAACAGAAAAAGACAATACGAGACCCAAAAATAATGCTATCCCCAAATACAAACGACGATTTAAACTCAGCGATCCCTCCAGTACAGGTTGCTTTCAAAATATTTTGACACGGATACAAAGCATTTCTATTCCTGGTAGATCACAGTTACCGTCAAATCGTAGTTAAATATTCAGCCAGTATGCGGCTTTACTTTGTCAGGAAACATTTTTGGATGTGCCGAGTTAGTTTGTTATTCTGAAGTTAGAACAACCGGCTCATTTGCAGACATGCAAACTTTGTTCGTCTGATTGTTTGATAATGGAGGTATTTACATAACAGCTCCTTTAATTGTTTTGTTGATTTAAAGGTGGGTTTCATAACCTTTTGATGACAGGGATGGCATTTGTCGGATTATTGAGTTATCACCACAGTAAAAAAATGTTTCATGCTGCAATTCAATAAACAGATTGCATATTAATTCGAACATATTTGTTGTATATTATGGGCTTGACATTTTGACGTCGCATCCTTTTTTTTTATTCTTTTATTTTTAGAGGCTTAAACGCTGCTGCGTTATGCCAGCCTCGTAAGGTTTTACACAAATTAAATAAAAAAACCAATAATAAACTCTATATAAAAATTAGTCAATAAAAAATTAAGTGAATTAAATTAAATATTGTGTATTCAAAGACTCAATGCCAGAGCCATTCGATATAATCGATGGCGACATGCACAATAGCAAATCCCACGCCTTACTTGAGAGACAACCCGAAACAGAATATAAAAATTCAAAACAGAATAAAAAAAATAACTAAGGATTGAATGAAAAAATAAATTAAAATAAACTGATAATAAAATACACGAACTAAAAAGAATCTCTCCTCAAAAACACATTTTTTACAAATTTATAGATAGAAACACTCACGTCGCATCCTACACCAGATATAAATGTAAAATAAAAGAAAACTGAAATATCAAAACGTTGCCAACAATTGACATGAAATGAAGTTGTTCTACTTAATTAGGGTGCGGGTGTTCTTTCCCACCGAAACACAACTAAAGTAGAAAGTAAATATCTCGCACCCTTCCGACCTTTACAATCTTCGCGAAATAACAACCAACTACATTTTTTCCTTTAGCAAGATAACTTAGTATCTCATCTGGGGGTTCGCACCTTCCCTTTGACCCCTACAACTTACACAAAATAAGCAACTCCATTTTTTGCCCAAACCGACTTGACAGTTCATTTCAGTGGGAGGGAGACAGGGGATTTATGTCAGTCCTACTTTTAAAAGTGCTGATACTGAAGAGGTAATTGGAGATATATTTTAAGGTTTTATTTAACCGACAAAATTACTAAGGATTGAATGAAAATAACAGTGAAGTGTTATTGGAAAATAAACGATTAGGTTCTATTGTAAGATTTATTAATGGTCTCGTTGTTTTTTTTATTTGAATATAAAAAAAAAAAAAACATTTTACTTATGCTACCACATACAAATAATACAATAAGGTACATACAAATTACACCTAGTATACATCTTCCCAAAATTGTCTACATCGTCATAATCTACGTCGACAATGAGTCGTGTCACATCTATTCCCTTCGTAGTGCTACATCTAGTGAGTACACAGCCTCTACGGGCGATTTACTAAAGTACATAGAGCACTAAAAGCGGTAGAGTGGCACTCATCATCGTTTGTACTCAATGACGATAGAGACGTCTCTATCCGGTTCAAGACGACTATGCAAATTAATTCCAGTACTGACGCGAACTAAAGTGCATCACTACTTAGTATTTATTTTGAAGAATTTTAAAAGCATTGTATAGTAAGTGATCAGTTAGGCGTGATTCGCTTGAGTGGTTTTTAAGAGGTACAAATTCATTGCATTAGAAAGTTTTATCATCATTCTGAGCAGTGTAGAGTTAAGAAAATAATAGTATAAAGTCTGAAAGTGCCTCTGACCGAGAAGTTACATGGAACTCGTTTGTCATCACACAAGCATGTGATGAGAAGGGGTGAGAGAACCGTCGCAGGGGAGGGTTGGGTATGAATTAGCCTTTTAAGTGCAGACGGAAACCTAGAAGATGATGAATGGATATTGTAATATATGAATAGTGAAGTCTATGGATTGAATGACTGATTGAAATATTTGAATAAATGTGTTTGTAGAAATAAGTCCAATGGTTAAACAAAACGATTAAAATCGTGGACGGGAATTGGTGGTCGTGCTAGTCATCGACACACTATATCTAGTATAACTAAAGGTATTTTTTAGACGTAGAATGCATGATTATTGACTGATGACAGCAACAAAAACAATTCATGAATATATTTCATCAGAAGGACGATGAAAAAGCGCTCAAAATTTAAAGCCTTAATTACTTCGTTTAATTCGCTCGCTGTAATGAAACTCTTCGGAATAATTTGAAACATTATGTTAAACATGTATGCTCATATTACTTAAATTGTTAATCAGTCAACATTGTCGATGCGATCGTTTTCAGGCAACTGCAAATAATGTAAGAGACACCATTGTAGTTTGTATTCATGATATCTGCAGGCAGCATGTTAAATTCCATGACTTCGTTGATATTTCACGCTTCATTTTTAATGACATATATTAATGTTATAAAGTTGAAGAGTTTGTTAACTGTAATTAATAATTGCTTGGTGGTGGTGGTCTGGTGGTGGTTACCTGGTCGGATATGAATTTTTCTTTTAGTGCCAACTTTTTCCCTCGATGTACAGTCCTGATGAATCCGGCAGAATAGTATTGACTATCGAATCGTATCGATTGTATAATCGAATTGGCATTTTTCTAAAGTTTAGGTTAATCAGCTTGAATGCAAGGAACAACAACGTTATGTTCTATGTTTGCGTATCCTACTAACCAAAAACATAACCACCATTGGAATATTTCCAATTTACCGATACCAAATAATAATAATACGTCTTAATATTTCCTATACTAACAGTATTCGACAGAACGCAGGAAAATCAACAACAAAAATGGCAATCGCTTATAATTCTGCGCGAGTACCGCGCGGGGTCAAACCGACCCACAGTGGCCCTCGTAACGAGCGCCACTAGCACACGTTTTACAAACGAGTGTGTTATATTTGTACCACTATTGTACCACTACTGTACTTTATATAGCACAGAATACTTGTAAAACGTGTAGAAGTATTGTGTTCTTGATATTGTTGCGGTGCGTCCTATATGAACGATCTGAATACGAACGCAAAACTTTTAACACCCGTAGAAGTGTTAGTACGTGACGTATGGTAACGGCGTGTCGTTGATTCGCCCATGCAGGACACGTCGGTAGTGATGTGGTTTTAGAGCTTTTACAATTTAGACGTTTGGTGTCAGTCCGCTGCCACATGTATATCGCCGGTTATAACAGCCGTCGTGCCGGTAACAACGGTGGAGATCCGTTGACAAATGCCTAAATTGAAAGCACATCTGACGGCTATGCGTTGGTATGCCAGCTCTCATAGAACGAAGTTAGCATGCATAAAATTTAGTTTTAGAAGAGCACATTTAGACTCGTTAACAGACTACGGCTATTTTACCAACTTATTACTTTTATTAAAATACAAAATGAATTTTCGTAACGGCAGAACAAACGGATATAATATTCTTAATTGATAGCAAGCTTATTGTCCTGGGCACAATTCCAAAATAACTTCTGCTTGGAAATTTTCTTTTTACCCGACCGGAGAATTGAATCCCCCGACTGGCTCCCTTTTACAATGTTCGCAAACTCGTAAACCTTACACTTGATAGCTTCAAGTTCTATCAGTGCGACTGTATTTATGTTCAATATTTGCATAATTCATCTGCATATTATATAGTCGTTTAGTCATAAAACTGGGACAAAGGAAATATTATGTTCGTGTTTCCTCTCGAATGACGGTTAAGTTAGTTTAATCATAGACTAGTATGCTAATCAAAGACAACTTTATTTTTTGTGTGGTGATTTTTCATAAATTGCGCTGCAGATATTTTTTTATTAGTAATTCTATGAATCGTTTCAAGTCGTTCTTGAATCATTTCAAGAAACTTTGTGATGTGATAAATAAATAAATGAAAATTATATAAAAACTTAGCTTCAATCTTTGATTTTTAAATTGGGTTTAGTCTGCCAAAGTCACAAATTGATCACAAAAGTTATTTTAATAAATGTGAATTTTGTATATTGGGAGCACCCAGTCATGAGGTGAAGGTCTCTAAAAATAAAAGATTTTCTTTTGTTTTTAATCTGGCACAGTCGAGAAGACCATAGAAACTTTAACATGGAGATCATGAAATGATTGTGACATCGTACAAAAGACAGATTTGGTTCCGTAATTACAGCCTTTAGAGACCTAAAGGGACTAATAATAAATTAAATCCGATTCAATGGTCAAACGAAGTTGTAAAGTCTCCAGGATTCAATAAGGGGACCCTACTCAGGGTCAGAACAAATAGGACCTGTAGTTAACGTCCCCATTACCCCATATTCTGTGTGGCAAATTTGAAGCGGTTTTCCATCGGCCGGGGAGCATATTCCGTTACGTTTTATACCGTTCCGGTCGACCGGCGGCCCGGAGGTCATTACCCATCGGCTTTTCCGCTTTACTGTTTCAGTTGTTGTTTTGTTGAAATTTTTCGGCCATCGTCAAGCCGAAGTTGCCATACTTAGCGATTTCCGACTGCTAACCGTTCTTTATGACATACAAGGCGACCCGAGGCGTTCCTCACCATTGGGGTTTGTTGTCCTGTATTTATTCTGATTTAATTCCTTTTCGGAGTGCCGGTTTTTTCCGGAATCTTTTCATTACTGCTCATAAAGTCTTTAAGAGTTCGATCCTCAGCCTTTTTAAGATTTAAGGATGAACGAATAAGTTGTTTGATCTCCGCTATTGAATTTCTTGCCCTCGTTTGTGATTACAATACGTTTAATCTGTGGGACCGATCGACTTGTGGGCATTCAGTGTAACGACATTGCTGTCATTTCGTCTTTATTAATTTCGATAAATCAAATATTCATCTATATTTAGACCGTAAATATTTTGAAACTTACTGTTTTTATTAACTGCACAAACAATGAATTAACATTGTTAAAAGCAGCTTGATGCTAATTATAAGAACTAATATTAGCTTACACACAGTTAATCTGCTGACTAAACTTTATTAAGCGGATTGAGAGCAAAACTTCGTCCAGAAGGAGCTTTAAAACTCAGCGAGCATTAAATCTTCTCGAGCGAGGTGAAAACTTAATAGTCACCTTCTATTCGAGAATGCTTTATTCAGGTAATAATATGAATACATGGCGAGCACTTGTGCGCCCGAGCGCCCCGCGAACAAGTGCCCGTAGCGTACATTATAATAATCGATGGCGTCACTTACCAGCTTATGAATATTTTACATCCCTCATAAGACTCATATGTACCCCCCCTGCACCCCTCCATGCCCCCCCCTCCCTCGCCGCGTAATGTCCGCCAGTAAATTGTGTTAGAGGGGCTGTACGTAGCTAACTCTGTTCTATGAGTGGAACCGTTTGGTTGCAGTTAATCAAATTACGCGTGCTTATTACGACTTAATGGGTAACATTATTCTCTCAATCTCTCCCCTTTACGTGCCTGTGTGGGTAGCGAGGATTTGGAGAAGCAGCCCTGAATACGATTGTGATGGAAATTAATTAATTGTTTTGTATGGGGCCCGTAATGGTGTTCGAGAAGAATAGACTATACTAAATGGAAATTATTAATGTTGATACTATGTGATGTAAAATTATTATAATTGTGTTGAATATAATTTAATGCTCGAATTTGGCTGTTATTATCGAATTTAATTTAGAACGCAGAGTATGTATCTTACTTGTATACAATTTAATTTTGTTGGTTGGTAAAGGCCTTTTACAGAAAATATAAGTAGAAGAGAGCTAACCGCTATTGGTACGCGTCGCCTCGTCGATAGCGGTAATAGACTTGTCAAGTTCCTGAGCGAAGCAAAAATACCACGAAATAAAAAACTAAAGTAATCTAGCAACAAGAAAGGTGAAGATGACATTAATAAGTGCTTGTCAATACCTTCCAAATAGACTCAGCAGCTGAAGAATTTCTTTAAGGAAATAGTTACGATAAATTCTTTGGGAGCACTTTATAAATTTTACATGAGTCTCAATCCGAAGCGCTCCGGAGTTATTACAGAATATTTTTCCACCGTAAACATAAGAAAAAAAAAACATATTTGTAATACGTTACATCAAAGAGAGTGTATTTTTTATGTCAATAATATTATATTGAAGTTCAAATATAAGTCCGGAATAAGCGCGCCGGAGTATTTTATCTGCGGACGGATGGTTGGCGAATACTAAACTGATTCCAAGAAAGTGCTACAAATGTAACACTGCCTTATTTTAGACTGTTTGTGGTGCAAACGAACTGTCATTAGTAATTTGTCGTGTTGTGAGATCAATAGAGTCTCATTTCCTGGTCACTTCAAGCTGTTTTTTATGTTTTTGTGTGTTCTACGCAGTTCTTCTACGTGTTGCGATTAAAGACAATTTTGCGGGATTCAAAAAAATGTTCTTTGTAAAAGTATTCTGTCTTAATCTATACTAATATTATAAAGCTGAAGAGTTTGTTTGTTTGTTTGTTTGAACGCGCTAATCTCAGGAACTACTGGTCCGATTTGAAAATTTTTTTCAGTGTTAGATAGCCCATTTATCGAGGAAGGCTATAGGCTACTTTTTATCCCGGTACGGGAAGTAGTTCCCACGGGATGCGGGTGAAACCGCTGGCAGAAGCTAGTTCCTCCATAAAAGTACAAATAATACTTTATAATATTGAAGCAATATTCGAATTAGAGTCGCCGGAAAAACTTCAGGAAACCAATTTTAATCCACTTATTCTTTTCCGAAACTGATTGATAAACGGATTACTAACAAAATAAAAAATTGACCTTAGGGTTGGTTTACCAAAAAAATATACTATATAAAATGTATTAAAATGTCAGCGCAATCTAGCGCAATAAACAGCGCGATCTAAGTTCTCGACTGACATTAGCGGCACATGCTGTTTGAGAACTAGCTAAATATTCATTACGGGAACTCGTGCTGTATGACTTATTAACTTTGCTTTATTGTTACACGCGTGTTTGTATAAATAAGTATCTTTGAGGAGTACAGGATATACAGTCGTATTCTGCCTCCTTAGTAACAATATAAATATGAAAGGTTAAGGTTATTTAACTCGTTCACGAGATAGATTGATTCCCGCGGACGGAACTATGCTATGAGTATATTTTTATACGGTTTCTAATAGTTTCTGGAGAAGGAAGTGAAAACGCGGAAAACAGCCAGTCAAAATGATGATTTTGCGAATGATCTTGAATAGGACTAAGTACATACACTTTGGGCAATATCCCAGCACAAAAGAGCAATAGGTACCCAGAGACTCTAGATTTCTCGGTTTAAAACACTATTTTAAGGTTTGATAAAATATTGTATAAGTGTTCGATAACTTATTGATACCACTATAAAAAATGTTTAAAACATTACCTGTGGGATAATTTCAGCAAAATAAAGTAACTAAATCATAATATTCACTCATATCCTTGTGAAAGCTGTCCAAAATCTTTTAGTAATTCAAGTTTCCATTACGCCTCGTAAGATAGAAGTACCTATGTATGAGCATATTATAAAATAAACACATCTGTAGAGAATATGAACTTACTTCTTGTATAACGCGAAAGTTCGGTACTTATAATTTATGTAAGGAATGATTTTACACCAGTTATATTATGTTTTCGCGCGAGTGCTAGGTTCCGTTCGGTTTGGCTGAAGTTTCACACAACTTGGCTTATGTGGACTGTTAGAATCACATTGAGGGTTTGATAGAATTTGTTGATCTGCGATATAAAATAGCTGGTCTTATTTAATAATCGCAATACTGTCATTTTACTATGTATGTACATATAATATATAGCGAATTTTCCTCTCGGTTTTCCACGTGACAACCCTCAAACGTACAATCACACATGGAAGGGACAGCTGGAATCACGCGGCAAGTTTTTAGCCACATGTAGAAATACCGAGCGTCATATTTATCATCATCCTCTATTCAAATCACACTACAAAGTAGCCATGACCATTGATCACCACACAGACCGCGTGTTATACACAAATCATCATTACCTCCCAACGATTTCCTTCATACTAAATCCTCCAGAATATTCCTTTGTTTTGTCCATAATACTGTACAGATAGTACCGTGAGCTATGATCGCTCGTAAACTGTGGCATTAAGCTAAAGATGTCGGTAATGTGAGCGTTCACTGCGCTGAACACGCAGACACTGAGCACATCTCCTGAGTTTTATTGAAAAGCCTCGTCAGATCTATTTGATTTGGAAGAGGAGTTATTCGGTACTTTTTATTATCTATTTTGGTGTGTTTATGTTTTCCTTATTTTATTACGTCGTTTGGTTACGCTTAATCTCAAAAAGACTGAGGAACATTGCAACCACCATATTTTCTGTATTTTAATTATAATTTTGCAACATAAAAGGGTAGTTAGATGTCTGACTACATCTCTCAATGTTTAATGATTGTCACTTTTGAAATCTCGTATTAGTTCTCAAATGATCACATTTACTTCGTTTAACGCCCTACTTCTTTAAAGACCGTCCAGAACGTTATCAAAAATACAACTAAATCAAATTCATCTTTTCCCTACTGACTGTACACAATACAGTACATTATCAAATCTATAGCACTCAATACCGTCCCTTTCCATGTCGTTACCATTCCGCATAAAAATATTTCGAGTAACCTTCCTTTGACAAATTATGAGATACATATTCACAATTGGATTGGCAGAGTTGTATGGGGCATAAACACGGAGGCACACAGTTATTCAGTTATTCCCCTCACGTAATCTCTTCCCCTAATAAACTGATAAACGCCGCTGAAATTGCAAAATTTTATCGAAAAATACGTTTTTTTAAATGAATATTGTTTTATCTAATATTAGCATCGATGACGCGCCGCGCGGAATAAAACGGCTTTGATTTGTAAAAGTGTTTATTTTTGTCATTTTATTATAAAATGGTGGACGTGGCTCACCCGCTTTCCGGACCGACTTCATAATTTATCGATGAGAGTTTTATAGGGTAACAAAGGTGTTTTGTATTTTGAGCGTTTTAGTAATCCTCGGGAAGCGATGAAAACGTTGGCGTTAATTACCAGTAAGCGCGTGATAATTAATATATTGTTGCTAATTTCAATTGAATGCTGTAAATTGTAAATGATTAACTAAAAACTAAGCTTTAAATAATTTAAAACAAGTTCACAGCTTTTAGCCAAAGTGCCTCCCAATTCACAATTATTCACCACCACTTTGTTTTAGTTTCAGGGAATTATATATAAACCACAATTTATATTCTATCAAACTATCTATAGCTAGACCACGCACCGTCAACGGCAGAACTCGGCAATCTATTTATTAATCTAAACATAAGCCAAACACAATCTCGATCGGGAATTGCAGCGCTGAACTAAGTTAGAAGCACAACTTGTATGACGAACGTGAGGGAACAAGTTATGACACCAGTAAGTGATCCCAATTAACTTGAACTGGGAACTGGGAACAAGTGTGACGGCTCAAGTGGGCACGTGAGCTGCTTCTACACTGTACCTCTGATTAGATGGGTTAACGATAATAGTGGTTAGATTACTGTTGAGATAGTTTTTATTGGAGAATTGGCTATAATAGTAATGTTTTGAAGCGAAGTTAGTGAACATAAAACTTGTGCAAAAATTGGAACAATTTAGCTGTCTTGTGAAGGTATCAAAAAGGCGACATGCAATGCTGTCATTGCATAGTTAAGTTGGGCATGTTTAATGTACTTGTATTTTTTAATTTAAGCACATTTCTTTGCAGTAAAACCTTATCAACAAAAGGTTTACACACCACTTGTATAACTCTTTCAAGCCCCCAATTAAGGTATGAGTGCACAGAACGCACGCACGAGCGATTAAGCGATTAACATTACAATTTCATGTTTATAGGCCTAGTGAAACGTTACCTTTGTGTATTTTCTTCAATTAACAAATAAAATTTTAAGGGGAACGAAATACAATGGCTTTTATTGAAGATTATTAAGACTGAACGTTTACAAGGGTTAAACCCATTTCGAAAAATATCACAATCCTTAATCGCAGTAGCAATCATACAGCCGCCATAACTAAACATACTTGTCACATAAACCATTACTCAAACATAACGACAAACCAGTGTTTTCGCATAAACGTCAGATTTATAACCCACGGAATCGGCTTGTAAAATATTGTGGACTATTAAAGTTGCCGTTGTATGTTCGGCATTTTCTCACGATCGGGTGAATTGTGTTCCGTGTTGTGAACGCTTGTTCGCGGACGATAACGCGCGGTAAATGACAAGCGGCTAATCTGTCACGCCGCGAGTCGCGTGTCGCGTGTCGCTCTAGTGACAACATACCTTTATTTTTAAGAATTTTGTGTACGCTCTAGTAATCCCTGTGAAGGTTTTTAGGAATTTTCAATCGGGCATTGGAATGGAGGGAATTGTTGAAGGGTTGAATGAAAAATGAAAGTATTTGACCTTAAAACGGCGGTGACCTTGATTCTAGTTTAGGATAGCTGATAATCAAATATTTGTTTCTAGATTAAGTTTGAACTAAAACTCTGAAGTAGTAACTAAGCTCTATCTTTGTAACTTCCATGTGTAGCAATATGTCACGAGCAGTGTAATAATTCGTCAAAGATACGTAGGTAATGTAATAAAATGATTCTTAACAAAACCTCCAACAACTATCTTAACAGAACTCTTTTACATAAAACATGAAACACCAACAATTTATCCAAATATTTGATAGTTCCTAACTGAAAAACAAAAAAAAATCTCCACTTAGACATTCCAAGCACAGAACCGATTGCTGGAAGTGTCGGTCTGCCACTTAGCGGCACAAACACTAGGGCCCGCTGTATGGGCTGCGCTAGACTGCGCAAACTGCGCTAACTACTGCGCAAACATTTGGGAACTCCTCGGCTTCTTTGCTATTGTTCTGATACCATGCAAATGTACGATAACTTTGTTTCTTTTGGTTAAGATTTTTTTCATAATCAAAACGGCTAACAATGTCTTGCTTTGTCTTGTAAAGTTATCTTATTTATTTTTCATGTAGCGCTTTTGGTCGTCCCAAATATCTTTGATATTTTGTTAGGATAATTATATGTATTTATCAATTTTAATCATTCTGAATCAATATAAAAAAAATATTACCTATGATTTGTTAATAAACAACAACAATTTCCTTTTTTCGTTTCGTTGACAATAAAATAAACGCTTTGCTAAATTTCTTTCTGAATTCAGATGACTACTTTTCGACCGAAATTTTAAAATCCAATTGTTTTATTCAGTTTTATAGAGAGAAGAAACTTTCACCAAACTTAAGATATAAATCTTCCTTCATTTTTTTTCTAGACGGAAAAGTTGAATGGTGGACATGAATTATACGTTTATAAGTGGACTGAAGTTCAATCTACGAATATTTTATAAGACTTTTTGTTAATGGCATACCGAAATATTATATGAATTTATAGGAACAATTACTTAAATTGCTAAATGAAAACAGTAGGAGCGCTAAGTACGCTATAGTATGTAACGTAGATATCTGCTGGTAGGGCGCTGAACAATACGGCAGAGCCCGGTAATGCCGCGTCGTTACGGCGTGGTCGCACCGCGAGCGGGGAGCGGCGAACTAACCCATTAACAACCACCAATAAATCTAACCACTACTTGTAATGTTTGTGCCTACACGACCAGGAAAACCACTACTTTGTAAGTCTAATAAATAACAGACAATAGTAATCCACTTTGGTAGTACTTTTAATGATCAAGGTACTTGACCTTCTTGTATTTGGGGTCAATCTTTTCAAATCAATGGTACTTTCTTTACCAAGAATTACAAGTGTAGTGTGTAGTGATGTGTAGTGTAGTTGGGAAATAGTACAGGTTAGTAACTGTTCAAGTTACGGTCCAAAGCGGTCCAACTGGGTTTAATCGACACCTTTAACCGGGTTCTGTAATCTGTCATAAATCGTAAATGGATTAACCATGCTACATTTCGATGTTATCAATGAGACTCGCCTCCAAGACATGCACAGATCATGATATCAACACACCAAGAAATTCATCATAATTACATTCACAACACACGGATCATTATTCGCACATGGTTGCTTAAGAAGCAGCATAGGTACCTACTACAAACAGCTTCAGACTGGCCCAGCTACACAAGCTAGGTCACAGCTCATTAGGCTTCGCCTCTATGCGGGCGGAGAGCGACAGTCCACCTCTTTGAATTAAACATTTAATACTTCTGAGCTAGAGAAAACGACTAGAAAAATGTGGAACTCCTTTATTTTAAAATCTTTTGTGCTTTCTACAATGATCATGTTGGTTCTTATTCTTTGAGCTTTGTTCCTTGTTTGTGTAATTTGATTGTGTTGTGGAAGTGGTTTTGAACAACGGTTCACTAATAAAGTTTTAACTACACTCAGCGGCACGGAATCTGGCCCAAGCACATTTGAGCCTTATAACCATTATTTAAATGAAAAATCTGAATTTTTATTTTAAAATTGTTTAATTTACTCATTTTCTAAGAGAAAATGACTAACAAACAACAGAATTGTGAGGATTTTCATTAAGTTTCGTTGAGTTAGAAAACAGAGTCCTTTACCGCAATAATCACCATAAACTTTTTAAATTCAACATTTTTAACAAAACAGAAAGTTATCGAATTTTAATAATGGGTGTTTCTTCCTCTTGATCTGATGACTGCCTGCATACGATCTGGCATGCTCTGGATGATGTTTTTTATCTCCACCTGAGAGATCTCCTCTCAGGCAGCTACCAGCGCGGTTTTCAGTTCACTAAGAGTCCGTGGTGGGTTACGACTTGCTTGGACCTGTCTTTTAAGCATGTTCCAGACATGTTCTACAGGATTCGTGGCTGGGTTTTTTGCAGGCCAGTCCAATTTTTGAATACCGACCTCGAACAAGTAATCGGTTACGCAAAGAACTGCGTGAGGTCGAGCATTGTCCTGCATTATACGAAATTCTTCACTTCCTATGAATCCCTGACAGGGTAAAACATGATTTTGAAGGATCTCTTCAATATACCGCACTGTTGTCAGACGACTTTCGACAACCAATAATTCAGTACGGGCTTCTGAACTTATGCCTTGCCAAACCAAGATGACCCACCATGAAAACCGACTGTTTGCTTGGTAGTGGTGGGAAGAAACCATTCTCCGCGCTTTCTCCATTCACATTCACGCCCGTCTGGAGCTCTTAAGACGACTCTGCATTCATCGGTCCATAAAATTTTACTCCATTGATCATGCGTGTAATTTGCATGTTCTCTTGCAAACCTAAGTCTGGCTATGCGATAGTGTGGGAGAAGTTCCGGGCCTCGAGTTGGTCTTCGAGCACGCAGATCCCGTTCCTCCATCCTTCTTCTTATTGTGCACTTACGGACGTTGACTTCTCTTGCTGTTTGCAAAGGCTGGCGTATCTCTAACGCAGTGAGAAACCGATTTTGCATTATTGCACGTACGATAAATCGGTCGTCGTGCGCCGACGAACACCTTACACCCCCACTTTCTGGTCTTCTTGTGTAAAGGCCAGTCTGGTCATACATTTCCTATGCATATCTTTAACTTGTACGCGGTGCACTTAAAGTTTCAACCATCTTCCGCTGCTTCCGCCCTTGACGTCTTAGCAACACTGCTTGAGCAACTTGAGCTGCAGTAAGGGTAATTTTCAGATCAAATTGTGAAAAAAAGAGAAACAAAAAACGATCATAATCATAATTTTTTTTTGGAACGTGCTTAGTACTTCGGTAATTTCTATCTGAATTTAAACTTAACTTTCTGCTTTGTGTTCCAACAACGGAATCTGTTTCTAGTGTTACAAAAGTTAAACAGACACACATTTTTCTGTATTTTAATTAACAATTACGAAAGAACTGACAATATGTCATATCAAATTAGAATTTACAACAGTTATCTGGGCTGATATCTACTTGTATTTGTTTGGGCCAAATTCCGTGCCGCTGAGTGTATAAAAGTGGGAGAAAAATAAATTAAATTATGTAATCTAGATTATTTATATCATTTTATAAAAAATGAAATAATATTCTCATTTTATTTATGACATCCGCATTATGTTTTTACAATTTTATACAATCATCTTATAATTAAGGTTCCCTTTTAACGTAATTAAATATTTATAATTAGATCCGCTTACCGCCTACACTATAGCTGAGGGTCTACGCTAAAAATAATTAAGTTGAATGAGATTGCAATACATAAAACAATAATTATATTTCATCTGCGATAATAATGGGCACTTAATTAATTCTTGAAGATTCCATTACTGTAAAGTGCTCGCGGAAATTTTAGGGGTAGGCAGATATAGTGCTCGGTTCTTATAATGTGCCTAATTGCTATACAAAGATGTAGTTCATTACTTTTGAGTTAGAAGCAGCGAGAAAAATTAAAAAATAACATTCTATGTACATTACAGATTACAAACCATGTGCAATGCAAGGCTTTTGAATTGTAATTAAAATACTAACAATGAACTTCAATAAAAACAAAAGTATTTAGGGTACTTCTTTTTCAAAAAATTGCTGTAAAAAAAATGCTGAATTTACCTACTGCAGTAGGTAGAAACTTTAAGACTGTGGCATTGCGAGCAAGTCAACAGTAAATAATATAAAGCAGAGAATATTATTGTGACAGTTATAACTACATTATTTGTATGACATAAAACATGGCAGATAGAGTTTACATCATAATAAACGTGGTTTGTGCAGCAAACAGGTCCCGAAGGAGCCGTACACACTGCGAGACATTCCTGTATTATATGTAGAATATTATGTATGTACATACACTGGTGTGTCATCATTATACTGCAGTTTAAATAACAGTTTGGCTACAAGAATTTTGCACTAACTTGTGACCTGTATAGTTCAGGTATTGGGACATGTACCTGTTTCTAATTGGGATGAAATTATAACTGTTCTGACAAAGTGACACACACGCCGTTGACAAATATTTGCCAATGGTGAGTAAAAAAATATATCTTATTATCGAATTTACATGTGGACTTTTATTAAAAATATTACAATTTAAGCAATTTTAAATTATTCCTCTAAATTACAAAAAAAAAATGATGGATAAAATAAAAATTCTAACAAAAATAAAACATCAGGCGATCGCTCAGACACTACACCAACCTTCCAACTAAATACGTAACTGAAATGTAAAATAGCGATATATTAAAAGCATGAATACAAAAGGAGCCGGTTATCCGGGTGCAAATGAGCGGCCGAACTCAACGAGGGTCACACTACAAATTAAATCCAAATCCGGATCAACCCCAATCTGATACGTGACTATATTTGAAACTCAATGTTTCGCAATACATAGCTATAACTATCATTTTAACGACTGAAGGCTTATCTTCTTACGAGTGCTGATAAACAGAAGACAAAAGAGGCTTTTAGAATATTCTTATTCTATGCTGATTACATTGTTTTTCTGAAATAGTTTTTATTCCCGGGTCAGGAAAATTGTAATCAGGTATGTTTTTATTTCAATGCCATACATCTACTGACATTGAACAGTCAAGAAACAGTAAAACTTTTGCATATTAATCTTATGGCCAGACTACAACATAACTATTAAAATATGAGTACTAGTAACATTCGTCATCTTTGCCTAATATCTTAGGGAAAGCAATCCAGGTGCTGTGTTATTAGATATTCTTTTGTAAGATTTATAGACCCATTAATAACATCATGTGATAATAAAAAGAAATGAATCGTTACTTAAAACACCTTTACCAATCTCAAGACAGACAGACCGACAGCCAGAGCGTGAACGAAGTAGATAATTAGGCAGAAATATAATTGTTCCATTAAACATAATTACGATGTCATTATCAAGTTTGGGGCTCTTATAATTAACTTTAATTATAGATTAGCGCCGTCCCCTTCAAACACTCAAGTCGTTTACCTTAATCGACTTATAAAACAAAAATTTTAACGTCATATAAATACAGCAGCGATTTTTTATACCTGAAAATGGCCTACGAAATGTATTCCAGAGGTAAATAAGTAACTAGGTATAATTTTTACAGTACATTAAAACTGAAACTTAAATCTTGGGTTCCCTGATAACTTAATATTTTGCATTAATTTATACGTCATCGGCATGTCTTCTCTTTAATACCTACCTGTGAACACTCAAAAGCATCATCAATAACAGTACTCCTGAAGCTAATAAAGCCTACTATACATAAGCTATTAACGAGCCGAATCGCAATAAAGCCAGCTCGCGAAGGGCGCGATAATCGCCTATAAACAACATAAACGGTTACATATGTAAGGCAAGTATGAAATTTAAATGTAAAATACGTCATACAGCTTTGTGCTAACTCACTTTCGTGGCTATGAAGCCAGCGAGTGTATGAATAAGTTTATCGTTGCTCTTCCTTGTCGCTGATATATTGTTGTAGTTTATGAGATTTTTCTATGGACTCACACAAAAAGTTCCTTATATCTCTCCAGACTGCTTTCTTTTTCCACTCAAACTTTTAATCTCAACCAGCTCTTTTGGCGTACTTTTTAGGAATGAATAATTATTAATGATTGAAATGAATATGTTTTTAATTTCAATGAGTCGTGAGATACCTACTGATTAATGTGCAAAAATCAACTATCGGTCGACTAAATCTTTGTAGCGTGTACGCCCTAAAAGAAACTTGTATGCAAACTAAAATATTCCTTTGTTATTTTTCCGTTGTTTCTGAAAACAATCTGTCTATAGGAGAGTACCCAATTGTTTGACTTGAACATAATTCCAAATCACTTTCTCAGAGTCTTAAGACACATCGTCCAGATCTGATTACGTGCATGTCCATTACCGTCAGCTCCCAGGCTCAGTAATCTAATGCTGAGCATTCCAGCAGGGTTTAGATGTTGTCTAATTGCATCTAACGGAGGCACCTTAAGAGGATTCTGCTGTCAGAGCCATTAACACAATCCCTCAGCCAACGGTTATACGGAGATACGTTGCACCTAGCTTCTTAGGTTATTCTGGAAGTAGGCGTTCTAAGGTGTTGAGGCTTAATGAAATGTTATTAGAATGATTCAACTTTTTACCAAGCTAATTTTCGCAGGCACTTGTTAAGTATGGTACGAAAATTTGGAAAAACGACTAAATAGTTTTGGAAGGATTATTGTTTTTTGCCGGTTATTTGCTATACCAATGAAGTGGTTTCATATGTGAATTTGTTTTAAGTACAATAAAGAGGGAGATTTATATCAGATACTGACCTCAACTATATAAAAAATATGATGTCCCTAGATATTGACTTATGTAGAATCACGAGCAAAAATCAAATATATTTTGCTAGAGAGACCTGGAAAATAAATCCCTAATATCAGAGCTAACAGTCGCACTTAGAAAACTAGACTAGCAAACTAGTTGTTTGTCGTGTTCATAAATAATGTAATTTATGAGTAAACTGCTCCTGAATGAATAACTTAGTGAAAGGACAGCATTCAATATCGTAATGTTATTGTTGGTTCACCACTGTTCCCATATTTCATGGGATTTCGCCAAGCGTGCTACTATATCCGATTTACGAGTGATATATCGTTCTAATCTTAACATTATCTTTTTAGTTACATTGTTACTTTGACAAACGTGGAATTTTTTGGGAAAGTTTTTTGGCTATCACCTATTTTTAACCATCTGGCTTTATGGCTAGGAACTATTATTTTCCTTTCCTAGTAGAACAGATAACAAGATTATCACTAATAGAGATTCATTTTTAGAAAAAAGTAAAATACGCGCTATCCAAAGTTTCAAAACATATAATTAGGTACTTTAATAAATTCCACATACCAATGTAAATGCTCCTCCTTGTTTATGACGTTGAACTTCCACGAAAAAAAAACTTACATTCGTATTTTCATTAATAACTAAATTAGCATGTTACCAGCTGGTTTCATAGCCGCACTCTTTACTCAGTAAAATATAGCACCTGCAGTAGTACTCGCGTGGTGAATATTGATGCAGCCTCGCTCCGCCTCGCCTCGCATTGCCACCGTACGCCGATGACAATATATTGTTGCCTTAAGATGTCCGAGTGGCTCGAGTTATTGCCGTGATAGGTCCAAGTGTATGTGTAGCTCTGAGGGATTATATAGCCTTTACTCGATCTGGGAATGGTAGACAGGCTGTCATGGGCTTAAGGGTAAGTGCATCTTGAGGCAACATCAAGTCTACAGATGGTTAGAACGGAGCAGGTGACAAATTGAATTGATATTGTGTAAAATACAATGCCTAATTAATGACCATTTGGATAATATATTTGATTAATAATGTACGTTTTTACAGGTCAATCTAAAGTCTAGGTCTTCGGTGTGATAACAGAATCAAATACTCGATACATTTTGCCGGAATAGCGGCAAATTGCCGTAAGCTGAGTCTAGTTATTTCTCAAATGTAAGAAGTGAGAGGTTTCTTCAGTATACTGTAAAAGGAAAACCATTTTCAATCAAACCTCTACTTTTAATAAAATATTTGGAATTCTGTCTGTCAAACTTGAAACCCGAGAACATCCATACTTCAATAAAACAACAACTTTAAACCGGAATAAATCAGCGCTAATTGTTGACAAAATAATCAATTTATGTGAGAGGACAGTAGCCAATTAACATTGCAAGCAACAGCCAATTAAACTAATGAACGATTTACCCGATACCTGAAGTGGCTGAAACCTGACGCTCCTGAAATGCATTTACATTAATTGTTTAAATCCTCGCTTTATTATTCATGATTACTGGTGAAACGTAAAACCACTTAAAACATTCTTGAGGGATTTTTTTTAATCTGTGCAACTGCCGACATAAGACGTTTCTAGTAATTAAAAAGACGTTTTAACGATAAAGTTTGAACTCGTAGTTCAGGATCCTAAAGGCGTTAGAAAAGTTACCGTATTCCTTCATATTAATGCAATTTATCAACTCAAACCAGCGCGGGGCATATTTATGCAAAGCGTAGTTTAAACTTCCAAGTAGTTTTGACGGTAATTATAACTTTACTTTAACCGTAACTTAACCTGTCAGCCATTATAAACTGTTTCAAGAGAAAATCGGACTTTAGAAATAAAGTTTATTCCGTTTGTATAGATTCTAAGAAGTTAATTAAATACTTCAGAGGAACAACAACATCACTCGATTTAGTTATTTTCGGACGTTTTATAATTACGAAAGTAGGAAGGTAAATTATTTACGCGAGGAAATATTTACTCCAAGATATTGTAGAGTTTCTTAGGAATTTATTTTCGCGTTGTAAAACCCGGCCTCGTTATCACTTTCACACAAAATTATAATTATAACGAAGACGATAATAATCGTAAGGTAAGTACCAAAACTTACAAGTTTCTATAGTAACTAAAACATCAAAGAACAAAAAAAAAAGCAGTTGCCTAAATATGTACATTTAAACTGTTACAGCCTTTTTATCGTCCCACTGATGGGCATATGCCTCCTCTCACACGTAGAAGGAATCATTTTTTGTTATGAGGAAGGCTTTGGGAATGTTAATGGATATACCATAGGGTAATGAGACTACCGAAAAATAAAAGTAGTCAAAGTCAAATCATTTATTTCATTTAGGCGTTAACAAGCACTTATGAACGTCAAAAAGATACATTGGATGGATTGTGTGGACCAATGAAGCTAATATGTATACCACTTTCTCCTAAAACATCATCATTCAACAATACAGCCCAGCTCACGTGAGGTCGGTACGTTTGCTCCTGAACTAAGACGAGTCAGAGGCCACTTTGTACATAAGCCCATAATATTCAGCACATGACGGTGCCACATCGATTGCATTGCGTTTGCATTACACCACACAGGCATAGTGAGAAGGTTGCATCATTTAAATGGTGAAACTTTGGCTTGTTAGAAGAATCGGTAGGTACAAGAAAGAAGCTTTGGCTAATCAATAACGATCTTAAATACATATGAAACAGTTTTCTTGTATAACCAATTTAAAATAAAGGCCTCCAGGCATCGCAAGATATACGCGTTTGCTTATTTATCGCCGGGAAGAGATAAAACTCAAAAATTAAATAACAGAACTATACCTTGAAATTGAAGCTTTTTGCAAGTATATTGTAAAATGAACCTTCTGTATCTAATGTTGAGTACTTAGGCACATGTAACACACAGTATTCCATACGTTAGCAGTAGTGAATATGTAGCTGCGTCCAATCGCGATCGTATAAGTGACGTCACGTGGTGAGGCTACCTGATCCCCTCTAGCAGCTGTATGTAAACCTGGTAGTTTGATGTGGTGGAAGATTTATATTATGAACTAGCTTCTGCCAGCGGTTTCATCCGCATCCCGTGGGAACTACTTCCCGTACCGGGATAAAAAGTAGCCTATAGCCTTCCTCGATAAATGGGCTATCTAACACTGAAAGAAATTTTCAAATCGGACCAGTAGTTCCTGAGATTAGCGCGTTCAAACAAACAAACAAACAAACAAACTCTTCAGCTTTATAATATTAGTATAGATAACATTCTTAACTAACGTTTTAATCCAAAAAATGACAGAGAGAGAGTATGAAAACAAAAAGAAGGTTGACGATCGTGATACTTACCTAAATGCAAAAATAAGTTTATTTATTACGATTTCAAGCAACAAAGGCTAAACCGATTCGGATGTCTCCAATAGAGATTTAGAAGTATCTTAGTGACTAACTACATTACAATGAACAAACCATTTTTCCGGGTGTGAGAAGTATGTAATTCTCATTGGACTCGGTCAAAACCGTGGAAAACATCTGTCAAATGTTTTTACAAATTATTATTATTAAGTCGCATTCGAAAAAGAAACTTCCTAGTATCTGTACTTTGTGTATATTTTTTTAGCAAAACTTTGCACAAATTTTGACGAAAACTTCCTGAAGAGGATGGAAAATTTCGAAGCGACTTAATAGTTATTTTCATCCCACCATCTCAGAAAGAGTAGTTTTATCCTTTGATATCTGAGCGCAAAAGCCGTTTTTATTCTCTAGAGCGGCAAAGTGATTTGATTTTAGAACATCGTGTGTTTCAAGGATTCACTCTTGTATAACAAATAACTATTGTTATACAAGAGTGCAAAGTTGCCTTTTAACCGCGAGCTCAATTTTGATGACCGAGCAAGCGAAGGATTCTAAAATTGAAACACGAGCGTAGCGAGTGTTTCAATAATTAGAATCCTTACGTCATACATGGGAAATTAAAAAGATGTACCTATTAAAATTTATTTATGCAAAAACTCAGTTTAAAAATGTAATGAAGTTTAAAATCGACCTCAAAACAATAAAAAATAATAATTTCATCCCACTTCATCGAGGAAATTACTAAATGCCAAAAAAACAAAATGGCGCGCACATATGAATACCTATCAAATTAAAAAGAAGTACCTATTAAAGTTCATTTATTTGAAAACTCAGTTTAAAAATGGGGTTGTTGTACATTCGTCATAAAGAAAATTCGTCACGAAAAAAAGTATGTGTAAATTTGCCACAATTCTAATTTATACAATAAATTTCCAATATATTAATTTTGTTTATTGTAAATTCGTCATATAGGTTTTATTTGCACCGATAGCACAAAAAATAAACACGAAGTAGAATAAACTGTTGTATATTTTTCAGAATCACATCAAGGTTATTGATTTACCTTACATTTACAAAAAAACAATCACAGTTCTCGAGTGAACGATTTGCCTAAATCTTAACAATAATAAGATAAACAATAGAAAGACATTAAAACACAGCAATAAACATCTTTTTTATTATTTAACATAAGATTTATGAAGAATCACAGTTCTCGACTTGCTGACTTGCCTACAACAATATAGATAAATATAATAACCTAACATCTACGTAAAAATCATAGTTCTCAAGTGGCTGGTATGCCCGTAACATTACGAAAAATAAGAAAAACAGTTAAAGTCTGTCATTTGATTTACGAATAACATTACAATTACTTATAAGAAAAATAATTACATCACAGTTATAATCACTTTTTTTCTTAACCTAAGTAAAAATCACAGTTTTGAGTGGCTGAGTTGTCTATAACAATACAAAAATAATAAGACGTATAAGTAGGTATATAAACTTTGTAAAAAAAACTATATTTTAATGTAATATATTGATTGGTAATTAAATGTTACATGTTTTTAAAATGCTGCAAAACAGTTTTTTAAGAACTTCAGCCAAAGACATTTTATCGTAATTGTGCAAAATAGTTTTCAATTCTTTATCATATGCTATGGATCTTATTAAATCTTAGAGATAGATAATATAATCTAGTAGTGATTTGTACAATAGCATTAAATAATAAAATACTTACACCATGGCTTCCCGAGCTTGTACCAGGTTGATGATCCATTTTTTCAAAGATGCACTATCACAAATCACATTTGGAACATATCACCACAAGCATCGACAAGTTCAAGGGAGTCACTGCGCTATGTAATCAGTTGTTTTAGTACGATTTTTAACTCGAGCCAGTAAAATGACATTTCTCGTGTTGCAAGGTTTTAGTCCCAAATAAATAGTGAATAATATAGCAACCGTAATTAATAAAAACGTATAAAATTATTTGTATATTTCTGACTTTCTAGTGTTCATTCCTCTGAATCTCGTTATATTTTTATTTCCCCAGTTTTTGTATGTATTAAATGTTTACAATAAAAAAAACGCTTTGATACCTACTAAAATAAAGCATGACTAAACTTCTAAGTCTATTGATTGCCGAACACCACTATTGTAGTGGGTCACCCTTTTTTGTGTAAGTGACAGTTGCATCTGTCATAGTCAGTCAGTATCAGTATATTTAATTTCGAGCGCTAAAATCTTGCTTGCTATCGCTACTGAAGGAAAAAAATGTGAATTGAAGATTTGTGACAAATTTACAATAACCCTTATGTACCTGTAACGAGTTTACACATATTTTTTATACATGTGACGAATTTACTTTCAATGTATGGATTTTTCAAAACATGGCGAATTTACTTTGTGACGAATGTACAATAACCCTAAAAATGAAACGAGGTTAAAAATCTATGTAAAAACAATAATAAAAATTACTTAATTAATTGAATAATTATTTTAAGCAGTATTTTATTTGTTAAATATGTATTTGTTTGAAAAGTCTTATCAAGATTGTCACAAATGAAGTATTACACACGATGTTCTAAAATCAAATCACTTTGCCGCTCTAGAGAATAAAAACGGCTTTTGCGCTCAGATATCAAAGGATAAAACTACTCTTTCTGAGATGGTGGGATGAAAATAACTATTAAGTCGCTTCGAAATTTTCCATCCTCTTCAGGAAGTTTTCGTCAAAATTTGTGCAAAGTTTTGCTAAAAAAATATACACAAAGTACAGATACTAGGAAGTTTCTTTTTCGAATGCGACTTAATAATAATAATTTGTAAAAACATTTGACAGATGTTTTCCACGGTTTTGACCGAGTCCAATGAGAATTACATACTTCTCACACCCGGAAAAATGGTTTGTTCATTGTAATGTAGTTAGTCACTAAGATACTTCTAAATCTCTATTGGAGACATCCGAATCGGTTTAGCCTTTGTTGCTTGAAATCGTAATAAATAAACTTATTTTTGCATTTAGGTAAGTATCACGATCGTCAACCTTCTTTTTGTTTTCATACTCTCTCTCTGTCATTTTTTGGATTAAAACGTTAGTTAAGAATGTTATCTATACTAATATTATAAAGCTGAAGAGTTTGTTTGTTTGTTTGTTTGTTTGAACGCGCTAATCTCAGGAACTACTGGTCCGATTTGAAAATTTCTTTCAGTGTTAGATAGCCCATTTATCGAGGAAGGCTATAGGCTACTTTTTATCCCGGTACGGGAAGTAGTTCCCACGGGATGCGGGTGAAACCGCTGGCAGAAGCTAGTTCATAATATAAATCTTCCACCACATCAAACTACAAGCAACTTTGCACTCTTGTATAACAAATAACTATTGTTATACAAGAGTGCAAAGTTGCTTTTTAACCGCGAGCTCAATTTTGATGACCGAGCAAGCGAAGGATTCTAAAATTGAAACACGAGCGTAGCGAGTGTTTCAATAATTAGAATCCTGAGCGATAGCGAGGGAATCAAAAGAGCACAAGGTGAAAAATCTTTGCACTCGAGTGCAACACGTAACTTTTCATCCCACCTCATCGAGGAAATTTTAAACTCAAAAAAGGAAAATGGCACGCACGTCACAAATGGCAAATTAAAAAGATGTACCTATTAAAATTTATTTATGCAAAAACTCAGTTTAAAAATGTAATGAGGTTTAAAATTGACCTCAAAACAATAAAAAATAATAATTTCATCCCACTTCATCGAGGAAATTACTAAATGCCAAAAACAAAATGGCGCGCATATATGAATACCTATCAAATTAAAAAGAAGTACCTATTAAAGTTCATTTATTTAAAAACTCAGTTTAAAAATGAAACAAGGGTAAAAATGTATGTAAAAACAATAATAAAAATTACTTAATTAATTGAATAATTATTTTAAAATTACCTACTTAATTAATTTAATAATTATTTTAAGCAGTATTTTATTTGTTTAATATGTATTTGTTTGAAAAGTCTTATCAATATTGTCAGAAATGGAGTATTGCACACGATGTTCTAAATTCAAATCACTTTGCCGCTCTAGAGAATAAAAACGGCTTTTGCGCTCAGATATCAAAGGGTAAAACTACTCTTTCCGAGATGGTGGGATGAAAAAATGATTTATTGATCACAATATTCGAAGGTACAACAATATTTACATGTACAAACTTGAATATATTGTACAGAAACAGTGAAATTTGTTTATAACGGTATCTTGACTAAGCCTTTATCAGGGATTTCCCGGAGGCAAAGCATTGTATCTAGCGTAGACTGGGGTCTCTCGGGGGACTCTAATTTGACCTTTTTACAGATTTATCGGGGAACAGAAGCAGCTGCATGATCTGTTGAAGATATACAAAATTATATCTGAAGAATTCTACCATGACGACCTTCGGAATACATAGTCATGTCCCTTGTTTTTTTTTTACTATCCACTGTGATCCTATAATATCTATCACTATTACTATGAAGCCTCATCGTACTAAGTAAGAAATTGTTACACTAATCCACTACTATGGCTGACAGTTATTTTCCATGTAATCAAAATACATGACACATCTACTTTGTCATGTAACATTTTCCATTGAAATGCAGATCAGTGGCAGCAAATTCAATAAGTATAATCATGAAACAGAGTTTGAGTATCAATCTCGAATCCCGATTATTCAATAAACAAGTTGGCTAAGCTGCAGCGATTCTCCCCTGCCGCTGAATTAGTATCGCGGCTGAATTTCACTAGAACCGTAGTTAACGCGCTCTACTGCAGGATATTGCTAGTTTGAATTTACTCTAATTGTTGCATTTAATACACCGAGTCGATAGCAAATGGAGTGTTCTGTTCATTAACTAAGTTACGGGTTGTAACGATCAAGTTGGTGTAATGATTATAGTAGTTTGTTGATGGTTTATGAGATAACATAATATATAGTAATTCAATGGAATAAATGTGTGGTTAACAGTTATTTTTATATTAGAGCATCTATATGCAGTGGTTTCGATCGTGTGTAACGGGAAAGTAAATACCATATCTGGATTATTTACATTTCATTTTTAAACAAATTTTCCCCTATTGTAAAAGGTCCTTTCCAAGTATTAATTCTATCTTTGCACAAACGAACAGAGACATAATTTGACTTAGTATTTATTATATTGAAATGAATCTGAAAATATTGTGTCATTCATATGCATGTCACCCCTAAGCTACATGAGTACTCCATACATTTACGTATCTGTGACTACGCTTATAATTATCAAATCTAGTTACTGGTTAGTGTAAATCAATACTGATCAACTGAAATTGAATTACTTTTAAGTGCGTTTAAGTGACCTATTCCCGCATTGAATGTATTCCACAGAGTTTCACACAATAGTTAAATGGGCTATTCTGGTTTAAGGGACTTTATAGTGAATTTTGGCCAATGCTCAAAATCAGCTGTCATTATTTTTTTTCTCGCTTTCTTATGAAAATACGAGAAAATCTTTTTTAAAGAAGGAGTTTTGTTAAATGGTAATGCGTTAAAGTCGTCGGTGTAACCCACCCCTTACCCTGTCCTGTTCTACGCACACACGTTTATTAATGAAGATCCAATTAACAGCTGTTGTTGTGGTTCTCATTACGTTAAGTAATTTGAGCGATCGCCTCGGGTGTGACCACCAGGCCTGTTTGTATCCAATGCATGTCATTATTTGATTTTAAACACCAATCAACTACAAATTGTGATGTTACAAGTAAACTGTTTTGTTTTCATCAGACCTGTAATTGTATTGTTTTTATTGTCACATTTGCATGTAAAAGGGTTAAACTTTACAGCGTTATAGGTCAGCCGGTATATTATATAATTTAATTTATTTCAGACGTAATAGGTCACTGATACGTATTTCCTGCGAATTTCCTCGATGGTTGTCAACCATAATTGAATTTGTAATTACTGCATGATTAACGCCTAACTTGTAGGCATATCAATGTCTACAATCAAACATTTGTACAAAGACGAAACTTAAAGTCCAATAAGCCTCGTCCCTGAAAATTTCAGGATAATATTCTTTAATTCGTTATCAAAAGATGGCACGTCCTGATTAGCGCGAACTTTTCCCATTTCACCCACGACGAACAAACCTACGATAGCAAATCTAATCTATAATTTCTTAATAATAGGCGGGGAGCGAGGGGAGCGGGGCGGGGGGGGGGGGCGTGAGCGTCGGAGCGGAAAATTAGCTCCACTCGTTATACTTGAGTGGTGACTTGAAACTGAGACTGGGAGCCTGTAATGTGGAAATGCACTGAATTTTTGTGGAGGGGTTCCGATTTTTATTGGAACGTGGTTTGGTTGCTAAGTGGTTACTCTTGCAGGTGTTGTTCAAGCTTTGTTGGGCATAGTAAAATATTATTCAAAAAACAATTACGACATAGCTAACCTGGACCGTGGTTCCCGTTACTTTAACATCGGTCATAAAGCGCTTTCATATTAGCGGATTCTGTCTTGAGAGCGCCCCTAGAGATAAGAATAGGTATTATTATAACTTCTCGAGTCAAAGTCTACAACAAGTCTGTTACTGTTACTGTTACAGCCTTTTTTTATCGTCCCACCGCTGGGCACAGGCCTCCTCTCACACGGAGAAGGGTTGAGCATTAATCACCACGCTTGCTCAATGCGGGTTGGTGATTTCAGACTTTATAGTCCAGGTTTCCTCAAGATGTTTTCCTTCACCTTTTTATCAGCCATTGGTGTCCAAGATATACTTAGAAAGTACATACAAACTTAGAAAAGTTGCATTGGTACTTGCCTGACCTGGAATCGAACCCGCGCCCTCATACTCGAGAGGATGGTTCTTTACCCACTAGGCCACCACGACTACGACTACAACAAGTCTACTTCACAAGAACTCTTAAGAAAACAGTTTTTAAAATGGGGTTCATATAACTGTGCCAGAAACACAGACAAAACATACTCATTAAGCTCACATAGAATGTGTTCTCGTTAGAACGCAAACCAATCGGATTTAGTCTGAAAATTCAATTATAATGACATCACGCTTAGTAATTTAATTTCCACAGGTGCTTTACCAAAATAAATGTGAAGAATAATTCAAGAACCTTACTGAGTTATAGAATAAAATATTATTTTTTACATCAAAGAGAAATAAACGACTTACGCATTACTTATTCCAAGTTCCAGACATTTTTAATATAAGTCCAAATAAATTACTGTAATTATTTATTTGTTTAATAATTCACGTGAAATAGTTTTTCAATAAATAATAACTTTTATGTATTGAAAGACATTGGAGACGATTGGGCACTATTTGAAATGTGTCTCAATCAACTTGCAGATATAACGTAAACAAAATACAATTTACGTAATGTACAAAATACATATTTGTTTAATCTACATAAGTAATTTCAGTGGCGGCTTTTTTATGTTGATATTTACATAAAGTTGTTATAAAACAATCGATTTCTCGGTGGTTAGATTAACGTAAGCACATTTATCTTTATTATATTTTGGAGTTACTAGTTTTTTATTTTATAGTTTTTCAATAATTCCACGTAATCTAACATTAAACAACAAACTTATTTAAATACAAACCAAGGTATATAATTTTATGACCTCTTGCCACTGATTAGCGGCGTGATTATCAAACAGATCAACTGACTATACTTCTTCGTGATATTAAGCCAGTAACCGTAATAGAACCACAGTTAATTGATTTAACATCGTGTCACCAACGAATTTATGGGATAAAAAATTCAACACGAGCTCATCATTAAAACTCAAACCACATATTATAGCTATAAATTTCCCCTAGCATCGACAATTTACACCAAACTTTCAACAGGACTCTTTGAAAGTCACAAAATAGTGAAATCCAATATGGTTAATGCTAATAAAAGGTTGCTTCCAAAACTTTGTGTAACAAGCGGCTCTTCGCAAATTCTGATCAGGTTGTGTTGACTTAAAACTTTATTTTTTATTGGAAGAGGAAATCTTTGCACAAAATTTTAATTGGGGAAGGCGAAAATTTCGGATGTTTAGGACTAAAATAACAATAAACATAACGGCAGATTTTGTCTTCAATTAATGATGAATTGGTTTTGTTAATTTTTTCGCCAGGTTCTTTTTGAAAAGCCATTGTACCTAACAATGTTTACAACAACTTTTTTCACCTTTACTTTCAACGCGGTCGTTCCACAAAATAAATACGCAGTCATTCGTAGATCCAACCTTGCCTTTTCTATTGAACTTTCGACGTAAAACATTTTTTTTATAGAATGCAAATAAAACATAGAAAACTAGAAGATAAAGATTAAGAATTTTACACTCACATTATCCCTCAAAAATACAAAGTCACTCCAACAACAGTGTAAGCAGTTACAAACGCAGAACAATAATGTTTAGCAGCATAACAATGACGTGAAGCCTATCTGGCAGTAACTGGGTACGAAGCCACCACATGTCGCAGATAGCCCATTTGAATTCATAATGGTGGTGGCCGCCATCCGACAGATTACGGCGCAATAACACGGGACTCGGACGGACCCGCCACGGGACTCGCTAACAATGTCCCGGGAATTGAGAAATTGGGGTGAAATTGTTAGTGCTCCAGATAACACTGTTACTTGGAGATTTTATCAAGTTGTTGTCAAGTTAATTTAAATAGTGTGAATGTTAGTGGACGTTGACTGGTTTCCTATAAACAAAGTAATATTATTTCTGGTATAAAAATAAATCAGTGGCTCTTTCCTGGGTCGTGTTTGTATTTGATGTTGAGGTACATCCGTATATCAATATCTACACCCTTGTTTTCTAATAACATTGTTCAATTATTATATTCCTCTTGCTATTATCACAGGCTATGTGGAGCATAAATAAAAGTAGAGGAATAAAAATAGTAGGTAGGTACTTTATTACATTATAACATTGTAAAAATATTGAAAACTAAAATAGGAAATAATTTACATAGTACCATAGAACACCTTCGTGCGAACATTTTCAATACGTAATAAAATAATCTTCGAATACCCAACAGGAATAAAACAGGCCTAAAGTCTTTAACTCACGTGCAAAATTGTTGGGCAGCAGTCCGCTCACCTGCTTTAACTTTCAGCGGACGATCCGCACAAGTCGGACCACCGGGAAGTGGCAACTTCTGCGGCAAGCAAGTTTATACAGACTACCTTCAAATTCATGCGCCATATGCCGAGCTCGGCTTTGTTACTTGTTACCCATATTTGATGGAAGCGTTTCAATTAAAATGTTATCACAGAAGTTTTTGGGCCTACAAACTCATGCCTATTTTTCCGTGAGTATTTTTTTCTTAGTTACGCTGTATGTAATGATTACCCCGTCAGTCCTGTAAGGGTAATATTTACTGATATTAAAATAAAGAATTTTCGTTTCCATACAGGAATGAATTTTAAGCAGTGCACAAAAAAAAATGGTGGTCCAGAATCATTAACAGAACATATCTGCATCATCAGTAAAAATATTTTTTTCATGTTTTTGTCCGCCCTAAAATCAGCAAAATATGGATACCAACTATTCTTACGCGCTTGGAGCAGCGCTCGCGTCAGTAAACCGGTTTCGCGTTGCCGCCGTGCCTACTATGACGATTGTGACCGTACAATCGGTTACAAAATAAACATCTTTCGATATCAATAACTTTTCTTTTTTGTACTAAAACACACATAAAAATATACGTATCTAGAGGTATAAAACTCATTTTACTATAAGTTGACAAAGTTTGCGCACTGGATAAAATTCATTCCTGTAAGCCAAACTGCAATAAAATTCTTGCAACAGGTAGTACTTTTTTTACTGTAAAAAAACGTTCACTACACCCAAATGTAGACTCCCCCAAAACAAGATTTCCTAAACCCTTTTACAAGCAAGTAACTCTTAATAAAATTATAGCTTTACCATACGGTGAGTTACAAAGGTGTTACCATATTCCTTTGTGGTGTGCCCAGGGAAGGCGCCTGGGTGTACAATGGGCAGGTGACAGGTTACTCCAGTCGTCCATTAGGATGCATTGTTGATGACTCACCCTTGACCTTTGGAGATTGAATTGTTACTGTACTGGCGAGGACAGTGACACAGAAAGTGGTATGTGGTGTAAGTTTAGTAGTGGGAATATAAGGAGTTGATAATGCTTAAATGATTATATTCATGCGTTAATATGTATTTTTATTATTTGTGATATTGGCACTACAATAAGTTATTTGCAATCGTTTTGATGTCTGTTAATTTAATTCGCTTTTTTAGACATTAGAAACATATTTGCAGGTGAACAAAAACTAGGCGCTATTCACTGGAAAGATTTAACAAAATCTATTCACATGTATTTTAAATAGTATTGCCGTTTCTACGAACTTTGTCGTTGACTGTACAAACTGCAATAAATGGTTTCGCAGAAAGTTTTTCTCACGATGATTTTGCAAAACTAAATAAAAGAGTTCTAACATCGTAACATTACTGAAATAGAAATGTAGAGTACTACTTTTTTTAGGTTATATAAGCGATGACTACTGGCATACCACTAGTACATAAGCTCTAGAAGAACGTAGTGGCTTCTATGTTGAAGAAAATTTGAAAAATTACTATTTTGCCAATCCAACATGTACCTATCATACGCAGACACAAACCCCCAAAATGTTCAATGATAACAGACATCGAAATTAACAGGATTTCATAACAGGCGCAAGTTAAAGTGCGGTGTTTAATCCTTGACGTATCTTGGCACAATGGCGGCGGGACAGTCCGTCCGCGATAACAGTCCCGAGGCATTGTGTTCCTGGTCGCACTGTAGCGTCAACCGCATTGTTACCATGCAACTCCCGCTTCTTTTGTCACTCACGTGTCTCACTACAACTCATACTCAACTCTAACCACACACATTAGAGTTCCATTTTGAGTGTAGAGTTTCCCAAGTGGCATGTGGATGTTCTCGATAGAAAAATAAAAGGCAAAGGAAAACAATGATTTTCCTTCAGCAATGGTTTTAGTTTTTCAATGGATCATGATAGGAAATTAAGGTAAATGTACCGTTTTGTTCGGAGGGAAGTTAGTTAATTGGCGCCTGAGTGGTTTTCAGGGCACGATTCATTGAATCAATATTGGATATGATATTCGCGTATCGAGTTACCGACTGTTACCCAGTTTTGTTTTATTGTTGTTGACACACCTAAAAAGTTGGATTAAATATGCAGCGATATATTCTGAACAATATTTTGTACAATACTCGTACGTAGCTCTGTTTTATTGTATGGTAGGATCAATGTACTTTTTATTATGTACTTATTCAAATGTTTTTCAAAAGACGACTTCTTACTTATTTATACATATATTTAGTTGGGATAAAATATAAAGCAAGATTTTCAAATACACTTCTTTATGAATGATAACTGTATGTTCCTCCAAAAATCAGTACTAACAAAAGGTTCCAACTAACCCCCGTAACGCAGTCATAGCAATCCATCGGTTACGATGTAATTAACTAATAGTCTCGTCTCGAATACATAGATAAGGTGGGCCTAGACAAACGGACGATCAAATCAAATTGAAACGTTTGCCGATAGGCGGCCGTCTTGCGAGCCCTTTAGCGGCTAAGGGCACAAATTGTGGGTCGAAGTGAAACCCTACTGTACTGGCATTTTATAGGTCTGCTCTTAAACATCGCAGACTTTTTATGAAAAGAGGCATTATTGGTTTTATAGAAATTACGTTCTATTTTTAGGTCAAGGTTCTGTTTAGATCCTTTGAGGATTTATGTTAATGAATAGCCTAACATTTTTTGCTGTCATACTCACTCTTAGTAGAACTCCTATTTACTTAATTACACTCAAAGCAAAAATAACTACAACACTCCACTGTATTCAAATTCACAGGAAACCACACATAGCTTAAGCTCTCATAATATCCTCTATGGAATATTTTCTTCAATTTATCTTGAAACTTAGCATTACTTTCGCATTCTAGGTAACACATTTTTTTTTCACATTGTCTAATCAATTCAATGTAAACCTATTCTTATCCCTACATAGTATTACCCACGCCTACAAGGTGCTAACAAAAATTTCCATCGAGTTTGTCGCGGGCACGCCTCGGCGAGGCCATTTGGTCCAGACAATGGTTGTTCCTGCCATCTACAGCTACCATACGTCAGGAAGTTTCGCGGGTCGAATGGACCCACAGTTGGGTAAACTAGTCTGGGTATGAGCTGGGTTTTTCGAGGTCGTAGTTTTGGTGGTCATTTTATTTTTGAATTGTTCATTATAAATATGAGAACGGTGCAAAACTAGGCCAAATATTGCCAAAAAAAAAGAAATGTAAAGATTAAAAATGTTCGTAAACTATGCTATTCTCAATTTAACTATCACCGTAGACCTATCTATTCTTACATAACTGCTAGTCTTAGGTTTGCAGAATGAATAAATAAAAGTTCAAAAAAAAGTTGTTTAACTCTCAGTTAACTGAAAAGATATTAGTTATTGCAATATAATAATGTAAAGGCACATTAATTAATGCATTAAGTTTATTTAATGGAATATATTAAATGTTTATTATATAAACAACAGTTCATTTCGAACAGAATAAACACTAACATTGGTTAAACCAGGCCACAATATAAATACATAATGTAAAGCAATATTATTATGAATACATACAGTTCGTGCTAAATCTGAATTTTCGCAGAAATATTTAAGAAACCAATCAAGTGTACTGAAACAATATTTTACCGTAAACAAAATATTATCAGTCGTAAGATATATATTTTTTATTGCTGTCTTTTTTGATACCCAGCCTTTTATTAGAATAGTTTGAAATAATATTGGAACTAAAAATAGTAATAATGGAACACGTGTTAAATGTACTTGTAACATAAAATAAATGGAGGCTATAATGTCCATAATTCTATGACACAACTTCTTGATCAAAAATATCTTAAGAATAAAATAAGTTCTCAACAGTCCTGAGAACTGTACTGACAGAAAAACTTTCTTTGTTTCAAATATAACTCCGTCTATTTGTATAATACAGTAGTTTTGGTGTTCGAACACGAATATCCATATAATGAGCCGAAGTGTTACCAACTGACTTGAGAAGTATTCCCTCCACTTCGACTAAAGATACAGACATTTTTTCTGTATTTTATTAAAAGTTTATTGAAGGAAATCTTCAAGTGTATTTGTCTTTACAAAAACAGAAATACGCAAAGGATATCGGGTTCTAGCAAGCTTCTCAAACTTGGTATGAGATGTAATTAGAACGTTTGAACATAAATAACTCCTGTGTTCGAGTTTCACAACCTAATTACATTTTATTTTGAGAACAAATTGGCACTCGAATCAAAATCAATTAGCAAACAATAATTATTTATATATTATTAAATGTTTTTTTATATGTATATTTAAAAATAAAAATACACTCAACATGTATTTAAATGAATAAACGGAATTAAAAATTGAAATGATTTGTCCTAAAATGAGTTGTAAACTCACCTTGTTCGAATCATGCTTCTCTGAATGGCTATATCTGATGTGGAGTATAGTTGTCAACTATAAAAAAAACGTTTGCAAAAAATAAAACGCTTTATTCATTGAACAGCATTACGCAAATCAGTTGTAAAGTGGCCCTTCGCAAATCGGGTTACGAGGGGAATGTTTTTATGAGGCCCATTTGATATCGGCGGCGAGATAGCCACATATGCGTCGCCGTGCCTAGCACCACGCCATGCATGGGTAGTAAACGTCGTATTATGGGAGCGAAGAACCACTGTTAGGACGGTGCTGTAGTGCCAGCGAAAATATTGGATGCTACACGAAGATAGTTAATTTTGTGTTACTGTGACTCACTGTGATTCATTAATACATAGGTAAAAAAGTAGTATTATCAAGATGTAAGTTCAGTACACCACTTTACACCGTGTTGTAATGAACCGACATTATTATGTCCAATCGATTAATTTGTTAGTCATAAACCATGGTCTCATAATCATTATGTTCTCCATTCAATTCAAGTAGTAGAATCGCTTTGCACCGTCGATTAATCGCAGCAATAGGCAACCCTTCACTAATCTGTTGACATAAACAGATGTTATGTATTTAATACAAAGTCATGATTACGATATTGATTGCTTCATTGTACAGTGTCAAATTAAAATAGTTATACATGCATACATGCATGTAGGAAATATGATGAACACACAGAATCATTAACATTGCTAGGATGGGTATTGGTTTAGAAGCACATTTTTGAGTGAATTCAAATGATAAAGATTGGTCTCTTTTTGTAGATACATCTATTCGTTTTATTATGTCTAGTCATTTTATAGCTTTTCTCCTTATAACTACGATAGTTCCTACCTAGTATAGCGATGGTAACATGTTTTCGCTTCGCATAGCATATCGTTCACTGGGCTAGAATCACGTTCGTGTATTAATATTTTTACTCGCATGAAGCACGGTGATGTTCGGTATATTTATGCCGAATTACAACGGTCAATACGCTCGAGTATTACGCCGTTTTGCATTATATAGCCTTCGTGCTTCTGTGTGTACTAGAAACCTATATATGTACCTACTGTGTGTGTATTGCACGCTGTGTTTGTGTTCAAATGTGCACAAGAATTACTACGTACTTTATGATTGCAACTGATTATAATCTTAAATGATGCTACTGATCTGGTGTTTATTTAATTCAATGAAAACTTAATAAAAATAATAAAATAGCTGGAATCTTTACATGTAATCATCTACACTACATTAACTTGACATGCTCGCATAGATATAACAATGTCACATATCAACGTATGGCTTTTGTCAAGATTTCTAAACAAAATTATGCAGTTAAGGTCTTAGTAGTACCCATTCAAATATCCATAAAACTATAATCAGCATCCCGAAAATTACAAGTAACACTCTGAATACTGAAAAAGCCATAAAATATATAAAGAATTTAATATTGCATTTTATTGAAATATAAAAATTGCTTCGATAAAGTCGCGCCAGTAATGAAATATATTCCAAACCAGTCTACCTGAAATAAATATGGCGTTGCGTTTCAATAAAAAAATGCAGGAAGCGAAAATGTTGGGGTTCATGTTCAATTTTGGAAAAAGGAAAAAATGTCTGCCTGTGGGTACCGGCACCCCCCGGCACCCGGCACCCAGTCCGGAGGTGTTGATTAGTTCCTGAGTTTCATCAGAACTGGAATGTTGTTTGCGAAGGCATTGTGCCACATACTCCCAATGAATTGAAACTCCAAACAATGTGCACGTATGAGCAAATTGCTTTTACAATTCACTACACATTATATTGAAAGTAAAGTGTCGCTCCGCGTTCATAATTGCATGCTTATACAAACTGCCAACTAATTGACTATTGATTTTGTAGCTAAAATTACATTCAACATGTATTTCAAATGAGAACAGAACTTTGAATCGTTTATGAAACATACAGTCTCTAGTTATTTTCAAAAAATTATTTAGCGCAGTGACAAAGCAAGGCGAAAATGGAGCTCTTAATAACCTACTAATAAAAAAGAAACCCTGTACCATAGTAACTGTCTGTGCCTGCACAGCCATTGCTTTTAATAAAGTTTCAAATGAATATGTACTTTTAAATAAATAACAATTTAAAAGCCAAGACTGCTTCCAATCTATCAACAAGTGCAAGCTGTTAAAACAAATGTTTAAGGGGGTAACCATTGGTTCAATTCTTATATCAAATCAAATATCATCACTGTTACTGTCATTAACAAACAAAAATGTTAGAAACGTGTTAATATCACTCGACAAACAAATCGCAGCTAAAACATTTGTCTTTCAAACCGAACACCACTACAATAAAAATAGAAACAAGAACTAACAGTTCATCTATAGCGAGACAAAGCACTCAAAGCCTACTGGTGAGATCTATATACAACTAATAGACAAAGGGAACTATTCGTACATTTGTTGATTCCCAAATCTCAGAGCCACTTCCCATCGATCCTGGCGAAATTATTGACTGTAAGAGGCGATTGTGTAACAAAGAGAGGTAATATTTCACCCCCCCTGGCCCCTCGGGGTCGGGTTGTAACCTCCGGAGGTTTTGGCCGAAGTTCGCCATCCGTTTAGCTGGTGATTAAGTTATGACTTACGTGCACAATGGAGGTGACGGTGTGAGTTTGTGCCGCGTGTGTCCCGGTGTTGTTTGTTTGTCGGCGTCTTATTTAAAGGCGGAGTTGAGTTTGGAAGATAATGTGTATTTATTTTTGTAGATTTATAGGGCACGAAACTTCTTAAACCTTCATTTACTTTTAAGCATTGGATTTTTGACGTCTGACGTTTGAGTATGATTAGGACCAACAAGTTTTAACATCGTGACCATAAATTAAGTTGTAACTGTATATTTTACTTAAATATTATTTTATTTTGCATAATTTATCCAAACCTAATTTGGTCTTAGACGAGTCGACCAAAATACATGAAAGATTACACTTTGATGTCACTTTCCCTAATTTATGCTGTACAAATAGACAACTTCCTCGTCGCAATAAACTTCAAAGGTTCGAGCAAACCCGGGAGCGATCACTAGCCAATACAGAAGCTGTCTATATTCATGTACCCTATATATTGTATTATTTTCCATCCGAGGGACAAGCGTCACAGCCGCAAATACATTCTGATAAATCACGAAATATTCCTGGATTCACCTTCGATATTGAATATGGGGAGCTTACCACACACTATGTCAAAACCAACCATATTTCTTCGTAATAAGGTTGAATTTTGTGTGGTGTGGGTGTTGTATGTTATTGTCTAGCCGGGCTGCCTCTCACTATGAATACGTAGGTGCTACTTCTGTCGGGAGAGGCGACATGTGTCGAACAGCGACTATTTGTTTACACGCTATCTTATGCTGTCATTTTCGTTTAATACTCGTGACATCTGCCCTCTCGGAGATCTGCAGGTGGGAGTGGACTTATTTATAGTGTCATGTTTACTGGAACCTGAGGAATAAGTTCTACAGTACATTCTCATCTTATCTCACTAGTGTGATCAAGTCTTGTGTTCTCCGAATAGCAAAGTCTAGGTATATGACAATATTTTGATACTTTTGATAAGTAATAAGACTATTGCTAATAACCTGGCATTAAAATAAGTATTTTTAAGTAAAAAAGGTAAGTTTTCTTTTATTCCCATAGCGGTAACGTCCGTCAGCCGTAGAAAGTTGAAGAGTGGCTGAATACAACATTCTATAGAACTATAAACCTACTAGCTTTTGCCCGCGACTTCGTTCGCGTGGAATAGTGATTTTTGGTTTGACCAATAGATGGCGCTATATGTCCGAAATAAATTTTATTTTTATTTTTATATTTTTTTGTAATAAAAACTATCCTATGTCCTTTCTCAAGTTCCAAACTATGTCTGTACCAAATTTCACACAAATCGGTTTAGTAGTATAGGCGTGAAGAAAAGACAGACAGACAGACAGAAAGACAGACAGACAGACAGAAAGACAGACAGACAGACAGACAGAGTTACTTTCACATTTATAATATTAGTTAGGATGTATGATGTCAAACGTATGTCTTTTTGACATACATTTTGCATTGAACAATAAATAAAATACCAGTGTGAATAGTTGAGCCTGTTCTCACTAGAAGGCATTAGTTCGTACTCTGCTAAGTTTAATCGAACATCAGAGACAAGCGGCCCGTCACCGCTCACCAAATAGTTAGCCAAGTGAATATGACGTCACGCACTCACTTTACTACAACCAAAGATTACTATCTACAACTTTATATTGGTGTTGAGTAATTTATCGCATTTTTTTGGTGATAGTAAGTTTTTTTTTTATCAAGTAGGTAGTATTTTTACTATCGTTTGTAATTTTCGGGACATTATGGTTCCTAATTAAACTCGGTAACTAGATGCTAATTTTCTGAAACACTAATACTTTACGATACACCCCAAAATAATCGTTAACCAAAATCACCATGACGACCTTCTAACAAAATCCCCAGCATCCGTTTACACTAGAAGTCGACACCAAGATACCAAGTGAGCTAGATCCAGTTAAATAGTAAAGTGAACTAACTTATATATAAGTTAGTTGTTTGTAAGTGCAAGCTCAGAGACAAATGTGCGGCACACGTGGTGTCGGCGACGTTAGTGTTGCCATAGTTGGCACGATAATCACATTCATTATATAAAATGGCAACTTGACCTACATTATCTACTTAAGTTATTCGATTTAGGAGTTACTAAAACTCCATCTTTTATGAAGTCAAAGGCATCATCAGCTTTTTTGGTGTCTCACTGCAGAACACAGGCCCTTCTCAGACTCAGAAGGATGAGCGTTAGTCACCACGTTTTTGCGCAAGTCGGGTTGGTGATTTCAGACGAAAGCAAAGATTTCCTCAAGATACTTTAGAACAGAACTGTAGAGATGTCTTTTAACAACAAAACCTTCGAGAGACTTCAACGAAAAACAAAGGCGTTAAACATATTCAGCCTTACAACAAAAACTTTTAAACGTCTGTTGAACACCTGTAATTATTTTTTTTAATGATGACGTTGAAATAAGGTCCGTTTTGTAGCCACATTTTTTTAGGCAAGTGTTCAGCAGATGTTTAAGTTTTTGTAGTAAGGGGGTTCGTATTTGACATCGTGTTAAACTAATAGTCTGAGGCCTACCTAGATGTTTTATACTATATTTTTTTCAGTTAATCTAGTAATATATCGTTCTAGATTGTGTATACTGTGCGATGCGACAATACAACCGCCTCTAACAAGGATCGCCTCGAACTTTCAAATGAATACCCAGCGGACTTGTAAATACAATTAACGATATCCAGAACATTTCATTGTAGTGACAACAGGACAAAGATTTAGGACTTATTCATTAGATCATAGAATATTAATTACTTTGTTCCATTGTTGTAGTATTCATTAAGTGATTGTGTAGACTTCTTACTGGCCAGTTGCCAGACATTAGTGTCAGCAAGTTACACGGTCATTTGTTCTAAGTTAGACATTCAGATTTAGTTCAATAGGCCTCTGAGTCTTTAAATGAAGTTCAGTAATAAACGACTGATTGAGATAACACTGGTGGTAAGTTTTGAGCTTATTCTGAGCATTTGGTAAAGTTAGTACCTAGTAGTGAATCTGACTTGCTGATAATCTTTATCTGATTGCATTGCTATAAGAATCTGTGGAGCTGGTGAATAAGAGAATCCTAGTCCTAACTTATAGCTGAAAATAAAATAAATTTTTGTTCACTAAAACATGAGTCAAACATAGCTCCATATCTTGCATTGGCATATCTATGAGAAAATAACAGATAACAAAGTTATCATAATATGAGTTAGAGCAGTAAAGTTTTCGCAATGAGGATAATAAGCAAACAAACGAACTATTAAAACGTGTAGAGAAAACAAAGAGCACTTTGTGTGTTCAGATGATATAATGTTAAATTCTTGCAACAGCACTCGTTCTCCGAAACTAATTGAACTCGTAACCACGTCGCTTGAGAGCTAAATACAAAAACACGACACTACACGGTAGCCTCCTCTCCAAGCCGCTGGAGGTGCAGCTTTGACAAACGATCATTAGATGCAGCCAGCCGACGTCATTAGCCAGACACTCAACACCCCCTCCCCTGCACCCCTCGCCTCACCCCCCAGCACACACCTCTCAGCATCATTATAAAATATCCCACACGCCGACGCGTTATAACAAATGCGGAAAAACTACGTCCTCATTGAAATATGAGGTTAAACTTATTTATGTGCGCGCGTTCCTCTATGCGGCCACACTTAAATAAAAATATTTTGAATGCGTTCTTTACGCCGTTCATTTATTTTTCTATTGCACATACTTCCTCGTTTCTGAATGAGAAATATATTCAAATAAAAGAAACGTGTAGATTATTAAGTTTTCTGCGGTTGTGGTATGGCGTAGCATTCGTTGATTTAATAGTGAACTTCTCTTTGTAAATAAACTACGTTACGTCCTAAACATCTGGCCAGTAAACCGAATGAACTAGTCCATGAAGTAGGCAGCTAGCCGCCAAAAAGCTAGTTTTTAAACAAATTAACACAAGAGTAATTCGCAGAATTAAACATAATTTTGTTTCACAATTCTCACTCGTAGACGTTGTCTACGACAGGCGTAGCGCTACGAAACGCTACGAAAACGCTACGATTTAATTAATGCATTTCCAGAAAACGGGTTAAAAGCTTTGCTTTACAGCCAGTGAGCTCAGTCTTGTTATGTTAGTTTGTGTTATGTAACGTGTAACGCGAACTATATGAAATTCACATAGTTTTGGTTAGGCCATCGCTGTTCCGGGAAGTGCTAACTACGTCACTATTGAGCTGCGTAGCAGATTTTGTTCGCCAATGAAAGTCTTCGTCATAAAATCTGTCAGTCTTGGGTTTGTATTCGCCCTAGTTAATTTACCGTTGCATTCTAATATAATAAAGCTTTGGCCTCAGTTTCTCGGAGTGTAATACAGTGGAGCTTTGACTGGCCACTTTGCAATCCATTCCTGTTGTAATATTAATTAAGAGCGTTTGTAGCGCATTGTGGCAACCTCTTCACAATGCCGACACGATGCTCGCACAATGCCGGGAATTGGGCGAACTGCCTTTTGTCCTATTACTATTGTACCGACTACTGAAAAATGCTATCGTTTTTGTTTTAGCTGAATAGATAACATTTTATTGCATTCACGATTATTGTACATTTAGTTTAGTACGCTGAAAGGATTGCTTCGTATTGGTGGATTACAAAACAGCAAATATTCGATTGAATTATTTTTACTGAACTGTAAATATTTTCATAATTTTTATGTTATGATGATCGTCTATATAAAATTTCAATGGGTTGCGACGTTCTACATTGATAGATATTATATTTTCTTAAATGTCAATGCCTTTACCATCAAGTAGTCCCAAACACAGAACATATTTCAATTAAAAAATTTCACGCCAGAAGTCTACCAAATCAAATAGAAAAATTAACCACACTCAAAAACCGTCAAAAAAAAACATTTTAATTAAATGAATCAAGCACAAAGTCCACACTCACTAATTTCATACATAATCCTTTCAGCCGTGTCTCACATAATTAGTGCACATCGTTACGCCAGTGCGCGCACACCCTTACATCCCACTTGCAGTGTGCGCGGGGCCTTAGCTCTGACGTCATTCTGTGTGTGTTGAACAAAGGTTGCGGCTGTGAGTGTGGTTATTGATGATTTAAATTATTTATATGAATACTTTTTACACTTATTTTCTACTAGCTTCAGCCCGCAGATTTGTCCGCTCGGTAATGATACTGGGTACCTAATATAAATCGGCTAAGTTTTACTTGGACTCAAAACCTTCATTGTAGAGGCAACAGAATTACATCATCTGTAACAACTGTGTTACTATCACGGTTCGTGACACAGCCTGGTGATAGAGTAACTGACAGAGGGACGGCAAAGCTTAGTCTTAGTCAAAAGGTCTCGGTTTTTGCACTTCAAATATTGATTCCCCGAAATGCACATCCTTTTATGCAGTTCTCTCCAAAGCCTGTATAGGAATTACAGTAAAGGACTCCACACTCATCGTCCTACGCCTTTATCGTTGACCTCTTTATCCTTTATCAAAACAAAATAATCAGTTGATAGCACCGCAGTGTAAAGCGAACATTGATTACATTTGGAGTTAAACGTGATTACCAATCTAACTGTCAATCAAACTTGTTGTTACAATCAATCTCAATCCAATTTGTAAATTGAATCAAGTGTTTACAAAATTAATGAAAATTCCACTTTCTCCACATTCCGCTGCTGTGAAAGCATATAATTAAAGACTGAAGGCCTCGGTATCCTCCGTTACAAAATAGCTAGGTATGGATAGCAAAATAATCTTTTTTTTAATCGCAAAACTAAATCATAGAAGCTTATTTTTTCCTTTGGAGTGATATTGAAGGTGGGACACGATTTTTCAAGTAAAAGCACTTAAATAATGTTATTTCCAAGGACCTGCATATTTCTTGTGAAGACGGTACGTAGGTTTCGTAGTTGCAATATTGGAAAAGTTTCCTTCAATTTCATTCGTCAAATATTTTCAGAGCTAGTTTCCAATGCTTCAGAAAAGTTAAATTTGTTTTTTGTTTAAACGTGCGTGATTGCCTTCGCAAATTAATGTTCGCAAAGCGTTCGGCTTATCTCCAATTTAATGAGATGTGTTTGAGTTCAATAAACAGAATTTTCCTAAAATAGATTTCATTTCCTGACTTCGGAAAACGGAATGTTATAACAAATCAACTCGAAAGTTCGTAGAATCGTTGAATAAGTCATCATGCGTTTTTTGTCTGAATAGGCTTCTAAATAAATACATAGGGTATTTTTCGGAACACATTTTTTGTACATTTAAACCATATTATGTATTGTTAACTAAACTAAAACAAACGAATTGGAAACCTCCTTCTTTTTGGCACGTTGTTGGTTGGTTGATAAGGTGCGTAAATAACGTTCCATTAACGAACTTAAAGATGACATTGCAGTGGTGTATTACATGAAGTTACATTTCCACCCTTTTTTTTTTTTTTTTTGTTTCAGCTGAGGAAAATGCCTGACGCATACACACACCGCCCGACATTTCCACCCTAATAGAAAAACATTTAAAAGGCTACGTTTAAACTACATCACACAATAGCGGACAAAGTTGAGCAGTTTGCGCTGACCAGCTAGTCGCTGCAGCGCTGTATCGGCGCTCAGCCGCAGCTCGCTTGAAGCGCACATTGTTACAGTGGACGACTTGATTAGACGTGCTAGGTTTATTACCTGGGCTGGTCAGTATGGGTAACTCTGAGAGACTTGCTTTGTATGTCTTGGATACTTTTTAAACGATAAAAAGGAGAAGGTTTCCAATTTCGTCGACATGTCAAAGTCAAATGCTTCCAGTTCAAATAGGCCTTTGTAGGCTCCTATGAAACGCCACACTATTATGCCAATCACTAGAACTTATGTGCAAAATTTTCGATAGTCAATAGAATAGCATCAGAATTACCTACAGAAGTGATTTCCGATTTCCACTAAACCAATGTTTTGTTATAAAATAAGATGAATTAAAGTAAGTTTTTATAATTTTCAAAATGTTTTTATAGCCTACAGCTTTAACCTAACAACTTTGAGGATTTTCTCCGAATATTTCATGCCGAAGCATTTACTTATATTCTCGAAGTAAGTTGGGTCAGCGTTCAATCTAAGGAGATGCGTAGAATGTCAATATTTTACACAGAACCAGTGCCAACTGACCTCCACAGACTACTACTGAATTATAAAATGTTACAACATTGAATCGCTCGCGCTTGTCCGCATATTGAAACTACTGTTGATTAGAAAGTATTTCGGTTTGCAGTTTTTTAAATAACTTTCATCATGACCTACAAAATATTCCACGAACCGATTCGTGGAATATTTAACGTAATAATTTAACGTACATTTAAGTAGATTTATTGAATATGTAGGATATTTTTATTATACACATGAGCAATTTTAATTGACAACGTTTTACGAGAATTCTCTGAAAATAAATTATGAAATTTTTTTATTGAAACATTAATGACTGAGTGTAGCTTGAAATTGCTCGCTCCGGCCACTTTAATGAGGTCCGCAGATTTTTTGCGTTATTGCTTCAGAAGTAGTTCAGTTTTACCTGACAGAGGAACCGAACCAGAGACTTCGCTCACAATCAATATTGCTTTCTGTCCATAGTCGGGACTATCTATTTTTTGCGGAAACAGAAGCAAAAGTATCCGGGAATCTACGAATAATCTATTTCGCCTGTTATACTTTAATTTCTACCACGTTTAGCCTTACTGGAAAATACCCCACAATTTATATGTTACTTTATTATCTACTAGCCGTTTTCCCGCGGTTTCACCCGCGTCCCGTGGGAGTTATTGCCCGCACCGGGATAAAATATAGCCTATGTTACTCGCAGATAATATAGCTTTCTAATGGTGAAAGAACTTTTAAAATCGGTCCAGTAGTTTTTGAGTTTATCTATTACAACCAAACAAACAAACAAAGTTTTCCTCTTTATAATATTAGTATAGACAACATAGATACTAAAACCGTACCGCGTTTTTCAAATTGCTTGTTCGACACACTATACATACGTGTATATATAGTAGAGTCCACAAAAACGATCCGAAACACAAACATGAACGGAAGCGTCCAGTCACATCGTAAAAATCAGTGTACCATTGAGAGTACGAGCACCGACCGAAACCATTTCATTCTATCGCGAGATCTCTAAGTATCCAACTTCGAGCCACTACATCCAAATAGTTAATTCTAATCGCTTTGTTGTAAGACCCCGGGGGTCAAGACGGACGGGGTCTGCTTTGTGCTGATACCCCCAGGAATGGCATTGTACAAGTGGCTAAATTGTACTTCGAGTTGAAGTAAATTGAAAGCGCTCGAGGAATGTTTTGCGGCATCTGACATGCACGCAGATAGAAAAGTGATATTGAATAGTTTGTGGGGTAAGCAGATGTGTAACCGATTGGATCCGCACATGAGTACATCGCACTTTCAATTTGATGTGTGGGCAAATGTACCGAGTTATGTGCGTGTGTTGACTACGTCTAAAACACACTCCTACAGCGAAATATAAATCTCCTAAAAATGGAAGGTCACCAAAACTAGCTAACACTTTGTATATGTCACCGTAAGATTACAAACATCGTTAGATTACAATCTATCTCGAGAGATTGTAAACTGTCGAATTATTGTGAACCGTAACATCTGATTGCAATTTAACGCATTATTTTTCGCTATATTATAATCTATCAATGTAAAGCGGTAAAATTGTCAACTGTCCGAAAGCTCTCTCTGATTGGTCAGTCTTTTTGTAAGATCGACCAATCACGACCAGCCGTTCTGTTCCCATGGAGTTCCCGTAGAGTTAGGAATGAAATAGAGGTGTCAGTTAAATAAAATAAATGCTCTTCAAAAATTCTTCAAGTATTTATTATTTAATACGAGTAAGTATGTAATTAATATTCCTGACATATGGAGGGAACAAATTGTAACGAAATATTTATTCTTCAAACACAAATTGAAATTGGAAAATTATAAGAAACTTTTATAAAAAAAAAAAACAAAACAATTAGGTAGTTTGTCTTCAAACACAAACAAATATATAAAAAAAAAATAAAAGCCTCTTATATAAAAAAGGGTACTTAATTTTGTCCTCAAACAATTTAAATTGGACAATTATATAAAAAAAAAACTTTAAAATAATAAACAATCATTTTATCCTGCAATTCTAATGAAAATGAAAAATATAATTTTACTATTTTCATTATGCCCACTGTAATATTTTTGTAGCTCTATGGTAAATTCGTTCGGATTAACAATATAATTTTTTTCTGAGTTATTTTGTTGACCAGGCTCAATATCCGACATGGCTAATATTATTTAATGAGAACACGTAAGTTTCCACGCATATACAAATATTAAAACACGAGAAATTAATGTAATTTAGGTTATTTTCGGAAACTAACACTAATTTGTTGGTTTATCGTTCAAACTGCTTTTCTTTGGTTAATCACAGATAAATTTTACATCCTCAACACTTTTATATAACTAATTCTAAAGATATAAGTTATTTTCAACAGGAAATCAATTTATAATCACGAAAACACAGTTGTTTACACAATCGACAAACGAAATAAACAAACAAAATGGCGAATGCCGGAGCGGCGGGGGCACATTACGTTCTACCAATCAGCGCGCAAGATGCATTCCGTTCTACGCCAGTTGACAATTTTACCGCTTTACATTGATAGATTATAATATAGCGAAAAATAATACGTTAAATTGCAATCAGATGTTACGGTTCACAATAATTCGACAGTTTACAATCTCTCGAGATAGATTGTAATCTAACGATGTTTGTAATCTTACGGTGACATATACATTACAAAGCTAAAGAAACGATGATAAACTGCCTTACAAACAAGGATGTAACACGTATCAAAAACATTTATCAATACCATGATTTAGGCCCTAAACTATCCTAAAGTATGACGTAATAGTTTCCGTCTCTGTCGGTCCATCGCCCATATATCTGGCCACGTGATTGGTAACCACAATACTGGCGATGTATTCCGGGCGATATATCGACGTGTCCACAATATCTTCGCAAGTAATACTCACTTATTTATAACGTGCTTGTGCTCTATTTTATGAGTGTTTTGTTGAAGTTTTATTGTATTGGCAATGTCACAGGACACTGTTTGTGTTTTTGATATGTGTTGTTAAAACTTTTTAAGTAATAAAATGGGACATCAATTTAACATTCTCCAAATATTACACCCTACAAGTGTAACCATTACTCAGACCCCCTGAAATTAAACTAGTGACATTCATTTGCCGATCAAAATTACACAAAACAGTACCTAGGTGCTCATTAGCAAGACAATCACGATCTGCAAATTGAAATCCACACTTCTTAGTCTGGAAGCCATAAGTTTTGTGCTCTAATTTTCTTTTTCATCGAGCACTAAATTCAGCAAGTAATAAAGCGACGGCCGAACCCTTGCAATTATTATTCAACGAGCGTCCCAGCAAGAAACTTGCGATGTAGTTTCAACAAAACCAAATAAAAAGTCAATAAAGTACAAATAAATCAGCCTGTCTGCGTAATAAAGAAATCTAACTAAGTCCCAGTAACCCTAGGGCCTGCACAGACTGAAGAGGTCACGCTCAAAGCTAAAACTTTAGCTAAAACTTAGCAAATTGACTGTTGCCTCGGATTCAATCCGACGACAGATGATCATTTAAACTTTTATCGCTGAAATTCTGTCGTGAATTCAGAATTAACTGAAAAAGGTTTTTTATCTTACTCAATTACATAAATTGTGTTTATAGGTTTCTATTTGTAGAATTGCCTGTGATTCAAAAGTAGTTTTGTATTTTTCAGAATGTTCTTTAGCCAAAAGTGTATTTACTTAAAATTGTTAACTTTTATGAATTTAACATTAGGCGAATAGAAAATTGCGTAGCTTATATTTTTTTAATAATGACGTTATATTTCTTTTGTATGTCAATGTATAAAATACGGCCTACTATATACATATTACTTGCAATGTATGTTCGCGTCAGTTCGTAAAACTTCAAAGCTATCACTAACCACGTAAATACGTCTAACAGTGCAGAGCCTAATATCCTCGCCTATCCAGTCCATCCGACGAATAGCCTCCATAACCATTACCATAACGGGCGCGGAAAAACGCGAACACACCGCCACAGTGAGCACACGCCCTAACCCATATTGTTTTACTTAAACGACATTGTAAACTCAAGGGATTTACATCGGCGACCGGCGACCAGCGCCGACTTATTTTTGTACTCTTAATTTTAAATAAGTTCAGTCAAATTAAAAATGAAAACACACTAGAAAAAATCACAGCTACTTACTTCTTAAACTGCTCATTCAAAGTGAAAGTCAAAAGTTTTTATTTCATATGGACCTGTACAGGTGCTAAAGATACTATTTGCGCGGTTCCAATACATAGTTGAAAATACTTAAAATTACAATACATGAAAATACTCATGAATTGGCTAATAAAATAAAAGCTAAAAACCATCGCAGTAGCACTATTGCAAAAAAAAAATGTTATTGAGACAAACTTATGTAGCTTTTTCTAAATACATATGTACCTGCCGTTTTCCTCCTAAACCAGTACAAATGGGAAATTAGAGCATTACCTGTGTGATGTCGGGTTCATAATTTCAATTTATTTGTGCGCCGAACAGACAAATTAAATAGAGGATATTAAGGAACATGTTGATGCTCTGTGCGCGTGTGTGTGTGAGTGTGTGTGTGTCTTTTCAATACATTTAGCTTGTAATGGTGTTGCGGTCGTGTGAGTTATTAGCTTTGACAGCGACCTTTCGAGTAGGAACTAATTATAGGCCTTACTTCGCGTTAATAAGATGTTAGTAGGTATGGTAGGGCCGTGATGGTTACTAAAATAAAACTATCCTATCGTACTAATATAAACGCAAAGTTTGTATGTACATTATATGGATGGGTGCTTGTTCATCTTTCACGCAGTTACTGAATGAATGTCGATCAACTTAGCCGTCTTATAGCCTATATTATTATTTTAACAAAATAAAGAATTCAATTGGTACTTGCCAGACCTGGATTCGAACCCGCGCCCTCATACTTGAGAGGTTGGTTTCTAAGTTTGTATGTACTTTCTAAGTATATCTTAGACACCAATGGCTGATAAAAAGGTGAAGGAGGAAACCTGGACTATATAATCTGAAATCACCAACCCGCATTGAGCAAGCGTGGTGATTAATGCTCAATCCTTCTCCGTGTGAGAGGAGGCCTGTGCCCAGCAGTGGGACGATAAAAAAGGCTGTAACTGTAACTGTAAAGAATTCAATTAATCCCATAGAAATAAACAAAAATGTTATTCTAGAAGATATTTATAAAATAAATAGCATGTTTCAACGTTGTTCTCTTGTACGGAAAGTATTGAAGGCTGCCTCGTAAATATGTTAGTGTCGAGATGACGTAAGCAATGTATAACTATTTATGTACCTATACGCCATCCAAAGGTACGATCTTTATAAGGTAAGTAACTATATCTTTTTTAAAATCGTATTTACTCATGAGTTTCATTCAATATTTTTGTGTGAATAAGTAACAAATAATAATAGAATTTATCGGCGAGTAAAGCTTTGTGAACTATACCTAACAAATAAAGAGAAGTTTGGATTAATATTAACAATTGTCTTTAATCTATGTATATCTGTACTTTGACACTAGTCTATACCACATTATACACCTCTAGTAGCTCGAGTAGCGCGGCGGTCACCGCCGGTGCCGGACGTGTGCGAGAGCAGGCTCTCCACAGTACCTGGCGTGTCCGCTGGAGGGCGCCACAGTGTCGTGCACAGTGTCGCACGGCGGCGAGCGCGGTCAGTAGCGCGGCGGTCACCGCCGGTGCCGGACGTGTGCGAGAGCAGGCTCTCCACAGTACCTGGCGTGTCCGCTGGAGGGCGCCACAGTGTCGTGCACAGTGTCGCACGGCGGCGAGCGCGGTCAGTAGCGCGGCGGTCACCGCCGGTGCCGGACGTGTGCGAGAGCAGGCTCTCCACAGTACCTGGCGTGTCCGCTGGAGGGCGCCACAATGTCGTGCACAGTGTCGAGCACGGCGGCGAGCGCCGTCAGTAGAGCGGCGGTTACCGCCCCGACCCCGACTACTCGAGCTTCTGTTGTCACACTCCTCTCCGTTCCGTGGCAGCAGTATCCTACCCTCCTCTCCCTCAATCTCAAATTCCAAGCAGATGCCTCCTGCTAAGATCCACTGGCGATCCCGGCCAGGCACAGCCCGTCTCATGGCTCATGGTTCGCGTTAGAGGCCATGCTAACGCCTAGGGACGTCTCTACCTTTCTCCAATTGTGGCGGTTTACCGTTCCATTGGATACAGGGAGGTAGAGATAAGAGTGCACCTGTGTATGCGCACACACTGTCGTTGCTACGTTTCGTGCACTTTAATATCTCCTGCGCAATTGACTTGGTCTGCCAAATGGACTCCGATTTAGCCCTGCGGCGATGGGCAGAGGTAGAGAGGTCCGGTTGTGATGCCAACTTGGCTTTGTCTGATGTCTACACGCAGGCGACCTAGGGTAGATGGTCGCTTTGCACTGCATTGGGTTAACAGTGCAATTCGGCAGCTCCCTGGGTGACGAAGCAGCTCTATTTAGAGAGGCCCTGCTTCCCCCAATCCGGGGAGGGGACTAGAAAAGGTGTCCTAAAAAAGGCTTAACCCTGTATAAAAAGAGAGAGTAACCACGGCTGTCTCTGCATCAATAACTCGTGGTCGAAAGATACATAATAATCTCAGACGGAAACCCGTTAAAATTAATAATATGACCTTTGCAGCGTGGAATGTGCGAACCCTCCTTGATCGCGAAAGTAGCCTGTGTCCTCCTCGTAAAACCGCTCTCGTATCGAGAGAACTCCGACGCTACGGTGTGCACATCGCTGCTCTTAGTGAGACTCACTTGGCAGACGAGGGGGAGAGATTGGAGCGCTTGGGCGGATATACTTTCTTTTGGAAAGGTACTCCATCCTCAGAGCCTAGAAGATCCGGGGTTGGATTCGCGATCAGCAACCATATAGCAGCTAAATTAGAGGAGTATCCTATCCACATCTCGGACCGCGTCACCACGCTGCGCCTACACCTCGATAATGGCAATCACCTTAATATCATCAGTGTTTATGCACCAACGCTCGACAAGGATGATGAAACCAAGGCCAAGTTTTACGAAGAAGTTACGCAAACCCTATCAAAAATTCCCCAAAGGGAACAGATACTTCTGATGGGTGACTTCAATTCGCGAGTCGGACGTGACTTTGAAGCTTGGCCAAAGGTCTTGGGAAGACATGGTGTCGGTAACATGAATAGTAATGGACAACTCCTGCTATCTCTCTGTGCCGAATTCGAACTGGCCATCACCAACACCATGTTCAGACTCCCGGCTAAATATAAAACTACCTGGATGCATCCGAGATCAAAGCATTGGCACCTGATTGATTTCATAATCGTTCGGCAAAGAGACATTTCCCAAGTACAGATTACACGTGTTATGCGTGATGCTAATGCAATGTGCTCCACGGACCACCGTCTTGTTGTCACCAAGATGAAGCTTCGTTTATATCCTCCTCGCAGATCTCATGGAGTGAAGCCTAAGTGCCTAGATTTGGAAAAATTTCAAAGTTTGGAGGTGCGCGACAACTATATACAGGCAATTAGTGATGCGATCCAGCTAATAGACGTTGAGCGTGGTGATTCTGTAGCTAACTGGCATACCCTCTCGACCGGATTAATCGCTAGTGCTTCGCAGACACTGGGTGTCAAACCTGGTAGACACGAAGACTGGTTTGATGAAAATGATAAAATACTAACAAAAGCTATCCAGAATCACCGCTCCATACTACGTCAATTTAGGGACGATCAACAAGCGGAGCGTGTTAAGCAAAGTGGAGCCGAGTTGCGGAGATATGTACGGGAAATAAAAGACAAGTGGTGGCGTCAAAAGGCCGAACGTATGCAGTGGCTGTCTGACGCGAAACAGCTAGGTGCGTTTTATGATGAGGTTCGCAAACTGGTCGGTAAAACCAGTCGTACAAGAGTACCCTTAAGATCTCATGACGGCACACAGCTAATGACCAACAAGCAGGACGTACTTAAGAGATGGGCAGAGCATTTCAACGACTTGCTCAATGTCGATAGAGCTGTGGACATGTCGTTTATCTGCTCGATGGCATCACTGCCCACTGTCAAGCAGCTAGATGATCCACTGACCCTGCGTGAGGTCATCGTTGCCGTTCAACAACAACAGAACAAAAAAGCGGTCGGCATTGATAATGTTCCTGGAGAGTTGCTGAAATATGGGGGTGCGGAGTTGCATGAGACCATTTGGAAACTCTTTGCAAAGATGTGGAACGAGGAGCGAGTACCTGATGAGTTTCGAGTCTCTCGGGTGTGCTCCTTGTACAAGAGCAAAGGCGACAAATCTGACTGCAACTCCTATAGAGGTATCTCTCTCCTGACCTCTCCAGGCAAAACCTTTGCACGAATTTTACTGAACCGCTTGATGCCCTTGTCTGAAGACATACTGCCTGAAACCCAATTTGGCTTCGGCCGAATCGAGGTACGTGTGAGGCCATCTTCTCTATCCGTCAACTTCTAGAGAAGAGTCGTGAGCAGAGTCAACCATTGTTTCTTTGCTTTGTTGACTTGGAGAAAGCTTTCGACTCGGTGCCGCGCAAAGCCTTATGGGTGGTACTAGCGAAACTTGGATGCACGGACAAGTTTATAAGAATGATACGACTTCTGCATGATGACATGCGCTGTTGTGTCAGTGTGCAGGGCGAGGACTCGGAGTTCTTTAAAGTGAGCTGCGGTGTGAAACAGGGCTGCGTGCTCGCTCCAACTCTCTTTGCCCTGTACTTTGCAGTTGTCGTTCGGGAAGCCTTGCAGACTCTGTCCGAAGGTATCCGTATTTGTTTTCGTACCGATGGCGGTGGTGTCTTCAACCTAAATAGACTCAAGGCTCGCACAAGAGTGTCTCGCGCGACTGTCACTGAGATGATGTATGCAGATGACTTATGTTTTGTGGCGGAATCCCCAGATGGGCTGCAGAGGCTTATGTCGAGACTACTGCAGGCATGCAGCAGATTTGGCCTGAAGATAAATGTCAAGAAAACCGAAGTCATGGCACTTGATACTGTGAACAGTGCCCCAGTTGACATTAGACTCGGAGATGTCTCGCTTAAGCAAGTAAACCAATTCAAATATCTTGGCAGCACCATAACATCCAGGTGTCTCCTTGATAACGAAGTCAACAGCCGAATAGGAGCAGCTGCTGCAGCTTTTGGTAGACTTCGTGCCAAGGTGTTCCGCTCACATGACATAAAGCTCTCTACAAAAGTAGCTGTGTACATGGCAATAGTTCTGCCAAATCTCCTATATGCCTCTGAGACTTGGTGTCTATACCGCGAGCATATTCGGACATTAGATAGATTCCATCTAAAATGCCTACGTGACATTATGTGCATCCAGTGGTCGGACCGTGTTCGTAACACGGAAGTACTTAGACGCGCTAATGTCAGCGGTATTGAGGCCTATCTAATGCGTCGACAGCTGCGCTGGGCTGGTCATGTCTCCCGGATGTCAGATGCCCGAGTAGCAAAGCGCGTCTTCTACTCAGAGCTGGAGACTGGCAAGCGTAAGCAGGGTGGTCAGCGTCTGCGGTACAAAGATGTGCTGAAACGCCACATGAAGAGATGTGACTTAGATCCGTCACACTGGGAGGCTATGGCGGCAGATAGGACCAAATGGAGGCGGACTATTAAGGACAAGGTGTGCGAGTTTGAGAGCCGGCGGAGAGAACAGCTCGACGCTAGGCGAGATGAGCTGAAGGCCCGACCACCCGCGGCCATACAATACACCTATAGCGGAGGAGTGCTGACTTGCAGTGAATGTGGACGGACATTCACTGCAAAAATTGGCTTTGTCAGTCACTGGAGAGCACACCAGCGAAGCTCTCAAAATTAAGCGCAGATCCAAGTCGCTGTGGCCGAAATCGGCCAGGATCAATATATACACCTCTACTATACTAACAATAAGGAATATTTTTTTTTAATAAGCAAATAAACGAATAAATAAGCAAATAAATTATTATTATTACTAGCTGCTGCCCGCGACTTCGTCCACGTGGACGCTATAAAACAGCAAAGATTTCTTTATTTTGTATTCATGAGTAATACACCTGCGCTATAAATTTTGGAAACTAACCCATAAGATAGAATCATTTATTTTGCCTTAAACATGTGTATATGTTACGGGAAATTTGATAAGTCTGGGCACTATTAATAATGGCCGGCCTGTATTCATAATGCCCAACTCAATTGGGCAATCAATTTTCCGGGCCATTATGAATAATGCCCACCCTATCTTGGGAAAAGTAATAAAATAGGTGAATTGCTGTGTTTTTACTTATGAAATGAAATCAAACTAACAAAATTTTCTTAAAAAGGTAACAAAAAATATGCTATTGAACATAGTAGTTAAAAAATTAACTGTTAAAAATGTAATAACACAATTAGTTTCTACGTACTTTGATAACAATATCACTTAAGAAAAATAGTGACATGAGAAAATCAACAGATATATCCAATAAGGAAGGACAGTGCAAGAAAGTTATTAAGTTTTGAACTATTTATTCTTGCGAGATAAGCTTTTGTGACATTTGGTGCATTCACAACGTGTTGAATTGCAATCACCACTGCAGTTACGATGCTGGAAGCCTCGTCCAGCAAAATGACAGTCTTTTCGAGCACATTCTCATGACTTCTTTCGTGGATCACTGACTGACCAAATATTCAGCACTTTTTGAACTTAAGGAATTTATAAAAGATAGCCCATAAAAACACAAAGCCAAAGCCAAACGCCCAAACAAACAATTAATTAAAGTCAAAGTAAACAGTTATAAAATTTCTCTGTACACCACGTTTGTTGTTGTATTTCCAGGAGCTAAAATATAGAGAGAGTCAGGACTGGTGACGCGGGAGCAAGCGACGTACAGCTGTCCGTGTGAGAAGCAACTCGTCCTCAGGTCGACACCCGCAGCCTTTAGTGTCTGCCCCTGAGACTTGTTGATGGTCATTGCGAAGCAAACACTCACAGGGAACTGTACGCGCTTGAATTGGAACGGGTAGTTATGAGGTATGAGGGGAATGCGTGGTATAAACACTGCCTCGCCGACACCACAACCTGTCAGAATTTCTGCCTCAATTATATTTCTGTGCAGTGAGATGACTTTAAGGCGGGTCCCGTTACACAACTTCGGAGGAGATAGATTCCGAAGAAGCATAATCGGGACTCCGACCTTCAGCTTGATGTTGTGCGCTGGAAGTCCACTTGCTGCAAGGGAGTTCAAAAACTCCACAGGATAATGTGTGGCGTCATCTTGCTCCACTACAGTATTTATAGAGGTGTAGACCACCTCATTCCCCTCAATTTCCGAGAGAATGCTTTCGTTGATTGCTGCAGCTTGATCATTTTTAGGCGTCAAAATGGCCCGTTCGCACACCCAAGAATTATGTTGGTGCGGTATTCGACTGATGTCCCCGTACACGCAGCGAATGAGTTCTTCTAAGCTGGATACTACTCTACCAAGAGACTCTGGCAGCACCACCTGCCCTCCTCTCCCCTCTGTTAGAGTGCCTTCGCCGAGACTTAGAAGTACGTCGGAGAATTCTTGGGCACGTGCATTGCCGCCGAGCTGAGCTCTCATATTGATGGTCAAGTGCAACGTCTGGACTCGTGACCATAACGATGACCGTTTCAACGAAGCATTCACCTCATCAGCCCTGGATCCCCGCGTCACCACGGGAAGCGTTTGTCGGAAATCGCCACTGAACAGAACTGTGACACCACCCATCAAGTGTTCATTCCTGCGGATATCCTGCAAGGTTCTGTCCACGGCCTCAACTGCCTTTCTGTTAGCCATGGTACACTCATCCCATACGATAAGAGAGCAATCCATGAGCACATGTCCCTTATCGCTGTCCCGTGACACACCACACACAGGCGTTTCGATGCTCTCTAAATCTATGGGGATCTTGAACATAGCATGTGCTGTTTTGCCACCAGGAAGCAGTGTGGCAGCGATTCCCGACGACGCTACAGCAATGACAATTTTGCCTTGCCTCCTGACCTCAGCAAGAATGCCAGTAGTAACGAAGGTTTTTCCTGTTCCACCAGGAGCATCCAAGAAAAACATCTTACCCTGGTTGAGCCCAACGCTTTCTAAGACTATGTCGTAAATATGTTTTTGTTCTGAAGAGAACAAAGCGACGTGGTCATCTCTTATGGCAGCCATTACGCCCGGATCGTAATTTGTCTCGGCGATATATTCCCGATTTCCACGGTCTTGGTGTTGTGACTGGGGGGATGGTAAACCGTATGTGGCCAGTGGACTGCCGCCGATAGAAATTACCACGTCTTGAAGTGAACTGAGACAGGTGTTCAGTACGCGTACATCAGTCACTTCGACTTCGTCTTCAGTAGCACGCCTCAAAGTTCTTAGAAAATCTTCGGACAGACAATGGCGGTACTTATCCCATAACGCCATCGGATTTGCGACTCCACAGAACACCAAAATCACGGCAAACAGATGACGCAAACGACTGGGACTGTCACTGACGCTCGCCTCCGCGAGGGTGTCATCCCAATTTTGGTCACCGTCAAGAAGGTGTCGTGCTACGCAGGCTGCGCGGTACGTGGGATACTCAACTCCATCAACTGTCCTCAGGAAAACAAAAGACGTTGGGCCTCGGACCGTGTGGAGCAACAACCGCAGATAATAGCACTCGCCATTATTCGGGTGCACGGTGTAAACTCTCCCCAATGCAGAGTCCTTAAAGATTCCCGAAAAACCTTCCACAGCACGTCCACGTCGACGTCGGTTAAATACACCCCTTTGCTTATCGTACGTATAATACGACGGCACCTCATCATAAGTAAGGGATCTCGCAAACAGGTCTACTTCACAGAGCCTGAAAAACGCCAGGAGAGTGGTTTGACGCGGATTTTCTAAGCGCTCAGCCACGTTGTCTGGATCAAAATATATGCGCTGGCCGTTCTCTAGGTGGACATCTAAATGCATGACAGTCGGATGCCTGTCATGTATAGAGAACGCCAGTATTCGCCAAACCGCCTCGGATGTGCTGATGTAGCGACCAGACTGGTACTTGGTCACTTCATCCCGATCAGTGCTCTGCAAAGCAAATGTCGCCTGGTCGCTCCCTTTGTTGACGTATTTGCAGATGTATTTAATCGACTCGACGCTCGTGCACGACTCGACGTTTATGTGCGTCTGGAAGGTCCTGGACAGTACTGGTGAGTATGGAACAATCCATCTATTATCGACCGGCTGCGCCTGACCACGCACGCTCAGTTCAGTAGAATGCCCACCCTCAGCTGGTGACCGGCGACGGTATGATGGATACCCATCCTCACCAGTCACTGTCTCGCTGGTAAATTTTTTCGGGAATCTTTTCGTGCATCGTCCATCTTTCATGCACGGGGAATTTGGATTTAGACTGCCACAGGGGCCATGAACCATGTGACTTTTCACAACCTGATGCAGAACAGGATCGATGTCAGGATCCGGGAGCTCAGCGCTTATGACTTGGTCGATCTGGTTGGGCCTGATCTTCTCCTCCAGCCACAAAAGCAGGTGCGCATGTGGCAAGCCGCGTTTTTGCCATTCCACGGAATACATAAAACAGCGGACTGCACCAAACACTTTTGACTTAGTGAGAAGATCCATGAGGCACTTCAACTTTAGATGGAAAACGCGAGAAACCAAGTCATGTCTGTCGTACGACGCCTGTCCTGCAAAGAGTTCGGATGTGATTTCCGACCATTTAGGGTTTGTGGTGATGGTGATGAAGAGGTCCGGGCGACCAAACTTACGCACGTAACAGAACGCATCTTGCGTCCTTTCGTGCATGTACCGCGGACCTCCTGTGAAAGTGGAGGGGAGAATGACCATCCTTCCAACATCTTGAGCATTCGCATCATTTTGCATGGCATCCCTGAGATGGACGTAGTCCTCAGCTCTCAACTTTCTTTGGTTGGTCCTTATAAATACCAAACGCTCTGTCTCAATTTTTGCATACATATCAACCAGAAATTGACTGAAGAGCGTACGGTAATGATGGAGATAAGAGCCATTGTTTACCCTAAGTTGGATTAAAAAGCTGTAGAACTGCATGGCAGACGTTTTCTTGTTGTAATTTGGCGAACCTGTCTGGGGGTCGACATTGTAGTGGGCGAAATGGTAACCATCCTCTCCGCGACAGAACATGAGAGGATATTGGAGAGAATCATACGCGCGGTGGGTCTCGCTGATCCTTTGAAGCCGGTCATCATGCGTGCGCAAAACGATATCTCTTTTATCACACTCCTGATCAACTAAGAGAACGGCTACTTCATTCGTCGTTGGTGCATTATACCGCCCTGGATGGGCTGCGATCGGTCTTCTATCTGCGCTGATGACGAACTTATAGCGATTGCGCTCGTTCTCAGGCACCGACGCCAAGGCGGCTTTGAAGTTATTAATGTGTGGATTGACACTATGCAGTATACTTTGCAACCCCCTGATAAGACCAGAATCTAAAATGGGAATGTATCTGCTTCTAATGTTAGCTTGTTCATCAAAATCGCTGATAAAATATATTTGTAAAAATTTTGGCACATCAGTCGGCAGCAATGAACCAATTTGATGGTAAACCTGCCCCTGTACCTTGAATGTTGGCATGAAGCCTGTTTCAACGATTTGATTTGCGCCGAAAGAAGTCATTTGGAATGCGCTGTTATAAGCACGAATGTTTTTTAGAAAATGGCTGGACTTGGCATGCTCGCCATTCAGTAGGACTCTTAACAGGTCTGGCGGGTCTTGCATGGACTCCAAGTGTACCTTGCCAGATGCACAACACATACCATTAGGCTCCCCTTTCCATTTGCGGGCTTGGCAGTGAGCACACACTACGTCTAAGGCGCCAATATGTCCATGGGCGGCGTAGTTTATCGCAACATTGTACATAAATCCACTTCCCTCTTTATTTTGCCACGGTTGTTGTTCAATATCGTAAACTGTGGATTCGTCATCAGATGATGGGAGTTGCGTTACATTACGACGCAGGCGCTCTTGTTCGACTTGTGCGGCACGCTGTTCGTCCGACCAAGTTCCCCGAAACTCTTGAATTCTGTCTCGTTCTTGGGATAGATGAGCAGACGCTTCACCACGAGTTTCGTAGTACCGCTGCCGAGCAGCTGCACGACGCTCTTCTCGCTGCTCATTTGTCTCCAACGAACGTGACAGTGCATGCTGAGAGCGATCTCTTCTTAAGCGGGTCTCCCGCTCTTCGTGATCTTCGATTGACCGAGAAAAAGAAGCATAACTCCGCTGGGAACCTAACCTCGCCTCTCTCTGCGTATACGTCTCGGATGCGCGAGACTCAGCGTGGCGTTCCCGGTCACATTCCAGTCTAGCTTCACGCGCTTCAATACTCTCGCAAGATCGAGCGGCAGCAGTACGGCCCCGTTGCGAACTCAACCTCGTTTCACGTTGCGTATACGTCTCGGATGCGCGAGACTCAGCGTGGCGTTCCCGGTCACATTCCAGTCTACCTTCACGCGCTTCAATACTCTCGCAAGATCGAGCGGCAGCAGTACGGCCCCGCAGCGAACTCAACCTCGTTTCACGCTGCGTGTATGTTTCTAAAGCGCGAGATTCAATGTGACGCTCACGATCGGTCTCTAATCGGGCTTCTCGAGCCTCAGCACTCTCATAGGATCGAGCGGCATCAGTACGGGTGCGCTGCGAACTCAACCTCGTTTCACGCTGCGTGTATGTCTCTGAAGCGCGAGATTCAATGTGACGCTCACGATCGGTCTCTAATCGGGCTTCTCGAGCCTCAGCACTCTCACAGGATCGAGCGGCATCAGTACGGGTGCGTTGCGAACTCAACCTCGTTTCTCGCTGCGTGTATGTCTCCGACGCGCGGGACTCGGCGTGGCGCTTCCGATCATTCAACAGCCGCAATTCGTATGCTTCCGTACTTTCCTGAGACCGTGACAATGCATTCTGCGTACGCATGGTATCTAATCGCGACTGGCGCGCCGTACTACATTCACCGCTTCTTGCCTCTGCAATTCTTTCTCGGGCAGCAGACAACCTGGCCTCACGCTCATCAGCGGTTTCAAGGGATCGAGCAAGCCTTCTCCTTCGAGAAACTTTTGACGATTGTGATAGATTAGACCGCTTTCTAGTCATTTTGATATTTTATACTGAACTGTACTAAAATAGTTTATGAACACAAAGCGAACAGAACATTTACATATATTCTAACGATAGATAACTCTTATGTCGTCTGTTGACATCTTGTTGACGTATTGTGACAGGTAGTCATCCCCATTGATGTTAATTGTAGAAGAGACACAATGTTTTCGCTCGTATTTTGCCTACATTCTTCATTACACAAAAAGTATATTAATAAGGACCTTCTACTTATATGTAAGTGAATTCAAAATATATTAAAACCAGAAACTTATTTTTAAGGATGTTTGAATATTACTTACAATGTTTTTTTTTTTAATAATAATTTAATCTTAGACTTGCAATGCACTTTCCGTCTGATGCATGTTTGTTATTGGATGAAATGAATGGATGTTCATGTTTATGAGAGGTATAGCTTATATGTCAGAACAACATATGTAGAGTTTTTAAGAATGTGGGGAAGTTCATAATTTCTTCGGGACGCGGGTGCCGCTTCCCATGAGAACTACTGCCCGCACCGGGATAAAATATACTCTATGTTACTCGCAGATAATGTAGCTTTCTAATGGTGAGAGAATTATAAAAATGTCCCTGATGATGTGCTGATATTTCTTGTAGTGTTTTTATAGTTGCGAAATACACACGTCGTCATATTATTTTTTCTTGAAAGTAAGAACATACCATGACAAAGTGAAGTCTGTTTTCATTGTTATTTTACCTACTACCAGTTTTATGGCACATCTGTTTCTGCATGATTTTCTTAATCTATAATTTTAAGATATTATTTCTTTAAATTCTGTTTTTTGCTCATGTTACTTATAAAAGCGTTATTTTCTATGTAAAGATTGATAATAGGCCGATAAACTTACAAAGTTCAACATTCAAATATGTGTCATTATTGCACCCGCTGTTACAGAAACGTTAACAGAAATTATCGTTCATTACTCATCCCCCGTAGGTGATAGCGTGATAATATATATCCTATATGTTGAACCGGCCCCTAGGTAATATTCATGCAAAATTTGATTTAAATCTATGCAGTACTTTTCGAGTTCAGTGAGACCAAACATACAGACAAACAGACATACAGACAAACAGACAAACAGACAAAAATTCTAAAAACTATATATTTGGCTTCAGAATCGATAATAGATCACCCCCCAAGTATTCTTTAAAAAAAATATTCAATGTACAGTTTTGACTTTCCTATCATTTTATTATATGTATAGATTTATATTTTTGTATGTCTTTAACCGACCACGGGACTACAGAGTCCCGGATTTTTGGAAGGCGAACGTGGGGCCGAAGCCAACACGCTGAAGCCCTTTTGAGACAACTTTAATGAAATGGCGACACAAAACCGACGATTATCCCTGTATACACTATAGAAATGTACCCAAGGACAATCCCCGGTTCTGTGCTAAACTATTGCTAACTGTGGATGAAAACTACTTGGGCTATTGTGATGGGATGCTAATGGACTAGGAATGGGGAAACTACGGGAACTATGGCACCTGCCGATGATAATGAATTAAATACATGTAAAAATGGCAGGTGGAGACTCGCCACCTCACTTACTGGGCCCCCGGGAATCAGTCGCTAAATCGCAAAAAGAGGGCAACAGGTACATGAGGGGCTGAAGGGTGAGGATACCTCGGCGGACTTTAAACGCAGATCACGCGCTCCCTGTGGGTCCAGCATCACCGGCCCACTCGCCACTTACCACGAGGCACCTACCCTCCGAGTGGGCTGCTAACCCTGCTCTAGCGACTCCACTCTGACCGGCCGATGAAGGCAAGCCAAGAGGCGGGAGACCTATCCCCCGTCATGCTTCACTCCGGCAGGCCGGAGATGGGGGACAGTATACTCTCCCTGGAGCACTCGGATATATAGCCCCGCGGGGTCGCTACTCCCCGTCATCCGCCTCAGATGCCCTGCGGGGCTTATTATTATTATTATTATATTATTTTTTTTTGTTTCAGTAATAAGCTATATTTTATCGGGGCATTGGTAGTAATTAATACGAGAGGCGACTAAACCGCAGGCAAACAACTATGTCGTAAAAAGACAGAACCTTAAAATTATCTTTAACGGCCCACCAGATTATTCATTAAATATCTCAGCTTTTTATCGATATGAGCTTTAAGGTTATTATCAGAAACATTCGTAGGAGCATTGTTTAAGTAATAACGAAAAAGCTTCACTCATTTACTTAAAACACAAGCAAAGAGATTGGCTTTCTGTTCACAATCTGTTAAACGTTGCCATATATCGAAACAAATTGTGGTCATTGAAATATTTCACTTTTTACAGCTATCACTTCACATTGCAAATTACATCGTGGCTTTGTTATATTATTTAACACAACTTTCAGTTATGAATTTCCACATTTGTCAGTTTGTTTTACGGACAAAAGTTTTTAATCAATTGGTCGTTTGTACCTATTTGCTGATGGATTCTGTAAAAGGGATGTATTTTTAACTAGTTATTAACGAAACACATACGAAATTGACTGAGTGGTTATTTAAAGCTTTCGTACAAACAGAGCACTCTCATACATTAATATACAATTTTTGTAATAGTTGTGTCGAATATATTTTTGTGTCAGATGCAATATTTACGAGCTTTAGAAGCACACACACACACACACACAACATCTATCAATGAACCTGCTACTTTAATAATATGAAAGAAAAGAAAATACATAAACATTGTAGGCTTTAAAAGCAAAAGTACCTACAGATTTCATCCGATTTCATTCCGAATATACATGTAAAAGAAACATCCCACAAAGGACATAACGATAACTTACAAACAAAAATCCAGAACAAACCAAGTACACACTAAACCACGTTTAGGTTTTAATAAAAACAAACTACCTCAAAAACTGTAAACCCGAAACCCAGACATGAGGCTAAAGCCGCTTCCACACGACACTTGTCGTGCGTCACACTTGCGACACTTACGAGTCGCACGACTGTCGTATATCTGAAACACCCTTATCAGGCTACTTTAATACCTAGTTATTGGAAGTATGCCGTTTGACAGTAGAAACTCCATTGATGTCATAGAATCGGGTTGGTCGGCCAAGTTCGGCCTTTGTAGCAAATTATACACGGCCTGGAGATTTGGAAGTCCGTTCATAGAATCTGATTAAATGGATACCATTGTGGGTAAGTTTGTTATGGTGCATGCTGCTACATTTTGTATTTTCCGTTGATTACTTTTGTTTTTAAAGTTTTGGGTGAGTTTTACCATGTAACCAAAATAGTAAACCATAACTAATTGCCAAATTGCCGCCAATTTTGGCTTGGTTATCGTTATAGTTACAAGGTGCAACCCATCCTTATATGAACAGGTATTATCCGAGCATTTTTTACAGATTTTTATAAACATTTAAGTATTTAACAATAATAATTCTACAACAAATATGAACATAATAATAATTCTTAAATAAAATATATAAACAAACCAATTCGTAATACCTAGAATATTTTTTTACATCGAGTTAACAATTAATTGGTGAAATGGCACTGATGAGCGATATCTGATATCGAGTAGACTTTATTGCGAATCATTATTTAATTTTCACTCGAATGGTTTCGATTACAAAGAAAACAAGCTGCAGGTAATTATTTACACGTACTCTGTTAAGACTGCGGGGTCAGTTGAAACACAGGTATGAATGTCACTGTAACTTATAGCCTTCGTGACCTTATTGACTTAATCTTTTCTAATTCTCTGACCTACGTCAATGTTATTTTGTAATTTGCTAAATTATAGACAGTGTATTAGTTTTTTTCAAGTGTGATCGTTAAATTAAAAGACACAAATTGTGAGTTCACACACATGTGCTGATTATTTTGTATACCTCTACATATCAGGGTACCTTTCACAACTGTGTTCCCCAAAGTAACTTAGTGATGTTAATACAACCGATATATATGTTACAGCCAAAGTAATAAGTCTGCATATTATACATATTATCTAGCTATTATTTATAATATCTACTCAATTTGGATAAAGTAATATATATAATGACCAGTGATTATGTAAAATATATATTTAATCACTATGGCTGTAACATATATATACTTGTACATATAGGTACCTGTCGGTATCTGTCATTTTGATGAAACATTATATATCCAAGTACTCCTTATATACAAGTGGGACACTAAGCCGAAGCTAGTCTAAACATAAAAGCAGAACATTGGAGATTTTTCTCGGAATAACCGAACACACACAGCTATAACATCGTGTGTAAAGGTCTTGTTCAGCGAGACATCGCGAGCCAAATGAGGTGAACAAGATATGTAATGAACATGAACTGCCGACATTACGGGAACCTGTGATCCTGTGCTCAAGTAAATCTTAAGTAATATAAGAGAAATGTACCTCGTGTTACGGATAGAAAAGGTAGATTGTTTTAAGAATGACATTCTCCTAAACCGTCGTTAAAAAGTGCAGGCTTTGATTTGGAAATGATTTCGAAATATCCCTTCGAGAATCTTGAAAAGTTGTTTTAAAAAAATGACACCGAATCCTAAGTATCAGATAGCCGCAAGTGTACCGCAGACCTTAGCAGTATATTTAAAGAGCTCCTTACATCGCTGCAACGTTATCCACTGCAGTGCGGAGACTGCGATTGTCTGTTAGTCCCGCGGGAATTAATAGTCCCGGGGTCCGCGCCCAACACTATGGCCCGTTTTAATTGATTCCCGTTTAATTGGGCTTTTTATTAGAAACAGTAAAACAGCGCTGTAAAAGTTCGTTTGGGTACAGTTGACAGTTATTTGCGTTTCAATTTGATGCGGATTAGAGGAATATACGAGTACGCGTGTTTCAACGCTCGGATTAAACCTTGTTTGCTTGTTTCGAGGTTTATTAAAAGTTCAATAGTTTTCGTACTTTTTTTTATTGCTGTGTGAAATACTCATACATTTTTATATGTTACATGATTAAATCTACTTAAGATATTAATAAGCTTAATAAATCACTGACAGATGACGGAACATTATCTATGATTATCTACCTCTGCCATAAATTATCCGATATCTATTCGATGAAATTAAACTGGAAGGGACCAAATCTTCTATGAATATAAAGTATATAGCAACTTATCCTAAAATATTTTTTGAACTTAAAGAGTAAAGTAACAAAATGTTAATACAACGATTTTATATGTATAATAATTGTAGTTACAATTTGTATGAAATCCCCGATGCATTGGATTTGAGCAGTAATAGTATTTGTACCGATACAATATCGTCAATCATCGCAGCATCGCACAAGTCGGCGACCAATCCCGCGCCCATTACAGTAATTGAATTGCCAACAATTTGTTTCCTTTGAAGAAATTGTTTATATCTTAACAACGTACCTGACAACTCAACACCAACACCCCTGAACTTTAAAGCATGACCATAAGGTAGATTTTCGTGTGACAATCGGTTTTCGAACAGCAACTGGACATTGGTTACAGGACCACTCGGAAGTATTCGGATTTTGATTTATACCCGATAACGGAATTCGCTTATACCCATGAATGCGTAACACGAGAATGCGGGAACGGGAAATTTATGCCGCTTCTTGTTTCGACTTTAAGTGGAATTGAGATAAGCAATGCTGTGGCCATTCACTGGGATTAAGAGGACAAGAATGTCCGAGTGTGGTCCTTTTTGTGGCCATAACTAGTACAACAGTTTCAAGTTTTAACTGTCCTGAATTCAGTGCCGTCGAGTTTACTATGAATTGTATGACAAGTTTATGTATTTTAAGCGCAGACTCCGGCTGTTCGTGCAAAGTTTACATAATAATTAATAAAATTAACGGTACAAGTGTCGGGGTGACAACACCCTGTTGTTATGAGCATTACAAACGAGTTACACAACTGACAACTTTGCTCAACTTAACCAGACCCGCTGGTAGGTAGATACGTAGATAGGAAGGTTATATGCACGTGTGGGAACAGGATGAAATACTGATTAAGTTCTCGATAATTTCTTATTGTTACATTTCATATTAGCAATAGCATTTAATACAGTGAATTGCTAGGCCCAGACTCCACCTAAGTGGACCGGAGAAGTTTTTAAATAGCAATAAAATTTCTGCGCTATAAGTCGGCTGTTACATCATTGTCATGACATAAAAATGGTTGCATTTTTATGACCAGTTCTCTCTAAAATTAAGCCTCAATAAAAAACTACTTTATATCTCAGACTTTGATCATATTTTAAACCCGATCACAACAACCACTTTTCAGTCCTAACTTACAGTGTATTCGACCCGGCGCGTCTACAGAACTGTTGAGTGACCGTGTAGTACGGCGCTAACCGCCGCGGGCGATGCCCAACTTGTACTAGTGTGTGTTTACTGCCACTGTTTGTAACTCATACTAATTGTTTGTACTAGAGGGACTTGTTTTCATTTCATTTTGAAATAAAATTGTTTACTAAGTCAATATGGCTTTGATGACATCTATTATGTGTACTCATTTTATGTTCTTAGAATCATATGAAATTGATTTGCCAACAGGCATCGGGTTTTTTTTTATGAAATTCATTTTCATTATTTTACTAAAGTTAAAAAACGTTTTTGTAAGTTTTCCTGGGTCTAATTTTTGTTTTCGATTTTAATGAAATATACTTAAATACTTTACTTACCTACTGCAGATATTACAACAGATTTGGTTACTGCTGCTTAGTTTCTATATGAAAACAGTCTCAAACCTTTCTCATCATCATCAGCCTATCGCAGTCCACTGCTGGACATAGGCCTCTCCAAGTGCACGCCACTGAGATCGATTTTCGGCTTCTCGCATCCAGCTCCTGCCAGCCGTCTTGCGCAAGTCATCACTCCACCGTGCCTGAGGACGTCCTACACTACGTTTACCGAGGCGTGGTCTCCACTCTAGAACTCGTTTACCCCAACGGTTATCGGTTCTTCGGCTAATATGGCCAGCCCACTGCCACTTCAGCTTGCTGATTCGGTGGGCTATGTCGATGACCTTGGTTCTCTGACGGATTACCTCATTTCTGATGCGATCCCTCAGAGAAATGCCGAGCATAGCCCTTTCCATAGCCCGCTGAGCGACTTTAAACTTGTGAACCAGCCGTACCGACAGTGTCCACGTTTCGGCTCCGTAAGTCATGACAGGTAGGACGCACTGATTGAAGACTTTTGTCTTTAGGCACTGTGGGATCGACGATGTTAGGACTCGACGTAGCTTCCCAAATGCAGCCCAACCCAACTGAATTCTCCTATTCACCTCGTCCTCAAAGTTGTTTCTACCTAACTGCAATGTCTGCCCGAGGTATACATATTTCCGAACAACTTCGAGAACGGCGCCGTGTATCGCAATCGGTTCCGGTAGAACATGTTCATTAAACATGACCTTGGTTTTGTCCAAGTTCATCCGTAGGCCGATGCGTAGAGAAGATTCAGCCAGGTCGTTCAGCATCTGTTGTAGGTCCTGCAGCGTTTCCGCCATGATGACGATATCGTCAGCAAATCGCAAGTGAGAGATGTGTTCGCCATTGATGTTGATGCCGCGTCCTTTCCAGTTCAGCGTCTTGAACATATCCTCCATTGCATTAGTGAATAGTTTCGGGGAAATAACATCCCCTTGTCTCACTCCTCGATGCAACGGTATGGGCCTTGTTTGCTGATTCTGTACTTGGACGGACATTGTAGCGGCTTCGTAGAGACATCTCATCACTTGGATGTATCGCCAATCTACTTGACAACGCTGCAGGGACTCCAGAACAGACCAGATTTCAAACCTTTCTGAACAGCAGAAAAATGATATTGTCGTTTCCATACTATCCCACATATTCTGAGTAAGCCATAACTTTATGGCACGTCCGCAGTGGGCTGACCAACTTGTGACGTCACACACGTTCATACATCCTCTACTTGTTATATCGCCAGTATGACCACAGCTTAAATATATTCTCTTGTAAACAGTTGCGAAGCTACGTACTAACGTCCGTAACACTCCAAAAGCACGTGCGCCATGCACGACACTCAGTGCTGACAGCACCGATAGCGCCCATAAAAGCTCGGTCGATGCACATGCGTGTGTGAGTGTCATTTTTGCAAACGTTAATAGGTAGCTTCATAACTGTTTACAAGAGAATGTATCTAAACTGTGGTATTACTATACATAATACATTATTATAAGGTAGGAAAAGTTTTACGCATGTTGAAGCCTCCTTTGTGGAGGATAGCGGTTTTATAAATACCTACTGATGTTTTATTAGGCATGGGTTCAGCCTAAACTGTTTGTGCTGTAGTACCGGCTATAATATAAAGATCCGTTAAAACAATTATTTGCTTTGATTTTACGTGAAAATTTATTAGACCTAGACCAAGCAAGGCTGTTTAATTTCTAGGCTTATTAGATAATTTTGGTAAATTGGATTTTGTTTCTTTGATTGATCGTGATAATCTCTGGTAGATACTACTGGCGGTTTGAAACCACTGACAAAAACTGTTGTCCTAATAATATATCATCATCAAATAACCTGCATTTAGCTGCTTGTATGCAGCTAATCATAACAATTTAAAATCAATTGTGTCCCGCGTATATCTGCGCTCCGTCTTTCCTGCATACAACGGCTTAAAAAAATTCAATTCTGTACAGGAACAATATAATTACAGGCACGATTCGTTATACTCAGCACTAGCGCCTCGCACGATAATTAGCGCGCACCTGGTCCCGCTAAGTGGCAAGCGTGAGTAAGCGGTGACGTCACGCGCGCACTCACCTCCAATCCTTGGCGATATTCATCTCCCTGCCTAGACATCGGATTAACTACGGCTCTATTAAATACCTAGCTTTACCTGTATTGGTATGTTCTAGGTTAAGCAATCAGTACTTAGTAGTAAAGTTAAGCTGGATGTGGTTAATTTCTGGATGGGTGAACACTTTGTATACTAGCAGCCGTTTCTCCCGCTTTCTACCTGTGTACCGTGGAAAGTACATTATTTTCCTACTAGATACCTATGTCAGTCGAGGATAGTGAAGCTTGCTTACCAAGAATGGAAGAATTTTCCAAATCGTTTCCGTAGTTTCCAAGCATAGGTATATAAAAAAAAAACAAAATAAATGCCGTTTTTATAACATTGGTGTATGTAAACTGAAATTTTTCTTTCCCCAAATCCCCAGTGGCGATCCACAGGCCGATAAAACTAAGGATAGATTTTCATCATCTCTGTTATCGAAGATCGTATGTGTTATTTATTTGTTAACAACTAAAAATATATCTCAAAATCATCTCTTAAGCCGGTCCACGTGCAACCTGTTTTTTATTTTGATAATGAGGTGTATTCTTCCAAAGATATTAGGTACTATCACTAGTATTTTTCCAGCCTCCACGCGTACTTCTTTATGCTGGGGCCACACTGACGTTTAACGTCAATGCCCATTATCGCGATTCAATTTTAACGCGTTAAAGTGGGTGGCTACACATCATCAACGGTCAACGTGAATAGTCATTATTGGCGCTAACAACGGCGTTGAATTTTCTTCAATTCAAGCAGGATGGACGTCGACAGAGCTCTATATTTCATGAGTGTAAATTCATATTATTTGGCTTTATTGAATCATTACCGAGTAAAGAGAAAACAGGAAAAAAGAAAAGGAAGATGTTCTTGTAACTTTTGAGTTTCGGATCCCACAAACATGGTTCTGTTTGCAGAATCTCGAGATAAGTAATTACTTTCTCGTTATTGCACTCACACGTCACAGTACGTATTTTAAAACCAAAACAAATCCGTCATACAAAAAACAAACACGTCCGCTCGCTCCCGTTGCGCTCTCGACGCATACTGACAATGCGTAGTGTAGCCACTTCAACGTGTTAATTCTCGCGTTAGACTATTTGATGTACCGCCGCTTGAGTTATCGCCAAACGACAAACGGCCATTGTAATTATCGCTTTAAGTTGTGGCCACACCTAAGGTCAACGTTCATTATCGCGATAATGAACGGCATTTCCCGCTACTGTGGCCCCAGCATCGATCGATGTGCGGTACATCGATCCACGCGGCCACACTACGTATTGTCAGTGCGTCGAGAGCGCAACGGGAGTGGACGTGTTCGTGCGTTTTTTTGTTCGACGCATTTGCCTCCCTATCACACGTTTATGTTATAAAATAAGTTCTATGGCGACGGAGTAGAGTAACAAGAAAGTTATAACTTTTCTCGAGATTCTGCAAACAGAACCATGTTTGTGGGATCCGAAACACAAAAGTTACAAGAACCGAGGAACGCAGAATGATGCTTGGCGCCGAATAATGGATAAAATACCGTTTCAAACAACTATTGAAGAAATGAAGAAGAAGAAGGAAAGCCTAATGGGTTATTATAGAATCCATTTGAACAAAATTAAGAAAACGTTGAAGTCCGGTGCTGGCAAAGATGAAGTATATACAACTAATTGGTTTGCATTTGAAACGATGGACAATTTCTTGCGACGAGTATATGATAGTAGTCGCACATTAAAAACAGAGGTAAGTAATACAATTAGTTATACACTAGCTGTTGCCCGCAACTTCGTCTGCGTGGGCAATATAGAATAGTCAAAATACTACTTATCCCGTAGGTGCATTCTTTCACGTGACAGTATAATTAGGATTAGCACTTAGCAGTCGCATAGATTCAATGATCAAGGTTGTGTTGTGGATGTGACCATTTATCTAAACAAAAGAAGTAAAGTTTGTGACGTTGTGAATATCTCTGGATTTAGTCAGCCAATTTGGAAAATTATTACGTATAGTGCGTAAGTAATTTTCACAGGAAACAGCTTTAATCTATGTCTATATGCTTTGAGTCTGACAAAGCTGTCATTTGTACATTTTCTGCAGCTGCTGTGACTAATCAGAAGCCAGAAAGTCTGTCAGTCTTACCATGGATAATGTCTTGTAATGTGACTGGATTGAAGAGAACAGATAGGTAGTCGCTCCAAGCAAAACATTGGTACTCGAACAGATTCGGCGACTGGAAGCCAACACCAACATAGTTGGGGAATAGCTGGATGGATGATGAAATGAGTCATCATCATCAGCAGGCGCATAGGGTAGGATAGTTTCACTTACTCACTATGGTAAGGCTGACCCCAAATTAGGCGTGCGCGATCCTCGGGCGTGTGAGTAGCGCGGGCGTCGCGAGCGCGCTGCGTGAACATCGCGTTTTGCTGCCCTAAGTTTGTATGTACTTTCTAAGTATATCTTAGGCACCAATGACTGTGTTTCGGATAGCACGTTAAACTGTAGGTCCCGGCTGTCATTTAACATCCTTGGCAGTCGTCACGGGTAGTCAGAAGCCAGCTAGTCTGACACCAGTCTAACCAAGGGGTATTGGGTTGCCCGGGTAACTGGGTTGAGGAGGTCAGATAGGCAGTCGCTTCTTGTAAAGCACTGGTACTCAGCTGAATCCGGTTAGACTGGAAGCCGACCCCAACATAGTTTGGGAAAAAGGCTCGGAGGATGATGATGATATCAAACGTAGTTTTATATAAAAGGTTTTTTTTTAGACTTGGCTCGGGTCTAACTGAGACTGTTCGTAATCGTGAACAGTGTATTAATTGCGATCGGAAGTTGAAAGTAAGCATGTCTCTGGTATGCGACGCGTATTTTGTACGTTTTCAGACGCGATAAGGCAGCTCCCATTTCTTATCTGCACTTTGTATCTGGGCTGGTTTTTAAAGCTACAGAAGCCTACATTATCTCACGCTTAGCAGCGCTTGCGAGAGATAGATCCTGATTTCTTCTAGGATTAAGTTTTCATATTTTGCATCAGAAAAAATAATACTACTCACTCAAAGTAATTTGTTTAAGGCCACCACATTAGTGGAAGATAAGCTAAACTATGTTTATGAAAAAATCCTGATATGAACTCCATCTGTAACTTTAAATTATAATTAATTGTTATACTAAAGTCATCATTTTTGACATAATGTTCAAAAAATAATTTAGATGGCACCGTTTTAAATTTGGCTGAGATCTATTAATTTTCCTTTCATCAAGGTAATAATTATAGTTGGATTTTGATGTGGCACGGCAAACTGACAAACACTATTGAAATGTCTATCGAAAAATTACACTACGTGTTAAAATATGGTGAATTACGGAAAATACACAACTCCATCTATTGAAATAATAGTATATAAAGAATGTAAATGGTAATTCATTATTATTTACCACCTCGCTTCTTGATGTATTTTATTTACCACAGATGGAGCTACTTTAACCTGTACTGTTTTGTCAAACAGGTTGCGTGTCGTAATATTTTACATCTTGAATTCACTAAATTAATCATATCTTTTGATAGAGTGAACCGATTTCGATGAAACAAAGCCTAAGTAATACCCCAAGTTACGTAGAACTTTTGTATATAAGCATTGTCTGCATTAAATTCGTAGATTTTACGTGAATCCCGAACAAACAATCACTTTCTACAGATTTATTATATGTATAGATTATGTCAATGATATAGTCATTAGGAAGTGCGTTTTTGGGTTTTAAGGATCAATTTTTTTTTTATAATAACGCTAGTGCTTTACTTGCCTCCTATACTCCGTTATAGTGTTTTAGTGTGTCCCGCGTACATATAATGCTACTGCTCCATCTGCGTTAGCGTTAAAGTTAATGTCAATGGCCAACGACACGTTAATTAGGGCATCAAAAATGCGCGTTGGCTACACTTAGGTCACAATGCCGTAAAGAGTTAAGAGCGTGTACGTCAACCGCGCGCCATTTGGCCTAAAAAGGTACTTTTCAAACCACTGTTTCTCATTAACTACTTATCTTATAACTATGTTAATTTTTAATAACGCAAGGTAATTTCACTGTCTATATAGTTAATTGAACATAAATTTCAATTTGTGTAGTTTAAATACTTAAAACCCCTATAACGTAACAGATGTTTTATAAAATTCACGTTCAGCGTCTATTTCGAAGCTTAAATTCATGTGAAAACAGTGGCAAATCTAATCATATTTATTTTTTTACTCATAGACGAAATCCCCATGCCTATAGTTAATTGAAAACATTTTTTGATTTAGGTCTCTATCTTTCAGAAAAAAATATTTTAACAATGTGAAAAATTGTGAATTTCAAATGCTTTTTTTACCTACCTATCTTACTTAATTTAATATAAGAATTATTTACTATAGTAATATAACTCTTTCTTTAAAACATAAACTTTATATTATAATTTAATCTCTCGTTTTTATTTTTTTATAAATTATTTAAAAACTACTATAAAACGCTGCACGCGAGTCAACTCAAACCAGTAGACATGGGCAAAATGTGTCATTGAAAAGAAAAGATAGATATTATGCATCTTTCAATCACTGGGATATGAATCACTCTTTCATATCTTTATATCAGTAGCTCAGTATAACTCAGTAGCTCATTTAAACTCTCAACTCGTGTGCGGCTCATTCATTCAAATAGATCATTCAGATATAGTGATAGGTTGGTTGTTTGCATCTTTCTGATATATTGAGCGGTTGCGATTGAACAACTTTTTTCTAATTTAAAAAAATACTATTCTTATGACTGTAGGTACAACCTACTTCTTTTATGTTAATTAGTTCAATGAATAGTCAATCGCAATCTAGTATTGAGTATAAGCATTGTTTAAATAGTTAGTACCCGACGCGATGACCGACGAGTGAGTGAGGTGTAAAGAAAGATATACTGAACTACTGATACATTCGGATATGTAAAGATATGAAGAGTGATTGATTCAAATGGAGTGATTCATATCATTTGTATCTATCACTCCTGAGTTACCCATCTCTACAAACCAGACCGCCGCAAGGCTTCACAGAGAGAGGACGTGTCGCTCCGTCACATCGCGTAGGGTGAATAACCTCTGCCGTGGATACCGAGAATAGAGTACATTTCAAGCGCGACCAACAAATCTTGATACATTACTATTTTATTTAAAGCTCAATTTTGAAGCATATTTTTTTTTATCGATTGAGTTGAAATTTTGTTTGAATGTTCAGTTTTAATGACAATGTATGATTCTATATCCAATATGGCGGTATACCCAAGATGGAGAAAAAAAATGTTTTTAATGCATTCCTACGATATGGGTATCAAATGAAAGGGCTTGCTATGAATAGGCTTAGGCTAGAAAGGCCTTAGGCTAGAAATCACTTATTGCAGATGTCTGTTACCAATCGAGCTATAATTTTATTTATATGTTCATTTTGGATGTACCCAAATTTTTACTTTTGATCCCGAATAACTTTTGAAGCATATAGGATAGATAACTTAAAACTTTATTTGCAATGGTAAACCCAAGCTCTTCACCAACATTTGGCTTTCCGGCAATTGTTGTTATTTGACCACAATTTTTCGGTCTGGATGGACTGGACCATTCATATAAACAATCAATTTTTCAAGTCAGTCCAGGTGCCTTTGAGAAATCGAGAACAATCAAATTGAGAACAATCACAAAACAATCTAATTGAAACCTCCTCCTTTTTTGAAATCGGTTAAAATACAGAAACTTTGCATTGCCATTAATCATCAGTCGACTATTTAGTACTGTAAAATTTTATGTAATATACAGAAAGTCCTCAAAACCAAGGTTTTCATAGGTGCCCGATTTTTTTGCAAAAGATATATGTATTAACGACTTATTTTCATGCTTTTATATTTTAGTCATCCATAGACTTACCTACACTATTTTCTCGCTATTAACTAATTACTATTACTAAATAATATATTTTTTGTTCTACCAATTTCACTCGAAAGGATCAAAATGGTTTGTGTGACTATACGTGAAGTATGATAGGCACGCACACAACCGCGAGTGGTCGCGACGCTAGTGTGCTCGATTTTTTGCGTTGAATTACCTAAAGTTGACATCGCGCGGCGAGCGTACACGCTCTTAATCCCTCATGAAGTCACGCGTTAACACACATTAAAGAGGTTAAACTTAGACACACAAAATAATTCTAAGAACTCTAAAGCATTCTCATACGACCAATCCATTATCGTGCTCGTAAAATGCAGTTACCGCCTAAACAAAGTACTCGTCCTTGCATGCGTCCTGTGCGCGTGCGTTTCGTGGAATGAGATGGCATTAATGTAGCCAACATCACATAGCGCGCTAAATTACGCAATAAAACCCTTTGATGTGTCCAAAAAACCGACACTCGAGTTATCGCTTAACGTATAATGCCATTCATAATTCCATTTGTATAAAATGCCATTAAAACGTTGGCCACATCTACGTAACGCCTAAATTAAAGTGTTAATTTGCGCGTTAAGACGCAGATGGAGCAGTGGCATTATAGTGTTTTAGTGTGTCCCGCGTGGTGTGTTGATAAAAAGTATTTACCTCTAATGTTCATTCTTGTTAGTACCAAGAATATGTATACAAAGTATATGTACATAATAAGTATAAAATTGAAATAGGTATGTTTTTTTTGCAGGCAAATAATGTCAGGACAGGACACCTTTACACACACGGTCGGTTGGCCCCATGGTAAGTTATTAATTAACTTGTGTTATGGGTGCTAACACAACTGATAAACTACATATAGCTACATATATACATAATACATATTTATAAATACATATTGTAACACCCAGACCACGGCCAACAAGCATGCTCATCACACAAATGTCGACCGAACCGGGGATCGAACCCGGGACCTCAGGTTCGGCAATCCGGCGTAGTGACCATTGTGCCATCGAGGTCGTCAAAAATGACGAAAATGAGGCTCAAGAAGGAAATGATTTAAAACAGAATAGTTCTCATTTGTCTACAGAAACTGAAGAAGCTTCGGATAATATTTTAGAAAAAAATGGAACTCGTCCAACAGAAAATAGATCTCAAAATTATGGTAGAAAAAGACTTCGTCAAATGGGCGACGCTTTTAAAATTATGAAAGAGAAGAAAGATGATGAATGTGAGATTTTCGGAAGACTTATCGCAATTAAGCTTAAACAAATAAGTAATGCAAATACGCGCGATGCATTAATGAATGATATTCAAAACTTAGTATTTCGTGCATGTATGGACGATCGACTTGAGCAAGAGTCTGTAGTACCTCAATCCTCTACATCCTAGACTCCACACCATCAAGCATACAGTGCATCGCCATTTTACTAGTTTTTTAAAACTATTTTTCTTAAGTAATATGTTTATTAAAGTACCTAAGTAGTAACTAATGATGTTATTACATTTTTAACAGTAATTTTTGTAACTAAGTACTATGTTCAATAGTATAGTTTTTGTTACCTTTTCAAGAAAATTTTGTCCCAAGATAGGGTGGGCATTATTCATAATGGCCGGGAAAATTGATTAACCGTACTGTTTTATCATATTGTCCAGTTGAGTCGGGCATTATGAATACAGACCGGCCATTATTGATAGTACCCAGACATATCAAATTTCACCTAACATATCCATAACATATATTATATGGAATTATTTATTCTTGTAAGATGAGCTATTGCGACATTTGTAATTGCAAAGAATGTTTGCATTACAAATGAGCGTCTTTTCGAGCACATAGTCTTGACTCATTACGTGGACCACAAGCCGTCGAACATTATTAATAATGGTCAGTCAAAATTTTTAAATTAATCACTTTGTCCATAAGTTAATCACGTTGCCCGTTACATATATTTATTAATATTCAGTTGGGCTTTGATAAGGAATGGACATTGGATGACTATCTATCTACTGGCTAGAGGCTGCTAATTAAGACTGAAGAAACAAACAATGAGAAAAAAGATTTGACTATTTTAGAAAAACGTTTTCGTTTTTCGCCAATCTGCTTACCTTAAACCAGATATTCCCAGATTGATAGTTTCTTTACATAAACCAAGAGTTTTATTCTAGGTAAAAGTAATAGGCGTCGGGATGTAAGTACGAGTAAGTAATGTCTGTCGGTTGGGCCATTTATCTCCGAAACGGCTCGACCGATTAGTGCGGCCTCCTCTAATGGCTTGCGGTGTTAAAGTAGTTCTGTAGGTAAGCCAGCTTTTAGGCGATCCCTAACAACAGATTCCTCTATGGCTTTGAGATTTATTCGCAGTATTTTTGTAAATGCTGAAACTCGTTAATGTAAACAAGACTATGTTCTGTACATGGAGGTACTGTTATATGAAAATATTCAGTATTTGTGTCTAAGTTTGAGTAATTACCTATTATTATTCACGTAGTAACTATTAAGTAACCTGTGACGTATTTGCATATTTAAAAGGAGCTACGATTAGTCATTTGAAGACAATGTTTAATAATTTTGCAATGAAGATGATTTATTTATAAACGTATTATATAGAAATTAGTTAATATTACATCGTTGGTTTAACCCTGCTGGTGGGTATGTCGTGTCGTCTGAGGCGTGAACGTGACGTGCCCCGGCGGCGGGCCGCGGGCTTAGCTCACACCTTCATATTTACCAGCCCTCGCTTAATCTGCTGAGCTAAGAAACCTGAAGTCTAAATCACTACATAAGTCGTGTTTTACACTTAATGGCGCAATGGTCACCATCCCGGACTGCCGAACCTGAGGACCCGGGTTCGATTCCCGGTTCGGTCGACATTTGTGTGATGAGCATGCTTGTTGGCCGTGGTCTGGGTGTTACAATATATATTTATAAATATGTATATGTGTAGCTATATGTAGTTTATCAGTTGTGTTAGCGCCCATAACACAAGTTAATTAATAACTTAGTATGGGGCTAACCGACCGTGTGTGGAAAGGTGTCCTGACATTATTTAATTTATTTAATTTAATATTTACATATTCGATTACGTGCTTGAATTATTAACCAACTTCCCAAAAAGGAGGAGGTTCACAATTCCTCGTTATTTTTTCTTGTAATATAATTTAGACTTGTTTTTAATAGTCCACAAGCCCACAACCTTTATCCGAATCAATCTATTTAGTGAAAGTTGCTATAACGTTGAGATAGTAGACATATAGTACACGGATATATGCAACTTCATATCAAGTGTGTGAAATAATAATCTGGAAGCGGAAACCGCGAGAAATATACACCGTGACTTTTTAGTCGTCTTACAAAGGTGGTCCACTCAATGTATCCGACATAAAATACCACTAGGCACGATTATTAATTTTATAGCATTAATTAAGATAATAGGTGCAAAGAAAAATAATTAATACATTAGAAATAAGAAACATCCTGTAAATAATGTTTACGTATCAAACGGTAGAAAGTAGGTACCTTCCCAGCGCCACGGTAAAGATATTTAAACTGTGCTCGGGCCGCGCTCACAACAGGGTGTTTTTATAATCTACGTCATGCGTCATAATAATGAATTTATTTTTATTTTGAACTTATTCAAATCCTCATAAATAACATTTTTTTTTTGTGTGAACGTTTACTAGTCATTGGATACATGAAGTGGGCTGCCGTTGTAAGACGACTAAAAAGTCACGGTGTATAGTATTTTGATAGCAAGCTCGTTGTAAAATAGAGCCCAAAATAGTGTTTATTCTATGTTCAGAACTTTTATTCTATCACAACTAACAAAGACTAAAACTTATAGCGAGCTATTATTATTGTAATTTATTAACGACGGCTGCTTAGTCACCGAAACAGTGAATTATTTGCGCCAGGACCTAACAGCCGACGGAGGCGTGAAACAAGCCTGGCCTGTCATTACTTATTTAAAACTACAACAAAACACGGCTTCACTAAGAAATATTTAAATGCCGTGCTGCCGGTAAACAGTGACGATATTTAATATTAAATTCGCGACCTGGTTTACGCGAATTGTTAATTTTCAGTTTGTATTCGTTTTTTCCGCAACAATTGTCCTGCGTGGCTGCGGTGCGACGCGATGCGACGCGATGATTAACGAGCGAATTGTGAAGACTCACTTGAGCGTCATGCCACTAGTTCGAGAGCTCATGTATCAAATATTTCGGTGATCTGTAGCGAATGCATTGTTACTGGTTATTGCTTTTGTTTGTTGCTTTCTTTGTTTTATTTCATGCGTACGTTATTGGAAACGATTTTTGGATGAAGAGAAACATTGCCGTGGTTAAGCTAAATTAGCATTAATCCATTATTCAGGCTAACCCGATATTCACAGTACATTTTGAGAAATATGCCTTTTGCAACCAGTTAATAAAGATAGGCTTCCACTTATTATATTGATGTAAACAATTAAACATTCTAATGTAAATCAACAAATACAAATAGAGCTTCGAACACCTAAATAATGAGGCATGTTCATCACAAGCTTCTGTACTATAATAACAATGTGATACTCACCTGGCATACATTACATATTCAGTGGCTGCGCCTATCGTAACACAGTCTAGACCGAGAGCGCGCTGTTACTTAGGTAACTCATTAAATATATACTCTATGTATACCTGTATCTAGGACAGGTGTGTGAGTTGCTTTATGACGTGAAAAGAGCATGTTTAGCGAAAATTTTAGCTAAGTACAATGATCATTAAAGAAGATCTTTGTTTAATAAAGATCCTTTCAGAAAAATAGTTGGAGGACAAATGACTGTTAAAGATATCACGTCATTTGATGACGAAAGTATCGTCTGAGCTGCTACTGAATTGCTCACTAAAATTTTTCATTAACACTACATTTTCTTATACTCGCTCGCAATTTCTTAGAAGGTTTAGTATCAACTAAACCTTCTTTTGTTTTAACAGAATCAGACCAATATTTGTGTGTGTACGTGATTATTTGACTAGTAAACTTGTGATTATCTCGTATGTAATAAGAATTTTCTAAATAGAAAAGAAATTCATAGGTACGTATTAGGTTCAAGTATATTAATTACTTAATCTGGGATTTACAGCGTCCTTCTTTCAATAAGTTGCAATTTACGTTTGTAGAAAGAAAACCTCACCAACTAAAATATACCTCTACTAAATATGTTTATCTAAACCACTAAGTAAAGATTGAGCCGATCATGTGTGTAATCCTCAAACAAAGTAAGATCTAAGTACTAAGGCGCCATAACTTCAGCGTTTAAATGTCTCATATTAAGCATGGTGGAAATTTCAATGGGCAATAGATATTAGAATCGCAATCGATCAGTAGGTACAGACACCTGGGACGAGAATACATCGATAGCTGTTCAGCTTACTTTCATCGTTGGCTGCCCTGCTATGAATAACTTATCTCACCTGAGTATTTATTTATTGTTTTTTTTAGCCCAAGATAACAATATAAATATGGTACATGGTCAATAACATGACTGCAATGCGATAAGGGTAAAGGGTTAGTGGTATTAGCCCTCCACTTCTAGGTGTTAGGAAAGTACATAGTCCCCAGGCCGGCGAACAAATTTTTTTTTGATACATATACATTTAAGACTTTGTGAGTGCCTTCCTTACGATGAGTCCGACAAACTTTTCGAATGCGCAAATTTTGGTGCCGCTGCGTTTGTAGTGTGTGTAAACCCTAGTAAGTAAGTACTTCATTATATTCCTGTGCATGTATGTTTAAGCTTAGTAAGGTACTTTATTAATGTTCCATTTTAGTGTGAAAAGGACACAATAAAGTAGACCGTTAACGCGAACACATGTCTTTGATTTTACCCGACACTTCATGGCGACCCTGCCACACAAAGTCATATCGCGAGTGAAATTGTTTAAGACGTTTTGAAGAACTATATAAAGTTAAAAATAATATGGACAATATATAAAGAGAATTTGGACAATAAATGTATATACGTATCCAGCTCAAATCGGTGTGACAATATCATTATTTTCAACATGGGTACTACCCAATCAAGGGAGGAAACCATAATTGCGCAAACGGCAGCAGGTGATGGAAAGAACAGCGCTACTGCAAACCAGGGAACCGGTTACTCCAGCATCAGCACGACCAACATTCTTCTGACGCTCATCGCGATCGTACTACTAGCAGCCGCGTGCTACGCATTCTGTCATTTTTATAAGAAGATGCATAACAAGTGGATGGAGAGGCAGATGAACCGCAGGTCCATTCGTCGCAGGCAAGCCTCGGTGTTCTTCGAGAAACGCGCTACCCGTGATGGTACCGACATGCCCGTGTAAGTGCGAAATAAAAAGTGATAGTGCTTAAAATATAATATAGTAGTGCGGAGTTAGGTACCTATGAATAAAACCGTGTTCTACTTCATATATGACTGTTGATGCTCATTAGAGACATTATTTAATTAACAAACAACTAGCAAATCAAATAGTGTTTTAAGTAAATAACCTTGAAAGTTTTATAACATTAACGCTCATAAATCGTGCACGGAGACACACCGAACTCGATACCTTGCGCCGTATATGTAATGTTATCGCTTATTGTTTTCTTGGAAGATAGTAATTGAAGAATCGTAGGAAATTATTATTTTAGTAGTTAGAAAGATAACTTAGTATTTCTTTATTTTTAGATTATGGCAGATGATTTTATTAAAATATATGGCGATTTGGTGGATATTCGTAAATATTTGATAAAGAAAGGGCAAGCCAGATTTACGGGTTCAATTGCACAAAATAAGTTAGAAGAGGCTAACAATTTATTTAGTAAAGCGCAATCATTATATACTAAGTTATCGCACGATTTAGAGCCGGAGTTGGTGACGCAATTATCTACTACTTTTGACAACATAAGAGGTATATTTTTAAAGATAACTGAACTATGTAATTTGCCACCAAGTGAAATAAAAATTGACAAAATGGAATTTGACATAAAAACGGCGTGTAATTTAATCCCTCTTATGGACGGTAAAGAAGAGACTACGAAACGATTGATTGATGCTGTTGAAATGTATGCGGATATGTTGAACGAATCGGGGAAAAATCTCTTAGTAAAATTTGTGCTTAAAGGTCGCTTATCCGAAAATGCTAAGCTGCGTTTATTGAAAAGCTATGACACGGTTCCCACCCTAATACAAGATATAAGAAAACATTTATTAGTTGTAAAGTCTTTTACTGCTATTCAGTCTCGTATTCAAAACCTAAACCAAGGTTTTAGGTCAATTGACGAGTACGGTTCTGAGCTAGAACAACTTTTTACAGACCTGACCATCTCGCAGGCAGACGGAGATTCGTCCAAGTTCGCGGTTTTAAAACCATTAAATGAAAAAATGGCCATTAAAAAGTTTTCAGATGGGTTGAAAAATTCTAGGCTGAGTACCATCGTGGCTGCTCGCAACTATGACAGCCTCAAGGACGCCATACAGGGTGCAAAGGACGAGGAGGTGTCTACGCCCTCTACGTCCGCTAAAATGGACGTCATGCAGTTTTCCAGAAGAAGTCGAGGTAGGTTTACACCTGCTACTGGATATAGGGGTCAAGGTCAACGTGGACGTAATTTCTTTTCTTTTAATAGTTATAACCACCGGGGTTACGGAAGAGCTTTTCAGAATTCCCACCGCGGTAGATCTTATTCTCAGGCAAATTTTAACAATACTCGATATTACCAGCGTGGCAATAGGCGAGGAAATAATTATAGGCGGAATAATATTTTTTCCGCGCAGCCCGTGCCACCCGCGCAGGAACCAGCACCAGGTCCTGTTTCCCAGAATTTGAGCGAAAATACTCAAAATATAAATAGCAAGCAGTTTTTTCGATTTTAACCACTATATTTTAGCTTGCAAGGGACGATGTCAATTCGTAACATTTAATTGTAACGATAGAAAATATTCCTTTTTAGTAGACACGGGAGCATCAATATCCATTATTAGAAAGAATGAATTACCAGATTCGATACGCATATGTTATAATAGTACTACTATCAACGGAATAGGTGGCCAGATCAACTCCTTAGGATATGTAACCTTGAAACTTGTGTCAGAAAATAATGACGTTTTTTTTCATCGATTTTATGTTTTTGAAAATTTGCCCTTTCAGGCAACTGGAATTTTAGGCTTAGACTTTCTCTCTACTTATGGTTGTAATGTTGATTTGGCCTCCAACGTATTAGTTATTAATAATGGAGGTAAATTAATTTACTTACCTATCTCGTCTAGACCAGGATTAACGTTTGTTAATAATAATTGCATAGTGTTACCGGCTCGAAGTGAATCGGTTCATTATGTGAATTTAGGTACTGACATAAATGCCGATTGTGTTGTTTGCTCAGGAGAGATAGAGAAAGATGTTTTTCTGGCAGGTGCCATAGTTAAGCCTAAGCACGGTAGGATTCCAGTTAAAATACTTAACGTTACAGATACGGAAATCAGATTAGAAAATTTTATTCCTGAAGTTAACTTATTAACCGAATATTATATTTTTTCTTTTGACAAGAGTAACGCAAATGCGAATAGAGCTGAAACTTTACTGTCCTTGTTAGAACTAAAGCATCTTAATAGTGAAGAAAAGAGTTCAATCGAATTGATTTGCACAAAATATTCTGACTTATTCTTTTTGCCAGGAGATAAGTTAACAACCACCAACGTCTACGAGCAATCTATAACACTTAGACCAAACGTTACTTCCACGTATGTAAAACCCTATAGACTGCCTCAATCAATGAAACCTGAAATTGATAGACAAGTTAAACAAATGCTCAAGGACGATATAATAGAAGAGTCTTCAAGCGAATGGAACAGTCCAGTATTACTAGTCCCCAAAAAGTCTGAAGGCTGTAAAAAGTGGCGTTTAGTAGTGGACTATAGAAAACTTAACGAGGTAATAGTTGACGATAAGTTTCCACTACCGAACATCACAGACATCTTAGACTCACTCTCAGGCTCAATTTATTTCACTCATTTAGACCTATATCAAGGTTATTTTCAGGTTAAACTAAGCCCTGATAGTCGCAAATATACTGCTTTTTCCACTAGTTCTGGTCAGTATCAACTAAAGCGTCTTCCTATGGGACTTAAAACTTCCTGTAGCAACTTTAGTAGGGTTATGTCTATAGCTATGTCGGGACTGACATATGACAAATGTTTTGTGTATCTCGACGACCTAATTATTTTTGGGCGTAACCTAAATTCCCATAATAAAAATTTGATTGATGTTCTCGAAAGATTAAGAAAAGTAAACTTAAAATTAAATCCAAGCAAATGCCAATTTTTAAAAAAGGAGATATTATATCTTGGACATTTAGTTTCTGCAGACGGGGTGTTACCCGATCCAGAAAAGACAATAGTTTTACAAAATTACCCGGTACCAAAAAATGTAGATGAGGTGAAACGCTTTGTAGCTTTCTGCAACTACTATCGTAAATTCGTACCATCTTTTGCTGACATAACACTACCATTAAATCGATTATGCAGAAAAAATGTAATTTTTGATTGGACAGTAGAATGTCAAAAGTCTTTCGACGCCCTTAAACAGAAATTAATTAGCCCGCCCATACTTCAATACCCAGACTTCTCAGAATCAAATGAATTCATCTTGCAGACAGATGCGTCGGGCGTAGCTATCGGCGCAGTGTTATGCAACAAGGACTTAAGACCCGTAGCTTATGCTAGTAGACCACTGAACAAGGGAGAATTAAACTACCCCACAATACAAAAAGAACTTACCGCTATAGTCTGGGCAGTAAAATACTTTAGACCATATTTATATGGCAGACATTTTACTATAATGACCGACCATAAGCCACTTATTTATCTGTTTGGGATGAAAGATCCCTCTAGCAGGCTGTTGAAGTTTCGTTTAGTGCTTGAGGAGTATGATTTCAAAATAACGTATGTGCAAGGGAAGGATAACGTAGTCGCAGATGCATTATCCAGAGTGATTGTGACTTCTCGCGACTTAAAATGTATGAATGAGAAACTTTCAGAAGTTAATGTCATGACTAGAGCGCAAAAAATTAGAAATAATGAGAGGAGTAAGAATGAATCACCGCCAATTAGTAAATTTACCGACGACGGGTCTGATCAGCCTAGAGTTGTAGAGTTACTAAGGAAGCCGAGTGATGTTGTGGAGATGATTTTGTTAGAGAAGGATGAAGTAGATAAGTATAGAAGAGATAATATGATAAGTGATGAAGATGAGTGTCTCGCTTATATTCCTAATAAAATGATGTTATGTGTAAACCTCGACTTTAGGACACATTTCTCGCGAGCCGAATTTGTGACTAAGTTGGAGAAGTTTAGTAAGTACATACAAATAAAAGAAGTATGCATAGTGAAAAATAATGAGAATGAAGAGTTTATAAAAGGATTGTGTCATGAAATACAAACATTAAAAGATTGGACAGGACCGAGAGTATGCATATTAAGAGGAATAGAAAGAATCGATGACGATAATGAAAAACAATTTATATTAAATGACTTTCACTTACTGCCCACCAGTGGACATGCTGGGGTGCGCAGGATGACTAACAACATTAAAAGACGATATTTCTGGCCAGGCATCTATAAAGACGTTCTTGATTTTGTAAAAAAATGTCCTACATGTCAGAAGACCAAATATAGTAGGTACACAAAACAGCCGATGACAATCACGACGACTGCGTCATCAGGTTTTGAAAAAATATTTTTAGACCTTGTAGGCCCTTTAGATAAAGACGAGGAAGGAAATTGTTATCTCCTAACTATTCAGTGTGAGTTAACAAAATTTATAGAAGCTTATCCTATCGCAAATAAGGAAGCAGCAACAGTAGCTAAATCATTTGTACAAAATTTTGTTTTACGTTTTGGTATACCGAAAGTAATAGCCACCGACAGAGGTTCAGAATTTATTTCACACACTATGGTTGAAGTTTGCAAATTGTTAAACATAGAAAAAATAATGTCAACAGCATACCATCATCAATCAATCGGTTCACTCGAAAATGCTCACAAGCACCTAGGCGCTTTTCTAAGGACCTATTCAGGCAATAACGGTTACGACTGGTCACACTGGATACCGTTTTGGTGTTTCAGTTATAATAATACCGTTCATTCAGAGACGAAGTACACGCCCTTCGAACTTATTTTCGGTAGGTCGTGTAATATACCTACTAATATTAAGAATTGTAGTAAGATAGATCCATTATATAACCCAAATGACTATTCTTTAGATTTAAGATATAGGCTACAGACTGCACTTAAAGATGCTAAACATAATTTAGAGATAAGTAAGGAAAATAGAAAACTAGTATACGATAAGAAGTGTAACCCTGTTACTTATAATATAAACGATTTAGTGTTAGTTAAAAGTGAAGGAAGAAGGAAATTAGATTATATTTTTGAAGGCCCTTATGTTGTAATTGAGGATATGGGTCCCAATGTCAAAATTTTAAAACAAAATAAAATTAAGTTAATTCATAAGGATAGAACTAAATTGTTCCATAACTAGTAATAAATCTTATTTTTAATAATCTTGTGTAATATTAACAAAGAAAAAAAAAATCAAAGAGCTCTGATTTTTTTTTTCCTCACCGCCGGAGGTGTAGTGTGTGTAAACCCTAGTAAGTAAGTACTTCATTATATTCCTGTGCATGTATGTTTAAGCTTAGTAAGGTACTTTATTAATGTTCCATTTTAGTGTGAAAAGGACACAATAAAGTAGACCGTTAACGCGAACACATGTCTTTGATTTTACCCGACACTTCATGCTTGACTCCTGAAATTGTCGATATGACGTCACTATGGCTCTTCGTACATACACGTTTCATCTTTTGAGATTCGTTTAATAAAGTTAACTAGAGAATGGTGGTCAACTTGTCCGATAAAGATCGTGCTGCGTTTGGAGTGTCCACCATCCTGAAAATGTCGATATGACGTCACTATGACTCTTCGTACATACCTGTTTCATTTTTTGAGATTCGTTTAATAAAGTTAACTAGAAAATGGTGGTCAACTTGTCCGATAAAGATCGTGCTGCGTTTAGAGTGTCCACCATCCTGAAAATGTCGGTATGACGTCACTACGACTCTTCGTACATACCTGTTTCATTTTTTGAGATTTGTTTAATAAAGTTAACTAGAAAATTGTGGTAAGCTTGTCCGACAAAGATCATGCTGCATATGGAGTGTCCACCGTCCGGAAAATATAGATATATTTTAAGATTTGGTATAAAGTACTGACAATTGGTGTGAAGTATGTTAATAGTAAATGTTGCATTTAGAAAGTCGTTTCGAATGATATATGTATCATTACTACAGGAGGGATTTATTAACTTGAAAACACCTATCGATAAAATAATCTTATATAAGCTCTAGCTTCTGAAATACTAACAATTCACCGAAGTTTTTTTAATATGAAATGTTGCATTTAAAAACGTCTTTTGAATGACGTATATACTCATTACTAGAGATGGGATTTATTTAATTGAAAACATCTATCAATAATTATAATTTTAAATAAGCTCTAGCTTCTAAACTACTAACAATTTGTCGGAAGTATGTTAACACGAAATGTTTCATTTGGAAAGGTTTTTCAAATAATATATAATTTGTTACTAAAGAAGTAATGGATTAGCTTGACAGAACCTACCGATAATATATTCTTAGAAAAGCTCTAGCTTTTAAAGTACTAACAATTTGTCGGAGTTATGCTAATACAACCTTGCGCTTAAAAAGATCTTTTGATTGAAATATGGCTCATAACTTCAAGTGAGATGTTATTCCTTAACACAATGTAAAGTATCAATAATATGCCTTAGGTCAGTTATGTCTTCCAAAATACTAAGAATCGGTAAGTGGTATGTTAAGACGGAATATAGCCCTTAAAAAGTTCTTTCGATTGACATATGGTTCATACCTAGAGGTGGGACATTATTCCCTAACATAGTAAAACCTATCGATAATACGCCTTATTTGGGCTATATCTTCTAAAATACTAAGAATTGATAAGTGGTATGTTGAGACAAAATGTTGCACTTAAAAAGACCTTTTGATTGATATATAGTCCATTAATAGATGTGGGATATTATTCCTTAACATAATATAAACTATCAACAATACGTCTTAGTCAGGCTATTTTTTCTAAAATAGTAATTAAAATTGGTAAGTAGTATGCCAATTTAATATACTTAAATAATGCACGTGAATATTTAAGTCAGAAATTGACAAAAAGAATAAACTTCTTCCAATTGTAATATTTTTTTCTCATTTTCTTGTCGAACTGACTATTTGACTCACTACATTTGTCGGACAAGTCGATATTTGCAATAAGAATAGTATTATCTATCATTGTTGTATTTGTCCGACATGTATGTATGGGGAGACACAGTGACGTCATATCGACATGTTTCGGTTGGTGGACACTCCAAACGCAGCATGATCTTTATCGGACAAGTTGACCACAATTTTCTAGTTAACTTTATTAAACAAACCTCAAAAAATGAAACGTGTATGTACGAAGAGTCGTAGTGACGTCATACCGACATTTTCAGGATGGTGGACACTCCAAACGCAGCACGATCTTTATCGGACAAGTTGACCACCATTCTCTAGTTAACTTTATTAAACGAATCTCAAAAAATGAAACGTGTATGTACGAAGAGCCATAGTGACGTCATATCGACAATTTCAGGAGTCAAGCATTAAAAAACGCAGCGGCACCAAAATTTGCGTATTCGAAAAGTTTGTCGGACTCATCGTAAGGAAGGCACTCACAAAGTCTTAAATGTATATGTATCAAAAAAAAAATTGTTCGCCGGCCTGGGGACTAACACAACAGCAAACACGGTGAGGCATCTTCAGATCATTCTTTCATCCGTTCAGTAAGTAACAAAGACACAATTTCTCCACAATTCCAGATTGTAGCAATCAGCCATATGTTCAATCATTACCCCATCTGGCAATCAAACCCTGGTCTCCGCAGTATCCAGCTCAGCCACTGCGCTAGCGCCACCAAAACCTGACATTGATGGATAATGATGCATCATAGATGCTCTCGCTGTTCCTATTGTACGTACATCGTGACGAAGATCTATGGGAAAAGATTTCAATACTCATAAGGGTTCTGGATTTATAGTGGTCAATGCTGAGATTTTATGTAGCCTTCATATCTAAAAATATCACAGATAATCTATTGTAATGTTTCTATCTGGCCTCAGACAGTGAGGGACGCAAACCTGTAATTTAAACTAATACCTGAAAACCATCCGACAAACTGGCGACCTTCAGCAACACTATCATTTTGAACACTATAAATAGAGTTTTAATACCTGAAATTCTACAAATTCTACAACGTAGCAACGTATCAAACTAGTTAACGAGTACCAGCTGTTGTAAGATGACTTAATTAGCTGTCAAAATAATGCCTTATAACTGCGAACCTATTTTAAAAACCATTATTACTCGAAATATCACCAAAAAATTAGTCCATTCATTTTTTTAGATTATCAAACATTATGACAGACACAATCTATGTTTTGATCAATGTCATGTATGTTTTACTAAGACAACAAACTAGGGTCTATAAGCAAAGCAAGACAAAGGTCAACATCGACATACCACGTAGGTCGTCACCATGTCGTCACCGAAACACATGAATTAAGTAATTAGCCTGTAATGGCCTTTAGACATTTACAAGACATTTATAGACAATAAAGTCGGTAATTTGATGAATTTTAACGATTATTACAGATAGCCTTTTTACCCTCACGCCCACGCCACGCGTATGAAACGCGTGGGCCGATTCAAACGAGCCCTTGTCTAGCGTACTACGCAAATGCTTTACGCGCTGCGGTTGAAAATTTAATCAAGGGCCAAAGTAAAAATCTAAATTGACTGAAATATTTTATTTAGAATTTCAAACGTGCTATTTTTGACCTACAGGTAACCCCTTCTTATACTTCTACATATTGAGCTTTGCATGTGTTAGCAGTTTACAACATACGAAGAGGTGTGAGCCAGGTACTTATGACTATTGCCTGAAAAATATGGATCTACAGCACAGATTCGTTCGTATACAACTAACAGTTGTGACTCCACAACTCCTGTAAGTTGGTTGGATACAATCCTGTTTAACTTGCATGCTCTTCGTCCAATTGGCAACGTTTAAAGATTTCTAGAAAATGCGAATATCCCGATCAGTTACTAAACTCAGTGGCCGTCAAATATTTACTGAGAGAGAATCTTAATTCCCGCAACATTTGCTCACTGGCGACCGACCGCAGCTGTTTAAAATGCAGGCTCCACTTTGTGCCAGTTTGAATCAACAAGAATTTATCCTTAACGAATTTGTAACCGACTTCTGTTACATTGGACCAATGGAAATTATCCTGACCTTGTTATTTAAAATTTAACTTTCAGATACAAAGTTGGTTTAGAAAAGATTTTGTTTAAATTCTTTTTCGCGGAAATTATTCAGAAAGTCAGAAAGGGTAGATAAATGTTAATACAATCACGCATAATCTGAGTTTCAGCAATAATTTACACCCACTCAAAACATGGTGTGTGTGTATGTAAAATTCAAAAAGTCAAGGGTCAATCGAATAATTTCTTTTGTGGTTTTAATCACATCACACGGTAAAAATCCAAACATTAATATCTGTGAAAACTTATTTTTTACTGGGCATAAATCTTATCTGGCCTGACTCTTAGGTGACATGTATGTGACCCCATATATACTACATGAATTGCTTCTATTCATTAATTTCATATATAGACGAACAGAGTTAACATGTAAAACATTAACGATTATTACTGATAGCACAGCAGTGGCACAACTCTAGCGTCATGCATATAACTTGGATGCAGTCGGTAAAACGCAACGACGTACTAACAATTGTGATGCAGTAGCATGTATCGTATTTATGTGCCTAATCAACACGGCCTGCCAAATGTTCATTAGTGCCGGGAATGCGGCTGAATATCCCCTAACATAACATCGGCCTGCCTTTAAATCAAGCCTACAATTATCTACCTTAACACAATTATATCAGCCGCCTCTACACCGAACTTAAGCCTTTAGCAACATAATCATAATACCTAGATATTGACGTAAGAGGTCGTTTAATCCTATACTATACTCGTATGCATATGGCTACAAATTAAATTATGGTCACCAATAATATCACATGAAGCAGTAGATGAGAAACCAGACTCGTTTAAACAAACATACAAGTTTCAATTAGATAGAAGATAGAACACCTTCTATATCACAGTTTCATAAAAGTTACATAGAAAATGTCTATTACGCACATCGTACAGCAACTGTAAAATCTGACACAACTGTTCTACTTATGACGACCCATCTAATAACATGGTTAGCCACCAATATTCTAGAACTAGAACTTCTATCGCGAGTCATTCATTAGTTGGCACGTTACACGTCGGTGTGAGCTTGGAGAAGCTCATTGAGACGTGTCGCCTGACAAATGAGACGCGCACCTAATTACCAGCCGCACCCACTATTGGCATTAGGTAGGTATGTAGGTACAACTGCTGACAACCGTCTGTAGGTACTAAAGCTAGGATTGTGTCGCTTTTTGTGGTGTCGAGTGTAATTAGAGAAGAAAGTGAATTTGTAATACTGATGGATAGGTAACTAGTGGGCAATGTTATGATTACTGCCTCTGTGTTCAGATGATTAATTAATGAGCTACTTGTTTCAGTATATGAATTGAATATGGTAAAAAATTCTTAGAAAGCCATACCGTATTGTTCGGAGCTTAAAAAAATCACCAATCTTTGTTTTCTCACGCGAGCAATGTATATAAATACCTACAGGTGTTGAAACCGTCAATTCCAATTCGAAACAGAAAACTAAAATCTATGAACACCAAATGCTGTTTCTCTCTTCCCGCCATAATGCTCAATATTTCCCGACAGATCGATACTTAATTACCCAGGTGCAGGAACAGTGGATCACGACCGAACAGTTGTCTATAGTCTAACACAAGTTGTCCTGTTTGCCGGCAGTTGACAGCGTAGTGCCTAATTATGTTGCTCACTAATTATATTTCGGTGGAAAATTGAATAATCTGTTCTATTCTTGTAATTTAGGTTTGGTTGTACAAGAATCGCTCGCCATTCTATTTTCAGAAATCAAAATAAATTCAATTCGTAAATATAGTGTAACACAAGACGCACTAGCTCGTAAAGCCAAACATATTTCACTTTCCTTAGCTAACAAAAATATTAAATAAAAAATACCACGTTATCAATTCCCCCGCAGCTTTCACTAAGAAAAACAAGGAAACTCAACATAAATAAGGGGGAAACACTTTCTTAACAATATATCAGGGGTAAGTCTATTAGGTACGTCGTCAAAACACAACACTTTTAAAGACAGATCCTGTAAACACACAAACACAAAGGCCATACATGAGAAAGCTATTTGTTACGTCTGAGTGTTTGATAAAAGCGTTGCAAATAAATATTTTCCTAGCCATCGACGGGTTCTTTGCATAAATTTCAGTTATGGTAAGACATTTGTCAATGGATAATGCGGTGGAAGCGATATTCATGGTTCCGAGCGGTCGTATATCGGCGCGTGCATACATCTCGCGCAGAATGCCGACTCCACGATAAATATGATCTACGACTGCTCTAAGACTGTGTGATCCTTTTGCTGGTACAGATACCGCCAATTATTGGCCCTTAATACGTTCTGTATGATAATATAAATCTCCATATTTCGGTAAACACGTTTGAAGTTCGCGAAATTGTTTTTTGATGTGATTATGTCTTCACGCTTCTATTTGGGGGAAATAATCACCGTGAATCATGTCGATTGAATTACGCAGATGAAAGGAATGTTCAAAAATATGCTCTTATTTTTACAATCTGAAACAGGCCTGAAAAATATCGCCTGTTTAAATTGGTAAAATTGTGCAGTCGTGTAATAAACCATATCATTATTATTATTTGCCAATTTAACATCGATAGGTATAGGCTTTTATTTGAACAGTTTAAAATTTTACTGACGCCTAACTAGCCCATATGAATGCCTAGCCAAAATATCGAATAAACAAGACCAAAAGTCGGTGTTAATTGAAAATAAAGAGCAGAAAAACGCGAATCATTTTCAACAGGCGCCTAATTTAGGAAGGGCGTTAATCCCGGATTATATAGACACTGAGATTTGTGAAATAATGAGATCCACCGCTGCGGGACGCGTGTAGCTGGCTCAGTGGAAGAATGTCTTATGTCATCTGCTGGTCCGTGCACATAAGCCTTTGATCGACGGGCAGGGTTTACGCAGCGTTACTGGCTGTCGGTTAAGGTAGGATCGCTACAAAACCGCAGTTTGGAAAACTGACCAAGCTTCGAGCGTTTGCATTGTTCACCGGGACTTTCGGTATTATCAAAGGATCGCCTCCGGTACATTCATAGACCTGCCGAAAATTCAATGCTGAACTTTAGATTTTTGAAGAGTATGCAATGGTCACCACCACACTATCATCATTTCTTTAATATCAGTTTAATCGCCTTATTTTATTCTTATAACCGTAACCTCTTAATATAGTTTTAAGCCAGACTACGCACCTATAACTACTCATAACCGATACCAACACCGGGATATCCCCAAATACTCCTAAATTACCGGGTAAGCTGAGCTATAAGCACTGATGTCGTGTTCACGGCGTGGCAAGGCAGACCCGGGCGGAAATTGCGTATTAGGGAGCATCGACTGTTCGCAGTAACGAGTGATCTTGCAGGACACTCTGATGGTCGCCAGGGATCAGCAAGTAATTAACGAAGGTGATGTTACTGATTTAGATGTATCTCGTCTATCTGAGGTTGTTAGAGTGAGAGTAAAGTTTTGTTCGAGCCTTGATTGTGTTTATAATTAACAATGATGATAAGTCATGCATCTGAACAGATAGTTTCCTACGAAAAATACAAATTCAATATTGCTCTGAAAGTGGATATAATAATGGCGTCCACGGCCGATTTCGGCCACGGCGGCTGTTCTCATTTTAAGGAGATCAGCCAGCTGCGCAGGACATATTATAGTGCACAAGCATTTGCGCAGACACAGGTACACTCCCTATTCCTTCACTCTCATAGCCCGATGGGACGGCAATCCGACACGACCGGAAAGAGATCAGGCGCAGGACCGACATTTACGTGCTCTCCGATGCACGGGTGAATCAATCACCAACTTCCAGACTACGGGCTGCTTTGTGAAGGTTTAAGAAAACCCACAAAGCGATTTCAGCCCGACCCGGGAATCGAACCCGAGACCTCGAGCACAGCAGCCGCGCTTGCGACCACTAGACCAACGAGGCAGTCAGTCAGGGGGGGGGGATATAATAAACTGACATAGTAACTTTCACATTTTGCTGAAAACAGATCTCACCATCTAGAAGTTAAAATCTGAAATGTTTTTCAATGTTTACTTTTTGACCACCGATACGAATAGAAATAAATTGCTAAACAGTGGTATTGGCAGCAAGTAGGTCGCCATGTTGGCAGCACTTCACTGCTGGCTTTTTGTTTGTATTTCTGTATGTCCGCTCGTGGGACATTAAGTAGTGCGCCGGTCGCCATGAATAACGACCATAAATAACCTCACCTGAAACGCTATCCAACATGAAAGAACATATATTTTATTTGCTTCACTTGTCGTGTATAGAGGTATTCGCTAAGTTCTTTCAAGTTGCATCTTTCATGCATGAGACATAGTTTCTATTAGATTGGAACCTTGTGAACTAGCAAGAGGAATATTGCGAGCATAAAGGCTGTATGTGAGTACTTTGTAAACTGCTTTCATGGTTCTATTTGACCTATAAAAATTATCGAAAATATATTTAAAGACCTCACCTTTTACCACCTTTTTTTCAGCGTCGGTTTTGCAAAAACATTTTGAAAATCCTCAAATAACTTTTGCCTCAATGCATATCAAATACTTCTGAACTAGTCCTTCCCTTCCGTCTTGCGTAATGCGTAATATAAGATAAAACTGCACACGTAACATATTTGACGATTCACTTTACATAACAAGTTCTTGCTTCAATATCTGAATGCACACACATTGAGCTTACTTGGAAGCAAACTCTTCTATATTTCTTTAGAATAGAACCAATATTTTTGGGTACAGTTCGGCAGTTTTCGAGTTATAATGATTGTTTTGTGCCAAACGCAGTGCGGATGACCAAGGACATTCAAACAAAGTGAGTAAGGAAAAGATTGAGTCATATGGTCAGCAAGCCATTCTTAAAGTAACTGCATACACTTATTGTGTGTGAATACACTTTTTATGTAGCACTTCGTTACAGGGAGTAGGTATAACAATGTCTCATGTATGTACTTTGTATGTTGACAACATTTACAATGGTATACCCATGATGAAGTTTACCAATTTACCGAATCTTGTACTTAATATTTTTATTTCCATTAAACAAGTTCTTTGTTACAGCCAATAATGTGGCAAATATTAGGATGTTTCATAACAGCAACAAAAAACTAAATTTCTGAAGACCCCGTCTCCAATATCAGTTCACACACTGTATAAAGAAAACAGCGGAGTATCACAAGACAATTTCTAATTAAACTTGTTGAGCAAGTATTCAGCTGAAACTCGGGCGTCCAATTATAACGGCATAACATGTTGAACATTGTGTAACACACGAACACTCGGTAACGTAATAGCTATCAACTAAGGAACCAAACATCAACAAACTGCTCTAACTACACGTTGTTGACAATCTAAATATACTACCTACTAACTTTTATCTGGTTTCACTCGCGAACTGGGTGAATAAAGTTGCAACTAAAATAAAAAGTAGTGACACAGAGTCTTCACAACTAGTAGTAGCACATACTGGTCACAGAACAATATTTTCTGTTACATCCAAATTATAACGAGTCACAAGTTATTATGGACCTACTTCTTTGAAGCGCATCTTTTCGTTTACCCATACTAAACCTTCTTGCACGTCTTACTCAAAATATATCCAGCCTTAAACCACATATCTTCAAATCCTTGCCATTATTCATCTTCCTTCAAAATGAAGAGCTTCATAAAAGTTTTCTAACTGACTTGCAAGAAACCCTGAAAGGCGGTTCTTAGTAGAACGTGTCTGCTCGTTTTTCGAAGCATCAATGGCTAAAATGGAACCCTGCAGCAATTACTATAATAAGCTATTAGTTTAGTGTCAAAGTTCGGCTCAGTGATCGGCATCCAGTAAGGAAACTTTGAGACCCTCAATAAGTACGATATATTTTGTATTCATTTGTAAAAAAAACTGAAGACTATATATGGCACACATCAGAGAATGCCTATGTACAATATATGTTGAGGATGTTTATTGAACAAGTTGATGATTGCTACCAAACTACACGCTGCAGCAATTTTAATACGTGCCAAAATTATCAGCTAGACTCGATGTAGAATTCAGTAGAGCTTCCGCGCTCGTGCAAACTGCGATAACGCTGCACTAAACTATGGATTTCTACATTAGCACGATAATTATCGGCCGATAGATTGGATTTGTAATGACTTATTTGTCCTAAAACACAAATAATTTTGGCAGAGACCTGTGATTTCAAATCCATATAAAGTGTATTTCATGAAGATCCCATATTTCCACTATAACCTATACTTCTATACTAATAGGTATTATAAAGCTGAAGAGTTTGTTTGTTTGTTTGTTTGAACGCGCTAATCTCAGGAACTACTGGTCCGATTTGAACATTTATTTCAGTGTTAGATAGCCCATTTATTGAGGAAGGCTATAGGTTACTTTTTATCCCGGTACGGGAAGTAGTTCCCACGGGATGCGGGTGAAACCGCTGGCAGAAGCTAGTTTACTAATAAGATGAGAATATGGGAAGAGGAGTATTTACTCCTCTACATTCCTCTTCATCTCATAAAAATAATATCTTTACGTCGCAGCTGAACTTCAGAGGTCTTCCATTCATTCATTCATTCCATTGTGACTTTTCCTTGTGAAGAATTTGCATCTAAAACGCAATGAGTTTTGAACCCCGGACGTGACATTATATGCAGGCCACAGTAACTTGATGCATTTGGTCATTTTGACTATGCAGTAAGTTATAATAATGGCGTCCACGGCTGATTTCGGCCACGGCGGCTGTTCTCATTTAAGGAGATCAGCCAGCTGCGCAGGACATATTATAGTGCACTAGCATTTGCGCAGACACAGGTGCACTCGCTATTCCTTCACTTTCATAACCCGATGGGATGGCAATCCGACACGACCGAAGAGAGATCAGGCGCAGGATCGACATTTACGTGCTCTCCGATGCACGGGTGAATCAATCACCAACTTCCAGACTAGGAGCTGCTTTGTGAAAATTCAAGAAAACCCACAAAGCGATTTCGGCCCAACCCGGGAATCGAACCCGAGACCTCGAGCACAGCAGCCGCGCTTGCGACCACTAGACCAACGAGGCAGTAAGTTATAAAGAACTGTCGGACCACCTTAACTCTGGCACGAAGTAGATGGAGTAGGTTTGTAGGAAGTGTTATATAAAAATGCTAACCAAACAGGCAATCTAACATTTTAACACTTTAACACAGAAACTGCTTAGCAAGAGAATGCTTAAGAATAGAGCTAAGTTAGCCGCGACACGGAGTAATACGGCAGTGTAAACCGACGCAGCAGACGAGGTTCAATGTCAAGCGCGCCGCCTGTGAGCGCGGCACACATCAATTGCGCAGAGCCTGGGGGGGGGCGTCCTCCGTGAAATGCATCCGCTTGCCGCACAAAGCGCATCCAACGAGCATTGACGTATGCAGGACAGAAGGTCTACTGTGTTACATGATCATTACAGATAAGTCAATGAATTTGTAAATTAAGAAAATGCTTGATCTGGGGTCTTATAACATAGATTTTCAAACCACATGAATTCATAAGGAAAAATATGATTATAGTTTGTCCTATGATAAAAAACAACTGCCTACTACTACCTCTGCCACAAAACAATATTACGCTAGCAATTGCACTAAAGGTTAGGAAGGAAAATACTCAGCACTTGTTGTACTTAAGATAATTATGATTGGACTATGTAAAGAGACTAAAATAAATGAACCTTCTGCGTCAAGTTTTAACGTACCGGATGGACCCTCGTCCGCACCCCTCTCATCTGTGTAATATAATTCTATTTGCAGTTCCCTGTTGTATGTACGTTACGGAGGCTGCACCTTAGGTGTCGGCGCGGCTCACTGCTCGCCACGCGGCTTGCAGTTCAGATTGCACCCTGACGTAGCTCTGCAATATTACCATTACCAGTGTCAAAATTAACGCCTATGCTTTTACTTTGGTTGACCTACATAATAGTACTTAGCTGTGTTATTTTGTATTTAATGGAATACGTTATTGGCATTACAGCTCTCTCTGCTGTTGTCTGTTTAGTTATTAAACAAAGAAGTGTTACCATGTCTTGTAACTAAAGCTTCTTAAAGATTTCAATAAGACTAAAGATGATTTGTTTATTTTGATAACCTTGAAACTAGTCGTTATTGTATCTTATCATTCAATCCAATGATTCTCCAAATATCTCCGCTTTTAATAAGAGGTCAAATATTTACTCGCATTGCGTAATAGTTCATGATAACGTCCACCAATATATATATTTTGGGGCTTATCATAAAATAAATATTTATGAACAAATTGTTTTAGTAATAACATATTCACATCAGTTTGATACAATCATGGGTCGACTAACTACAGCTGAGAAGCAATTCTACAAAGACAATGGCTACATTGTACTGAAGAAGGTACTTTCTGATGAGGAAATGAACGCCATCATCGAGGAGTATGACAAGTTGTTCGCGAGGAAGAACCAGGAAAAGATGGAGAGCTCGTGGGTGGGCAGTGATGCTGATGACAGGAAGAATAACTCCTCGCAAACGGTACGTGACAAAGCCAATTACTAAGTTGATGAAATTACCAATTTACCGCTGTTTGATAAAATATCAGATGATAGAATATATATAAATTAAAGTTTCACTTGTAGGAAATCAATCAAATGGTAGACTAGTAGTATTTTTGACGCACTATCCCCAGGTGAAAGGCATCCACAACCTGCAGTACCACCACGCGGTGTTCAACTCGTTCCTGTTCAGCAAGAGACTGCTGGACGCGCTGGAGGACGTGATGGACTCGCCCAACATCGTGCTGCATCACACCAAGGCGCACTTCAAGCCGCCGGAGAAGGGCGCAGCATATCCTATGCATCAGGTGAGCACTGCCCTTTACTGTTGATGCCACTCATGGAAATTACTTAAGCGATTTTTTTAGCTAGCGATAGATTGTAGTTAGTATCATTAAATCAAAGTAGTCACTTGTTTTACTCTATAGGATTACGTTAAATGAAGAAACCTGTCGTCTAATATGTGTACAGCAGGTACATAACTAATTACGTAAATATTTTTGACTTGCAACACCTTTCATTTTCACGGTCCAATAACCATTAGTATGATAACGTTCAACATTCAGGAAGAACATGCATCAATTAGATACTTACAATTTACAATAAATAAACAAGACGCTCTTCCGCTTTCATATTTAATTGTAGGAGCTCGCTACTCAAACAATAAATTAAAATTGCAGCCCCTTATTCCTGGCATCCGTAGAATGTTCCAAAATCCATAGTAAGTCTTCAGAACAATCGGTGATTATTTTGTTATTTCCATTTAAAATTTTATCTGTACCCAGGACTACCACTACTTCCCATACAAGAACGACTCCATGATAGCAGCCTTTCTGCACCTGGACGCAGCAGGGCCCGAAAACGGGGGCCTGTTCGTGTACCCTGGGTCCCACAAGCTGGGGCCCCAAGAGGATGTCGGAGCTCAGGAGAGCAATTTCCATTACGTAGACCAAGTAAATGTTTTAGATGGAACTGTTAATTTCAAAGAATTCATCATCGGTCTTCTTATCACCCTATATTAGTTGAAAAAGAAGCACCTACCTACTATCAAAGCGTTCCAGGAAGGCGCAGCGTGCTTTTCCTGTACATTGCTAGGCAGCTGTCTCTAAGATATGCACTTATTATTCTTAAACTGCCTTTGCCTTAACTAATCATCTAAGCCATTTATTTGAGTGACTATATCCCATGGATGTAAAATCCTTCATCGCATTACAGAGTAAGTTCCCCCTGGAGAAAGCGATGCCGGTGATCGCAGACCGGGGCGACGTAGTGGTGTTTTCGTACCTGCTGGTGCACGGCAGCCCCCCCAACACGTCGAGCCGGCCCCGCCGCATGCTGCTGCTGCAGGCCGCCAGTGCCGACGACGAGCCCCTCGGCCCCCAGCTGCTTCGTCCCGGCCAGGGCTGGCTGCTCAGGGGCGTCAACGTCAACAGAGACGCCAGCATATCCAAGAGATTTGAGACTGCTGATGTCCTAAACGTAAATTAGCAAAGATATTATTGGTAACTTGAGTAAAATAGACTATTGTTGAGATGTGTATCTTTTTTTATTAAGATGTACTCTGAAAGCAGCTTAAAAACATGAACCTAAAAAAGATAAACAGAATTAGCTTCTTCATCTTTATAACATGTTGCAAAAAAAAATCAGCCTCCACATAAATATTTTTTTTATTTTTTTTTATTTATTTATCACAAAATACAACAATTATTACAGGAGAACCTAATGCAATAGTGTATTGACAATTTTACATATATAAGTATGTATATAAATATACGTCTGAACAAATATATTCTAGTCTTCAGCTACGGTTAAGTGGAAATAAATAACTTAAATAAACGTTTGACTGTAGTTAACTAACATTCCTTTGTTTTGTGCCGCAGCGTAATGAACAAACGTACCAAAGAATATTTAAAAGACCGCAGTGAGCAGATAACATGCTAAAAAACCTCGCAGTACAGTTATACAAAAGCAATAATTTGATAGAGTTTATTAGCCACGCAGCGGTTCCCGGCTTGCCAAGAAACGAGAGAACACAACAAAAACTACATTACCGACTGTTTCTGCAATACACACAATAAACAAAACTGTTGAATTTTTGTTTAGCTTTGATTGGATTTCCTGCAGGCGTGGAGTGAAGCCAGCTCTTCAGACTCATTGATCTTGATTTCGTCCGGCTATTGAGTTCGATTTCACGCTAAGTTATTCGTGTAACACGAGCGCTACCCTCCATTTGTTGAGCGCAGGCTAGGCACACAAACACTTAGCGAAACACTCGCTCCCGGGGGAAGTCGACAGCCGAACAATATATCTGGAACACGCCGAAATGAGCACAAAATATTCTGACAGGATGCGAGCAGTACAATCAGAATCCGTTAGTTACGCATTCTTATCCTCACCAGCGCGACGTGACTGAAGGCCGCCTAATGTGGAGTGTTTCGCAAAAAGCCGCAGGAGGCGGTGCGCGTAATCAGTATTCTATGGGCGGCCGCTGGTAGCTCCTTGTTTTTGTTCATCGCGGCTAATGAGCATTATAGACGTGATGAAACGCTCATGTCTGTCATTGGGCGCTGAACAATGGCCGCGTTAAGTGGACGCTAAGCCGTGAGCGATCGCGCGCATCCCTCACCGCGCCGCTCGCTCGCATGCTGAATACGTTACGCGGTAGCTTGCATACGTTGCAGCTTGCTTGTGCTGTCAGAACATGTTTTACTCTTTTAATTCTACGTTAAAAAAATCTTGAAAGTATCACTTCGTTACCTATACTAATATTATAAAGAGAACTTTGTTTGTTTGTTTGGTTGTAATGGATAAACTCAAAAACTACTGGACCGATTTTAAATATTCTTTCACCATTAGAAAGCTATATTATCTGCGAGTAACATAGGCTATATTTTATCCCGGTGCGGGCAGTAGCTTCCACGGGACGCGGGTGACACCGCGGGAAAACGGCTAGTCGCTTATAAAATAAATAGTAACTAATTGAAATAAAAGTATTATATTATATCCTGTTCTTATAAATATTAGAAAGATGACTGGAAGTTACGTAATATGACAACATCTTTCTAACATTAGGATTTTATCTCAAAAAACATGTAAGTATGTACCTCTAGTATGAAAGCGTGTCCTCTTAAGAAAAGTACAGTCGGGTATCGGAAAAAGAATTGCGTGGGGCCCAGCCGGGACCCGGGGCCCGAGGCTCTCGATCACACGGCCGGACCCCGCAGATAAAGCCCTAATGTATGACCGACGATTACTCCACGTTTATAAGAAAACCCTCGACAACTATTTCGTCGGCAGACAAGGAAAAAATAATGTTTCCCTTACCGAAGCTATTCATCAAAGTGTTTAGAATAAATTCTCCTTATTTGTCATACCTTCTTTCAAGAAGTCAAGCGTAGGTAGGTACCTAGATTTAAATATTTTTGTTTCTTAATAATTTTCAAATCTGTAGATAATCAATAAACTCATAACATGATTACACATGCCTATTGATGACTTTACATATCATAGTTTTTTTGAAATGTCCACCATTTGACGTATTGGACATAATATAGGACTTCCTCTCCTATGTAGGTATTCTGCCCACAAAAGTACTGAGGACAGGACAAGAGGGTTGCTTTCTAGACTGCTATACTGTTCAAATCTAAACTGAAATCGAGGTGTAGCAGCGCAGCCATTAAGCTGGACAAGCCATGTATTATCGGAGGTACACATCGCACGTGATATAGTACGCCATGCGGTTGCGCTCACGCCGTCCCGCGCCGCGCCGCGCCAACCTGCGCAATAACTCACCCGGGCCAAGGTGGCTTCTGCGGGGACACCATTAATATTCGTCACCGGCCTGACCCTTCCTGATCTCACCCTACCCTACAGGCGTCAAGTCACATGTTCATTACTTTAAGGGCCCGTCTCACAATGAGAAGCCATTACATAATTAAAATAACAACAACAAGACTAAAATTACCTCGTTTACTAATTCATCTGCAAGAACGCTTATTTAATCCCATAAGATATTATCTTAATAAAACTTTTAAACTCTACTACTTACATGTCCGATCAAAGTAAATGTCAATTAAAAGGGCATACAATGCAGTAAATACTTACTGTACACAAAAAAAATCTTATACCTATAAACTGTTATAATTAGTGTTCCTTTGATGTAAATTAGATCTTAAGGCTATGAATGAACAAACGAAATGACGACGAGAGCCGTTGTAAGTAGGCAAGCAAGGGCTGATTGATATAAAAAAAATTGTCTAAATTGTTGGAAATTATCACCAGTCAACCCAGAACGACGATGTACGTATGAACTGAAATCTTAGCAAACTCTGAATTTGCAATCACCTTGCCAGCTAATACGTAATTTTCACACTGAATAAATTATAAACGACATTCTTTTGTTTTTAGAGAAAGGCAACGAAATGTTTTGAAAAGAAGTAGAATTCCCAGAGCGCGCTCCTATTTCTTTGATCTGAGGCGCTACGTATAATTCAATTACATAAATTCAGGAGTGACGCGAGAGCGCTGAATAAGAAAGTATTGTGCTGGCAACAGGTGACGCCATCGACTGGAGCCAGCGTCGCCGGGCACTTCACACGGCTGTTCTGTAGTTGATCGCCTCATCAGGACTGCTGGGCAAAGTTTCTTACATTATCAGAGGCGGATCCAGCCCTCAAAACAGGTTGTGGGCACGTCCAAATATAGCTGATTGAATCTTCAGGACATATTCACATTCATACATAAGAAGGAAGTTCACGAGGAGAGAATATATTATGTACATAAGGGAGTACATAGGGGCCTTTATGTATAGTACATTATCGAGTTTATAGGAGGAGTATATACCTAAGGTTAGTAAAAAGGAATACATTACATTACGCCTTTGTAAATAGATTTAGTAAGTAAAGGAACTTTTATATAAGGAGCACATAATACCTACCCACGTAAAGGAGTAATATTAAATAGGGGTAGTATCTACATAAGGAGATAGAAGGAAGCAGGTACATAGAAGACTTCATATAAGAGTAGGTACAAAGGCGCGAACCATAATTACAAAGTTCTCTGACAGGTTAGGGTATTTTTTCAACATTGTATATGACCATAATTATTGTTTTGTAATTTAGAGTGGTTTTCATGATAAGATCTCTTTTGCTGAATAGTGAACACACTTTTCTCAGAGATTTTTCAAATGAAGTCCACTGCTGGACATAGGAGTGCCAAGTGCACGCCACTGAGATCGATTTTCGGCTTCTCGCATCCAGCTCCTGCCAGCCGTCTTGCGCAAGTCATCACTCCACCGTGCCTGAGGACGTCCTACACTACGTTTGCCGAGGCGTGGTCTCCACTCTAGAACTCGTTTACCCCAACGGTTATCGGTTCTTCGGCTAATATGGCCAGCCCACTGCCACTTCAGCTTGCTGATTCGGTGGGCTATGTCGATGACCTCATTTCTGATGCGATCCCTCAGAGAAATGCCGAGCATAGCTCTTTCCATGTGTCGGTACGTACCTACCTACTATTTAACAAAATGTTTCAGATAAAGTAGCAACAAAGGTAAATAAACAAAGAACAAACTTAATAATATAATAATAGGTAACGAATAGATAGTCTATTAAAAGCGTGTTTTTATTCATTAACGTGTACTTCAAAGGCAGTTTACAATAAGGTTTCTATTTAAAACCAATTTGCAAGCGGCGCTCGCGGCGCCACAACAAATTACTTAGGTATTTCAATTGTGGACTATGAATTATATTCCGATGCGATTGTAAATTTTCTTGAGCTTAGTCGAGAGCCGGGCTTAGTTGGTACCGGTAAATACTTAACTATGTAAGCACATAAGCATCACATAAGTATTTGATTTGCGTAAGAACGCCCGGAGCCCGCACGTCACGGAATAATTATTTGCTTCAGAAACAGGCCTATTTGCTTAAGACCCTCCGAACGTTATGTAAATATATTTTCCCGTTTAATGTCTTCATTATAAATAATTAATTGGAAATTATTACATCGGAAACTTTGCATATCGTTAGCGGAATGAATATTAAGTGATAGTATTCCGGCGCCCCTTGCATTGAACTCCAATGTTTTGCGAGCAAATATTTGTAGTAGACGAGTGCTGACACCTACTCAGACGAATGTTGTTTTTGCGCTCGCCCGCCGCCCGCCGCGCTCGCTCCGGACGGGAGTTGAGCTGCGCGCAATATCTCGCGGGTTTATAACAGTTCGATATGAAATGCTGGCATTACAATAAGTAGGTATTACAGAGCTATATATAAATGTGTATGAGAGGAAGGTACGCTCGTGTCAACAGGCACCGGTATAAGAAAGCAATATCGTAGTGTTTGCGTCGCGCGCCGCCCTGCGCCTGTTGTTTGCGCCACTCCGGAACATTTATCTTTTGTTTAATTTGTATCAATATCGAACCTGTGTGTGTGCTCGCCGTATTAATATGTTTGTGTGAGATGCTGATTCACAAACTCATCGCAAGTCCTTACGTACCGGAACAGTAACAAGCGGAATATTTTACTTATATTCACAGCGTGACTGCGATTTAAGAGACGAATATTTTTTGTATTATTTTCATTCGTAAAACAGTTTTCCTTGATGTTTATCTACCCAGTAGAAGTTTCTCTACTAGACGTTAACAGATACAATTTTTGTTTTTGTAAGGATTCGTTACCCACTAAGAAAATACGTCCTGTAAACTTAGTAACGACTAATTAGGCTGCTAGTCAATATAAATCTACGTTAATCTGTCAAAGCTGGTTCTTAAGCCTACAAAAATGTTAAAAAGTAACAACTTAATAATGTACATCTAATATAATTCCACAGCAATTGACATGGCGCCAGCGAAGTGCTAACACGCGCGAGCGACGCGATGTCAGGCCTCGCGAGCGACGTCAGGCCGCGAGTACGACTTTAGGGCGCTCGTACGGACGGTCATTAAATTAACGCGACAAAGATGAACATTAGTCACAGAACTCATATCATAATTCTTAACAAAGTCGCTGGCTTGTAATTCGTCTGCACGTGTCCCGTTCCGTGTGATATATCGTCGAGATTCCGCGCGCGAATAATTTTTCCCTTGCCTTTTCAAATTCACCCCGCGCTGTGTTCACACATGACAAATTGCATTCACTTATATACCTGCCTACCTAGATTTACTCACACAAATTATCTTTATTGAGTCAGTGACACATAAAACGTGAGTTTGTCTAAATATATCATTCTGTTTTGTCAACACTTTGTTAATAAGTTCCTGCAGGTTTTTTCCCTAATTTTGAACCAGGGCTTTGCTTTAATGGGTATTTCTTCGGCCTGCCAGCGTTTTGATACCAGCGGATCTTCCACTTTACAAACAGAAAAAGGTCGTTCTATCGTCTGAACTGGTACTTGTCAATTGCTTGCTGATACCGGCGATAAGTTCGTAAAAGCGTGAAAACGGTGTGACTGTTTGGCTATGCACAAATAAGTATGTAAGTAAAGAATAATTATGGCACTGGGCAGCATAAAATGTGCAACATGACTCCTTATTAGAACATAGCCTCTTTACTAGAGTTGATCGCGTCCTAACGAGCGAAATCCATCATTAGTCATGTGGCGTGTACCACATCCTCACAGGAGGCCGTCTTCATTTTACACAAATTAATCACAACTTTACAACAAGCGATTTATAAGCATCATGTCACCATCAACATCGTGTTCCCTACAGTTTACAATTATATATTTACTAGCTTCCTCGCCGCTTCATTGAATTCAATGGCGGCCGTGTTAGAAAGGAACTACTTTCCGCAACAGGATAAAAAGTACCTACTCCGTAAAAATCCCATCAAAATCGGCCAGCCATTTCAGAGATTAGCCGAAACAAACAAGCAGAAAGACAGATGATTGCAGACCACACTACCCAATTGCGAAAAACCTGTAATTGAAAAGTAAATAGGTACAAATGTTGTTTTGTTACAGCTGTATATAACTGCTGGATTTCTATGAAAAATGGAATAAAAATCTAAAAGCTTGACTTTAATCATGTTTTAAACACCTAACAAATAAAACATTAGGTACACAGTAAGCAGCAGAACATGTGACACGATTAATTATTATTTTATTTACTCGTAGCTCTTGCATTGAATTCAGAGCAGTTTCAAGTGGGTCGCTAATTTCCTCGCAGCGGAGAATAGGGAATAAGCGGGGAACAAAAACTGGACAAACACGGTATGTCCATTAACGATCACAGAATGTTTCTTTTTCTTAAAAATAACAGCTCTGTGGACTTTCTATTTGGTGCTTAAATCTTTGTTTTCGTGAAAATAATTGGACCTCTGATTTTAAAGTAGAAACCTATCTATTTACTTACTATTTACAACAGCGATTCTTGATACTTGACAGAACTTGGCAACGTCGAACTTAGATATTTGTAATGTTCTTTTCCCCGCACTAGTAAACAAATCGAGCGATAAAGAACAAACAAATCCCTGGCAGGACACGGACACTACCCGAAGCACTCAACTTGCAAACATACTATTTGAATGTAAAGGGTGATAAACTGCGCAAACAACAACATGACACTCAATAAAGCCACGACACGACACGGTCGAGAACATTCCTCGTCATAAGACGTAACGTCGAAAACTTTAAAAGCAGTGCTTTGATCGCACGCTACATTATGCAGCTCAAGCCAGCAACATGGCAAGTGACGTCACACACCATGACAACACCCAAATGCTTGCTATTGTGCTATTTCATAACAGCACTCGGTTTTTTTGTTGTAAGAAAGAAGCGACGGCATCTACTTATGCAAATACTTATTGTTGTGTCGCAACTTTTTAAAGCTTCAAGTATTCTTCACAGAACTAAGTTACTTCAACTTCATGAAATTCTTCAGTAGATATTATTTATCTTTGGCGTTTATTTTCTGTGTCAGGTACTTTTAACCTGTTGTAGTATCTGTAAAAACCATCGTAGCACCTACTCATAGCACCTATTTACATCAAGACTCAATTTATCTAAAATCTCAATCCATTCAAAAGAGCCATATTTCGTGCGAAAATTAAGACAATAGCTAAATCAGATTGACCTCCCAATAAATCCTTCTATGTAGGCACTAAAAGAAATAAATCTAAAAATAAAACATCGCCGCCAATAGTCTATGAATGAAAACGAGCTGAACTCGTAAATAAGCAGTTATGATCACCTACTTATTCAATTGTCAGCGCACAGCCTCGGGCAATCCAATAAATCACGTCCTATAATACTCCGCCGAAATTATTCTAACGTAGGTACCTACCTAAATCATAAAAAATGTGTGGAGCGGTCATCAGGCGTAGATAGTGGAGGACAAGTCCGCATCAATCAAACTTAGTGTCGGGGGACGCGACGGCTGATACCTACTGAGCCCACGATTTTTGAGGACAACTATGTACTTTCGACATTGCGATTTATTACGAGCTTTGGATTGTTGAGAAAAAAAATCACTTTGTGCTCTCAAGGGTCTCAAGGGCTGAATAATAAGGGCGAGGGCAGCTAAAAAAAAATTATACTGCGAAACATCAAGTCAAAAGTGTTGGAAGGTCTGACAGGCCGCCAGGTCGGCACTAGCGATGGGCGTTGAATCAACGAACTAGTTGAATCAACGTTGATGTCACTTCAACGGGATTAACGTTGACCGTTTTCAAATCAACGCGTTGAATCCGTCAACGCGTTGAATTTGTCAACGAGTAAAAATTACAACGACGTTTACGAATTCAACTAGGTTGACGAACGAAACGAGCAACTGAACCCATACCAAAAAAATAATGTAAAAAGCCAAAATAATGTAAAAAAAAAATAAGGAACTTCGTTCCAATTGTAAATAATAATTAATTAATGTAAATAAAAATCAGATGATCTTTTAAATACGCCTAAAATTTGTATTTTATAGCAAATTATTTAGTCAGTCCTAAGCCTGAAAAAGTATAAAGGGAAGATCATCTAGAAAGTTTTAAAAAATGATATATTAACAAAAACGTTTTGGCGTTTATCGTTGGCGTTGGCGTGTATCGTTGAAAGTTAATGATCGTTGATGCAAGTTGACGTTTGTAACACGTCAACTCGTTGACAAAATTAACTAGTTGATCAACTAGTTGACAAATGGAAATCAACGTTAACGTTTCGTTGACGGAAAAACCTTCAACGACCCATCGCTAGTCGGCACTGTTGTATCCTTCTCACTGTTGATCAGTTGATCGCTGCGAGATATTCCAGGCATGTCGCGAACACGCAGCAACACGTCTGTACCCTTCGAGTCGAACATCTTACGAAATTGCTGATTTTGGGTTAAATGCTTCAGTTTCGTTTATTCGCTGCCTTGCTTAAAAGTTAGAACTAAGGTTTTCAGCTGGTATCTGTGTTGTTATGAAGATCATACTAATGAAATGCTAAATACCTATTACCCAGCAATTGTTTGCCTTTGTGGCGGTGTAGCAAATTGTGTCTTATAATTCAAATCAATCGAATTTCCTAACGATTCGATAAATGCATCGAATCTGTTTTAATTCCAGCCCAGCATTTCATCATTGGTCCGTATTTTCCGCGGAGCAGTAAAGTCATTCCACATAGCTATCTGAAATGTGAAGGCAGTTCTATGGAGGTATGAGAGGATATAAATCGATGCGGACCGATTCCATAATAGCACTGCAGTCGTGTTGGAACTCCGCCGAGATCCAACGGCTAATTAAACCCAAAGTTGTAGCTTGTACCTTTCGCTGGGAGCCGTAACCTTTCCGCAACAGAAATGAGTGCGGTACGTAATGCTATAGCGGGAGCGGTATATTGCAAACAATATCCAACCCGAATTAATTTAATCTCATCGGTAACAGTAAATTGTGAACTCGAGATGTACTTTGTTTACAACACTAATCAGAAGTTTTTGATATTCAGCGCGAGCTCCTTTTACAAGACGCGCGCTCGGGGCCGCAGACAGCGCTGCGACAACCTTAATAAGTATTCATCTGCGGAGTTGAGCGCACCAACCCACGGGACATAAAAGTATCTCTTGAATAAACGTTTAACTTGGAGATTGGAGCTGTTATTCCGCTAGAGCAGTGGTTCTTAACCGGTGGTCCGCGGACCACTGGTGGTCCCTGGAGGCATTCCAAGTGGTCCGCGAAGCTTTCCTTCACGACGTTGCTATCCATCTTACTTGTCCAACAGAAAAAAATTAAGGTTTGAAATGTAGCCCTTTTACGTAATTTTGGTTCTGAGTCTTAAAAAATAATTAAAATTTCCCGCTCGCTTCGCTCGCGTATTCAGAAACTATATGCCCTCGTTTTTACATTTGTCAACAAACAAGAAGTAAAAGTACGTTTGGGCTACATTGTACGTAATTTTGGTTCCGAGTTTTAAAAAATAGGTAATCAAAATTTCCCGCTCGCTTCGCTCGCGTATGCAGAAACTATATGCCCTCGTTTTTGAATTTGTCAACAAACAAAAAGTTAAGTACATTTGGGATACCTACATTTGAGTCCGAAAAAAATTTCGCGCTCGCTTCGCTCGCGCATTTGTAACTACATAGGCATGAGTATGTCTTCTTTCAACGCTTCTGATTGTTAAAAACAAGCGTAGAAATCTGTTGCATGCCACTGACGACATGCGTTTAGCTTTGAGTAGTACTGAACCAAGAATTCAGAAGTTAGTAAAGAGAATACAGTCACAAAAATCTCATTAAATTAAAATCTCAATTTAGGCAAACCATTGTGGTGGTCCCCGGCAAGACAAATTTTGGTAAAGTGGTCCCTCATGACAAAAAGGTTAAGAACCACTGCGCTAGAGGGAGCCGCGCTCTTCGCCGCTATGAATTCTTACAACGCTAATGTTCAGCGAAGCAGTTTTATTGCACTACCAATAAAATATAAAATAGCATATAATATCGCAGCGTCGCGTCCGCGGCACACGATCAATTCTAGATATTAAAGCCGCTTCGAAAAGTAAAAGTTTTATTTCCCGCGAGGTGGGAGCCGACCTGTGAGGCATGTTCATAGTGCACACGTAATAGAATTTTTACCCTACGATGAATGTTAGTTGGGCGGAGTTGCTCTCACTGTACAGTAAAGTACCTACGTGGGCGAGTAGTGCGCGATGTTTAACGTGATTTGATAGTATTTACGTCGACGGTGTCGCTCGCATCAACCAAATAAGATAAGCGCATTACTTTCATATTCAACGTTCGTGTGCAGCACCTGCACCGTGCAGCTCACTTCACTTGTAGCTGCATTACTGAACCGTACACTTTGTTAACATCCCAATGTTTTTTATTTTGGTTATCACCACAATACATACATTTGTTAAAAGTAACGTATTTTAGCGAAACAAACATTCTAGCTAGGTGTTCATCCTTCAAATAAGGTCAGTTAGGCTTACCATTGTCAGTTTACGCGCTAATCTGCTACAATCCTTACAGGTTCATAGAACTTTTAGAAAGTTCAAAAATGTTCAGTTAGGTACTATCTCTAGCATTAATTGGGTTATCTGAGAACAAAAAGAGTTAGTTCCACATCTAATCTATACTAATATAATAAAGAGGGAACATGTTGTTTGTTTGTACCCTGGAGGGTCCCAAACCACTGAACCGATCTGAAAAATTCTTCGACTGTTGGAAACTACATTATCCCAGGCTATAGTTCCCACGAGAAGTGACAGACACCACGGGAAAACAGCTACTTACTTATTAAGCAGATTTTTTACAGATTGCCGTTATTCATCTATTTGCGTTATGCCGTGACATATCCCTTGACTGTTTCAGTAAGATAATATTTAACAACGGCACATAACACTCACCTCCTCAATTAAATGTCGCACACACAAGTAGCGCCAATAAAGTAGCCTTGTCTAACTGCGGCGGCAACCCGCGCGGCAGATGGCGCCACTCGCGGTCACTATCAACTGATCATTAGCACGCACTAAATTACACCCTGCTAAGCAAGTATCATCGTTTTCATTTCATATGCTTTACATGTTTTGTTGTCACACTCCCTGAATGCAATTTAAAGACTTTCACTACCATAAATAAGGACAAAGGGTACAACTGAAATAAAATACGCCGAGGAAAATTAAGAGCTTTATTCTACTATACACATACAACTAATTAACTTTACAGCACAACGACTATCAGTCTTGGCTGACATCTTGTAATTCATTACTTCTAAACAATGACATTTCAAAAATACAAATTAAATCGTTTCAAAAATGTTAACTAAATAAATCGTTCGAATTTTGAATTTGGCGAATCACAACAAAAGCCAACATAATAGATAAAGCTATTTACATTGCAAAAGAAAATCGATGAAAGAAGAAAATGACACTGGACGAAATGGCATTTTTTACTGGATTTGGAACACAGTGAGCTGAGTGTGAAATGGTTCGTACAACTGGATACGCCGAATAAAAACGGATCGCTGTCTGTGTGAATGCACCCTTATTTTTTGGCACACTGTTTAATTATTAAATTGAGACTTGGCAATTAACAAATACTTTCAAAATATTATAACATAAATTGACGCCGTGTTATAATGGTCGATGTTTCGTCATCACATACAACTGAACACATGTTGTTTAGACAATACAATACTTATTGCTAATTACGTTAAACTTTACATCACGATGCCAGCCGTCGGCAGTCACTCAGTTCCGTTACTTTAGGCAAAACTAGATCACATATTCATCATGTCCTATACTAGTATACACAGAACCTATAAATTCGTATGACAAAACAAAAAATTACCTCCACTATGACACGTTTGACGTCTTGATCCAGGTTTCAGTACATCTCAACAACCATTCGAATTATGAATTATGACTGGTGTTTTACCGTCGCGTTTCCTCATATATAAGATTAAGGTTCTATGTACACATCGCACCGTTTTAACCCCCGACAGAAAGAGGGGTGCTATTAGCCACCAATTATAAGAGCACTGTTCAATCCTTGTTTAGGCATTGTATTACGATCTACGTATAATTAGTATGTACAAAGCTCGTTTGGTTCAGTATCCATAGGCTAGTGAAGGCCGGCTGGTTCACCGGCGTGAGTTGACTGTCCGCTGTACTGAAGACATGCCGTCCACGAACCGCGTCCGGAATAGTACGTTCGCGTTGTTGAACATACCATCTTTTAGAGATACTATTATGAACTGAAAGAAATAAAAATGTCCAACTTACATATGATGAATAAGAGATTCCTACATAGAGGAAGGAGCAATCTATTATTTGTTTCTTAGTGCAATGACTTAACATTTGTGAATGTAAAGTTAAACACCAAATAAGCTAAGTATATCTTAGCAGCTTAAAAGATTAATCGCTATTTTTATTGGATTTTAAACTTGTATAAGTACGATTTTTGGCTAAAATGCCACGAAAAAGTATCAAGATCATCTGTAGAGTATCTGTAAAGGTAGCTAGCTACCTATCTATCCTGACAGGGTTGCCATGTAAAGGTAGACAACCTGGGAGACAAGTGGAACGAGTCACTGCTGAGTAAATACAGTCCTTTATTGAACTAAATCAATGATTAATATATACATACTAGGTACTAGGATTATAAGTATATACTGGATACATGACAATCAATCAACCAATTCTGGCTTACCTGTGAATGCTTGAAGTGTTCCTTGAGCATCTGTCCGATGTTCTGCGTGTGCGACAAGTCCAGAGCGGCGTCCACCTCGTCGAGGATGTAGAGCGGCGCCGGCTTGAACAGCAGCATCGCCAGCACCAGCGACAGCGCCACCAGCGACCGCTGCCCGCCCGACAGCTCGCCCAGGGACTCCTTCCATGTCATGTTGAAGCCCACCTTCACCTGTAAGAGTGGAGATTGGACCATTGGATCAATGTTAGTGATTATGGTATCTGCAAAGGTATGTACCTAAATAACATATTAATTCCTTTAAAAAAGCAAAGATCCCGTCTACTACATGAAAAATGATAACTTAAGAAACTGAAAAAACAGTTGTGGAATAAGTCGAACTATCATATTGGGTGACTGTTCTATGAAATACTTGTTTATCTAGGTATTACTGAAGATAATTGTAATTTGTAGGTACTTAAAATTCTTGCAATAAGGGGTGACATTGGACGTGGTTGTTTTATAGTGACCTCGAGCCCGTCGAGCACGGTGAGTCCGTCGGGCGGCGTGAGCTTGGCCTGGGCGCCGGGCAGCAGCGTGCTGAAGATGGAGCCGAAGTCTCTATTGACCTGCGTGCAGGCCGCCACCAGCGTGCGGCGCTTCTTCTCGTCCAGCTCCGCCATCACCTGCACCAGCTTGGCGCGGTCCGCCTCCACGATCTGCTTCTTGCGCAGCACGTCCTGGTACTGTCACACAACACCATACACTGTACTACTGCCCCACACTGATGATTTCCTTCTACACATTATCGGCTACGGCGGCTGTTCTCATGTAAGGAGATTAGTCAAATGCGCAGGACATATTTATAGTGCACAAGCATTTGCGCAGACACAAGTGCACTCACTATTCCTTCATTCTCATAGCCCGATGGGACGGCAATCTGACACGACCGGAGAGAGATCAGACGCAGGACCGACATTTACGTGTTCTCCGATGCATGGGTGTATCAATCACCAACTTCCAGGTTTCAGGCTGCTTTGTAGAAGTTTCTAAAACCCACAAAGCAATTTCAACCCGACCTGGGAATCGGAGCCAAGATCTCGTACGCGGCAGCCGCGCTTGCGACAGCTAGATCAACGCGGCAGTGACACCCCCACACTACAGCACAGAGTCGACTACGCACCTGTTCCTCCTCCTTGCTGAGCAGCGTGTGGGCGCGAGCGTTGAGTCCGCGCGCGAGGCGGTCGCGGCGCTCGCGGAGCTGCGCCAGCCGCCCCCGGCACACTACGCACCTGTTCCTCCTCCTTGCTGAGCAGCGTGTGGGCGCGAGCGTTGAGTCCGCGCGCGAGGCGGTCGCGGCGCTCGCGGAGCTGCGCCAGCCGCCCCCGGCACACTACGCACCTGTTCCTCCTCCTTGCTGAGCAGCGTGTGGGCGCGAGCGTTGAGTCCGCGCGCGAGGCGGTCGCGGCGCTCGCGGAGCTGCGCCAGCCGCCCCCGGCACACTACGCACCTGTTCCTCCTCCTTGCTGAGCAGCGTGTGGGCGCGAGCGTTGAGTCCGCGCGCGAGGCGGTCGCGGCGCTCGCGGAGCTGCGCCAGCCGCCCCCGGCACACTACGCACCTGTTCCTCCTCCTTGCTGAGCAGCGTGTGGGCGCGAGCGTTGAGTCCGCGCGCGAGGCGGTCGCGGCGCTCGCGGAGCTGCGCCAGGCGGGCGCCGGCGACGCTCGCCTGCCGCGCCTCGAAGTCGAACATGCCGCCCGGCGCCCCAAAGTACGACTTCTCCGAGCTGATCCACGGGTTCTCGTCCTCCAGCGATATTATCTGACACCACAAATTCAGAATCATCACCAAACAAGTAAACAATGCGAAACGCAGTGAGCAAAAACTCATCAAAGCTTCGGCTTAACATGTTTACGTAGCTTATAGCGCCGTAACATTGCTACGCCGTAGGGGCATCATCGTAGCAAAGAAACGAAGGCTATGAACATAAGCGGTACGCATCCACAACACAGCATGTCACGACCATTGTAACAGGTTGTACCCCCTCATGTAAGTACATAGTGTGTCAAGTACATGATCATAGTACATGGGAGTACATAAACGTAGAACATAATGGAGTAAATAGGGGAGTACATAAGCGTAGAACACAAATGAGTAGATAGGGGAGTACATGGTCATAGTACATGGGAGTGCATAAGCGTAGAACAAAAGGGAGCACACACGGGAGTACTTAGGGGACTTCCTAAGAGAAACAAAATACCCCTAAGGTTTTATCTTCGTAATACCAAAAAAAGGATCAGAGGACAGGCTTTACTGCAAAAAAACGTTTTCAATTTGCTATATCAACGGGAGTGCCACAACTTTTGATTCTATATCCTTAATGATTTCTTTAAACAGTTCACAGTGAAAATGAAACATTCTAGTAGCAGTTACACCACTGAGTTTCAAAAATCTTCTAAAACATTTTAAAATAAATTTTGCATTATTATAATTTTAGTTATCCATGACAAAGGCTGACGATAACAGTGCGTGATATTATTACCTTGGCTTGCAGGTCAGTGGCCTCAGCCTGCAGCTCCTTGCCGGTGTACTCGAGCTCCTTGATCTTGAGCTCGAGGTCGGCGTTGAGCTTGCCGAGCTGCTCCTTCTTGTGCAGGATGCGCGAGATCTCCGTGTTGCGGCCCGCGATCTCCGCCTTCTGACGCTTGATGCGACCCTGCATCTCTTTTACTGCTTCCTGGTAACATATGACTATTTTGGTAAGTAGGTTTTGACTGCGACTTCATCGGAATCGGTTTAGCTATGTAAGTGTGAAATAGTAACAAGCAAGGAAACTTACTTCAACAATGTCCAATATTAGTAAAAATTGTAAGCTCGACAATTTCAAACTGGTTTGTTACGCTTCCATTTTATCAAACAGATGATTCAATTTCGATAACATTTGGCTGGATAAAATACAAAACACTATGAAACAGGTAATTTATGGCAGAGATTTTCTCACTCTATTCAATGCAAAAACAATTAACATTCTAATACTTACGCTAGCAGTACTGTGTTCCTCTTTAGCCTTCTCTAAGCTCTCGTGCAAGGCTTCCGCAGCCGCTTTAGTCTCAGCAAGTTGTTGCGTACTCGTGGCCACTGCTTGCTGCAACTCCGACACTTCCAGCTTCAACGTCTCCAGCTCCTGTTCGCGCTGTTTCCACGAGCTGCCGTGAAGTTCTGCATCCTTCTTCGCTTTTTTCAATGCTTCTTCTGCTTTTTTGAACTCTCTGTACAATTAACTTATATGTGAGATGCCTCAAGACTATCTTATAACAACGACGAACAACACATAATGTTGCCAAATTCTCATTCGAGTGGTAGTTGATTCTTAACCTCTACAAGTGCAGAAGTGTATGCCGTCGTAGCGAGTGCGTAACTGACCTCTCTCTGTGCCCCTTAATGTCGCGAACCTTGTCTTCGAGCTGTGCGGCCCGCGCGGCTGTCTCCTTCTGTGTCTCTCGGTCACGCGTCACCGCCGCCGTCAGCTCTGCTACCTATAGTAGACACCATTGTCATAAATATTTACCGTTTCCATTGTATTAGCACAAAAGTATAAAGTTGTATGACTACAATAATATAATATTAAGTTCTGTTCCCATTAAATAACTTTGTAAATTATTGCCTCGCGCATTTTGGTTATCCATTTTGGCTGGCGTTTATACAATAATAACCGACCTCGTACAAGCTAAGCTAAATATAATAATAAAAAGAAAATACTGATGTAGTATGTACATACCTGTGCCCGCAAGCTCTCTATTTCAGCGTGTGTCTGCGCGTGAGACGTGGTGGCCAGCCGCGCCTTCACCACGTCCAGCTCGTGCGACATCATCTCCACTCTGTCGAACATTACTATGTCAATACTAGCGCTGGCCCCAACATTACGCCTTGTGGGAAACCCGAACTGTTATACCTATACATATTTACACGAGTAATACCACAGAATGATATTATTTTTGTAAATAAATACCCCTAATTTATTACGCATGATTGTGTCTCAGTCTCAGAGGCATATCTTAGGTGGCTGAGTGTGTTGTTTGTTTATAAAGTATAAACATGTGTTGAGCTTAGTCAAATGTTTGAGATAAAACCAAAAATAACCTTGTGAACACTTTTTTTTATTTCACAAAATGTTGTGAAGGCTGTAATTTATTTATGAATTTAAATCCATCTTTAACAGTTCTTTTATACATTGTAATAAGTTTTTTTTCTGTTATAAGTGACATACTTCTGTTGCAAGGCGGTGTACTTCTCCCCGACGTGTTGCATGGCCTGCAGCTCGTTGGTGCACTGCGACAGCTGCGCCTGCGACGTCTTCAGCTCTTGTTCAAGCTGCTTCAGCTGTTGCAGCTGGACTAGCAATGAACCTCCCTGACAATGATAAATACAGTAAGACATTTTTTTTTTATTATGGGACAAAGCAAGTCCTAAATAAAGATGAATGCAAATACGGTATTAGCCACTTTGGAGCACTAAGAACTTTTAACATTTAACGATAACTAATGCAGCTTGATAAAACCTTTTCAAGATTAACATTTTGAAGCATTCACAGATAGTTATGTCGTGATGTTGATGGCTAAGCTAGCTTAAGCACCATTTAACATTTTGTACGCCATCATAAGGCAAAACTTGAGTTGACGCTATTTATTATAAGACCTATGCTTTGGTAGCATGTTTTTAAAAAATAAGGTATGTTTATCTTTGTCACCTTGAGCTTGGCGCCGCCGGACAGCGTGCCGGCGGGGTCGAACACGTCGCCGTCCAGCGTGACGCTGCGGCGCCGCACGGCGGGGTGGAACGTCACGCGCCGCGCCGTGCCCAGGTCGCGGCACACCAGCGTGCCGCCGAACACCCACGACATCGCCGGCTTCAGGTGGCTCTCGTACGAGATCAGGTCCAGAGCCAGTTGCACGTTCTCGGGACCGCCGCCCTGGTGATACACGACGGTTTATAGTAACGTCATTAAACTGCTAAGCGTGTGTAATGATTATTAGCTGGAAAGTTTGTCCCACTACTTCTTCCTAAACACAAAAACACATACCTAAGTGGTAAAGGCGGGCGTTTTTGAGACCTGGCTTTTGTAAAGTTGACCTTCAAAGTGCTGATTTTCTGCCTACTTTTTTTACTACTTTTACTTTAATAAATGTCTTTTTTTAGTCTTTTATTAATAGACTTAAAAGAAGCCGTTTGGCTAGAACAAAATTGTAAAACAGACTATATCTAAAACGTATGTATCGTGATACATTAAATAAACTCAACATCAAGCACCTTTGATACTTTTTTTAACTATGGGAACAGAGCAGAAGGAAGAAGAAGGACCACATAATATATTCTCAGTACAAGCTTTTTTATCCACATAAGCAGTAGGTACATACGATCTCCTGCGCCTTGCGCACGGTGCCGCGGTCGATGACGTGCGAGCTGATCTTGTTGAGCGGCACGATGGTGGTGCGTGACGTGAGCTGGCCGCGCTGCAGCAGCAGCTTGCTCGTCACCTCCGTGTCCACCACCACGTTGTACAACTACAATACCAACATTATTAGTCACTACATAGTTTTAAACAAAGTCGCTTTTTCTGTCCCTTTGTGCCTACATCCCTCTGTACGCTTAAATCTTCAAAACTATGCAGCCGATTTTCGAGGGATTTTTTTAAATGAATAGAGTGATTGAAGACGAAGCTTTATATGTATTAACATTCATTAGATAGTGCGGAAATAGTGTTATATTATGTGAAGCCGGGGCGGGTCGCTAGTATTATTATAATTTTGAGGTTATCGAGAGTAGAAAAAAAGATTTGTTAGTTACTTACTCGACCTCCCGCTGCAGTTTCCAATGCTGTGCAGTATATGGGGTCGCAGACATCGATCAGTCTACAGATTGTACCTGAAATGACAATGTTTGTTTATAAGATTTGTAACGCGTGCCTACTTTTCTGTGGTCGCGACCATTGCCATATAAGGCAATCGCACGATCACCGAGCCGACCAATACGTGGCCGGCAGAGGGGTGCGGGGAGCGAGGGCCCGCTCTCACGAGCGGGGACGCTCGCTAAGTCACCAGTCCAGCGCACGACGCCATGTTTTACGCACGCAGTATTAGCTCTCGCGACCGTGGCTATCTAGTACCTACTTAGTTAAGTACGACTTGTGATTGTGAACTATGTAACTAATTACCATTTTACAAATAAACTTTCTACCACAACAATGTGTTTGTTGTTATAGATTCTAATAAATTGTTGATTGAATTAGTATATTATTTAACTTCGGTTTGTTGAGAAGTTGCAATCTGGAATTGAAATGATTAGGTTTTAATTAAAATTACATGTCTTTCGTTGATAGAGGTTAGAAATTCGATAATAATAATACGTCCGGCCGATTTAGGCCACGGCGGTTGTTCTCATATAAGGAGATCAGCTAGCTGCGTTGGATATAATTATGTATTATGGTGCACGAACTTTGCGCATACACAAGTGCACTCACTATTCCTTCACTCTCATAGCCCGATGGGACGTAAGTAATTCGTTACGCCTTATATGTATTTAAAACTAGCTTATGTTGTACATACCGGAGACGCGCCTGGCGTCGAAGTCGGGCGTGGGCGGCGAGTAGCGGAAGTTGCAGCGCGACAGCCGCGCCGCCAGCGCGTCCGCCGCGTCGCGCTGTGTATGTATCAGTAGTGTGTGGTGTACATACCGGAGACGCGCCTGGCGTCGAAGTCGGGCGTGGGCGGCGAGTAGCGGAAGTTGCAGCGCGACAGCCGCGCCGCCAGCGCGTCCGCCGCGTCGCGCTGTGTATGTATCAGTAGTGTGTGGTGTACATACCGGAGACGCGCCTGGCGTCGAAGTCGGGCGTGGGCGGCGAGTAGCGGAAGTTGCAGCGCGACAGCCGCGCCGCCAGCGCGTCCGCCGCGTCGCGCTGCTGCCGCACTGTGCTGTGCAGTGTCCGCACCCGCTCGTGCAGTGCCGTCTGCTGCTCCGCGCTGAAGCTCATGCTCGAGAGCTCCGACTGTAGTAGGAACGAGCGTTACTTATGTGCCGTGCGGTAATTCAAGCTAACTCTAAACACACATGTTAGAATCGACCGCGGCAAAAGCATCGAATTCTAGGGAAACCTCGCACGCTTATTCGAGCCGAACACGCAGACATAAATCTGTCGTATATAACTGTCAACTGATAGAATTTTATGGCATCTTCGAAATTCATCAATCATATACCATATACATTATGTATTTTTTTCAGATTTGGACGATTCAGTCAGTTCACTTTGTACAAGTGTGAGAATTTTTTTTACACTTTCATATAATTCTAAAATTCCATTGAAGTGTGCTTTTACCATAAAAATAATTCTTTACTGACTCAAAATTAGATATTGTTATCATAATCGCAACCACTATTTTGTATATAAATGCACCTAAACTCAAACTCAAAATATTTATTTGCATGTTAAGTACCTATATATATTCTTACAGAATAAAAAGCACGTTCAATTATATTCTACATAATGTAGATAATTGTATACCTGCAGCGCGTCGAGCTGCGCTTGCTGCGTCGCTATGTGCTGCTGGTCGCGCTGGTACTGCGCGCTGCTGCTGTGGAACTCCTTCTCCAGCGCCTTCAGCCGCTTCTCCGCGTGCGTCTTCTCCATCGTGCTCTGCGAGATGCGCGTCGCCGCCTCCGACGCCTCTTGCTTTGCCGCTGGGGAACACAAAATAATGCTCAATTTCATAATTTCATCTTAGAATGCTATGAAGCAAGGTGATATCGATTTTAAGACAAAAGATTCTTAAGGGCAGTTCAACCACATAAGTACCTAGTTATGAAAAAGTATATAAAAAAGTAATATAGAATATCTTATATACCCATGAGTTGATCTTGCAGTGACTCTGAAGCGCCCTCTAGACCAGTACTGACAGCGAGGAACTTCTGCTGCGCTTCAGCTAGTGCCGCGTTACTGGCCTCACTCGCCGTGCGGAGATTCTCGAATGTTGATTCCACCTGACGGACAAAAGCACAAGGTTCAGATTTGATCGAGATGTTCTACAGGTCAAACTGCCTCTTGAATACGTTAGTTCATATTGAAAAAGTTTCGCTCACAATATCGTACTTTTTAGTATATTTTGGATACCATTTCAGGTGAAGAAAATTAACTATGAAAACCCACGACTAAGTTCATTGTACACCCGCCTTTCTTTTTTGACAGTACCTACATTTTTTCTCAACAGTGAGACAGTCAGTGGGCTGTCTTTCTGCTTATAAAATGTATGAGTTACCTTGTCCAAGGCAGTCTTCTTGTTGGCGAGCGCGGCCTGGTCGTCGGCCAGCGCCCGCCGCAGCAGGCCGGCCCGCTTGTCGTGTGACGTCACCGCCTCGCGCCCGGCGCGGTGTGCGGACGACGCTGCGGCTTCCGTCTTCTCTAGCAACTGCAGCTCCTTCTCCAACTCTTTGAGAACGTTGCCACTTTCCTGGGGTAATTGGTTGTGTGTTAGTGAGAAACGTATTCAATAGGCATGGTTTTCAACGGCATGGTATCGCTCTCAGGATCGAATTTTCAATACATGAACAACTAAGCCCTCATTTACGGATACGCGGGGCATCGCGAGTTGCGTTGAGCGGCGCGGCCCGCACTGAATTCGAGAAGCGATTTTAGACGCGTTTGTTTGAATTAGGGCGTTTTTTGCGGCCGAGCCCGCGGATGGCACCGACGCGTCCCACGCGGCGTTCATCGCGGCGGCGCACGCAGCGGCAATTCTCAATGAAGCTCCCATCTCTCGCTAACATAAAACTAGTCGATTTGATCCCGCCGCGTGCTTCGCTACACGCTAGAGGATGCACCGCCACGCTTCCCGTCTCGCTTCTCTATGAACATGATCGTATATTGCTATAAGTTTGTGTTTACGCGTGAGATACCGTACACCGTAAACAGAAAAAACGTCCGACGCGACGCGAGACGCCACGCCACACCCGACCCGTAAATGAGGCCTAAGCCATTTGTTCACCTACTCTATACAAAATATTTGACAATTGAAAAATCTGCTTTTACAAAACTAAAACAATAAGATCAAGGGCCAATAGTTTCAGAGGTTCCCCATACATATTTACAATTACCAACACTTCTTCATAAGCACAGATATTTTTGTGTATTTCAAACAGTTGTACCTCATCCAGCTTCTTGTTGAGCTCAGCAACCTGTTTGTCAAACTCTTTGGCCTCCTTCTGGTTGTTCTTGATTTGATCCTTCTGTCTCTGTATGTCTTCTTGTACTTCTGTCACTTTGGCTTCTGCTTCCTTCGCGCGCTCTTCTGCTGTTACGAACCTGAATTTTTTTTCAATATTATATTTTCGTCAAATTACTTTGTCTTTACTCCATAGCTAGCTACTAGTGCATTCACGATAATCAAAATGTAAGAAAACAATACTAACGATAATCATGTGCCAATAGTTTCAAGAAAACTGTTGGTATGTGTGACTTACTTATAAGCTATGTATAATCTATTGAGATTCTCCAACTCTCTCACAACTTTTTGATATTCTTGAAACTGAGATCTTTCATCTTGTAGCTTTTGTAGTTTTGGTGCTATGTCCTCTCTTATTATCTGGAAACAAATATTCATTCAGTTTACAGTCACTAAAATTATGCCCCACAAAGACTGCAAAACTATTGCAGACTTCAGTGTGTAGTTCAAAATATTTTGAAATACAGTACATACATCATTAAGTTCTCTAAGTTTAGCGTCTTTCTTCTCTATAGTTTTCTGTGCAGCTTGTTTCTTAGCCTCATACATCCTGGTCCCGGCTGCCTCCTCTACCATGGACAAGATCTGTAATTACATCAAATGTAGGTAGTATAGTAGGTAGTATAGTAGGGGTTCTTGTAGATAAGTAGGTACTGAGTCATTTTCGTGTTAAATTGTATATTTAAGATAATCTCCTTTGTGCACAAGCAAATAAAATAAATATTTACTTTTGGAAATTATGTGTTTTGAGATAAAATGTATAACAGATTAGATTAGTTCATGAAGTTCAGTGACATCAATGAAGAAGTATCCTTATGTTTTTTCTTAACTAAAATTCTTGCACAAAACATTAGCAGCATGACTGACCTCAGGTGGCTTCATGTTGAGCACCTTAGTGATCCGACCCTGCATGATGAGGAAGTGAGGGTTGTTCACGTTCAGCTGCACCGAGCAGAACAAGTCTGCCACACGCTTGTTCTGAACATTGATGCCATTGATCATGTACTTGTTCTTACCTCCCATCACCACCTGGAATATTACATTGTATTAGTTTTTGCAAATTATATTGTCAATAGTCAGTTCTTTTAGCGTAAAGACGCAATATTATGTATTCCTGTTTTTGCTTTAACATAAATGGAGACAATTAGCATAACAATAGATCAAATTATCATTATCATGGTTGACATCATGAAAAAACCTTTTTGCACCAACATCTAAATGCAAAAAAAAACTTTTAGCATTAGTATAGTTATACAAAGGCAAAATAGAATGAATACAAGCATGTTTTCCACTGTACATGTATGTATCCAACAAGATATGTTATTACCTCCTAACAAACAGCATAGGTCAAAAGTCAGCTCCGCATACACCTGCAATTATAAGGTAATTATAGTTTTAATAATTACCTGTCTTGTTACAGTAATTTCATTTTGATTCTCATATCCAATGGGGCACTGTCTCCTGTCTCGGTTGTCAAAGGTTATGCTCACGGTGGCCTTGGTGATACCTGCCTGCCCATGTTTGTAGATCAACTCCTGTAGGCTGCCCGCACGCACCTACAATAGCCACAACCAGGATCATATTATACACTGAGATTATAGAATTGTCAGCTTGAGAGACCACACAACATGGCCTTGTTTAAACAAGACTATGAATATATAGAAAGAGAGCCATGTTCATCAATACTTCACATAACACTGTTAGGTATTTTACAAGAATATCTTAAGTTATGAAACTCAAAATCTAATTTGGTCTAGGTGGTACTGTGATAGATATAATCAAAACTGTGAAAATGCAATCTGGAACAAAGAAACGCGTTGGCGGGAAAAATCTTAACCAATGCAATGTTTACAAACAAATACATGCAACGACTACTTACGTTTGATAAATTGGTGATTCCTAACACAAAACATATCGAATCTAAGATGTTCGACTTCCCTGTGCCGTTCAGTCCAGTGATAGCATTGAATTCGGGGTCGAAACCGGTGATCTCCACACGATTCCCATATGACTTGAAACCGTCCAACACTATAGACTTGATGTACATCTTGACGTACACCAACTCATCGAGGATATTATGATAACACACACCTTTTCATTGGTATGAACTATGAATAACTAAAACTGTTGAATGTAAATCCGTTTAGCGGGAGCCGTTGGAAAATACAATTTTTTGACATTATTATCAACTGTCAAAATGGCTTCGCGGTAACTTCTTTGAACCCTCCATTCCTTTTCAAGGGATCAGACCAGATTTGGATTTGATATAAGCTTGATTTTGCACAAATCATTCATTATTTATGTCAAAAAATTGTTATCAATGCATGGAAATTAAAAACAATAACATATTGAAATACCAAAACTTTTGAAATACACATTTGTGTATTCTTTTTCAAGAAATAGATTTCGTGAAGTGGAACGCAGCATATTGATCTTTTTGTTTGACGTTTTGAATTAGTAATTTGTGCTGTTTCGGTTAATTTGCGTATATATTAGTATTATTCGAAATGGATTACAGCAGCACGGGTGCGATGAGAAGTCCGTTCTCGCCTCGAGTGAGGCAGTCTGTTACAGGGCGCAGGCCCATTGGGCTGTCTTCAGCTAAAAAGAACCAAAGGTATTTATAACCTATTCCATTCAACTTGAATTCACGGACTAGTCCGTGCTTGAATTTAAAAATGTGCAAACAAATATTCATATGATGTATTGTTTCAGTAAATTTATGCAGCCTACGGGCGAGCCAGCTGGAGATGTTGTGTACAAAACTCCATTAACTACAATAGAGACTTATGGGATGCCCCTCCCTGTGATGGTTACTGAAGCCCTAACATTTGGTAAGCACTACTGTCGTTATACAATTTATCAACCATTTATAACTATCCTAAACTACGTCACAATTACTATAATTTGAATTATATCAAAATTGTGATGTAATAATGAACAAAGTGTTATTGTAGCGAGTGGTGAGGTGAGCGTGCGTCTGTCAGCATGCGGCTGGTGCTGGATAGTGTCGGGGCGGCGCATCATCTCGTGGCCGCGCACCTCCACCACGTCCAGCAACACGTCCCTGGCACCGGCCAGCACCATCGCCAGGGAACTGTCGCTGCCTCAGACAGATCTAGCACACAAGGCTGATCTGGTTGTGCTATTTTATATGGAAGGGGCACAGGTACAGGAAGTCACTATAAAATATATCTAAATATCAAGATTATTTATGGATAAGTGCCTACTCAAATAGAGTACAGTTTGTTTGAATAGAGACTAAAAGCGGAGTACATATCAGTAGTAAAATCCTTTATGTGACAGATGCCATCCTGTATCGGAGTGTCCCCTGAGGGTACAGTCCGCTACTGGCCGTCGGTGGGACAGGAGGGAGTGTACACAGACGTGTCATGTGAGCTGGCCGGCCAGGAGTGTGAGAAGCTGGGAGACTACACCCCTGAGGGCCTGGTACTGGCCACCACTACGTGCACGGTTGTACTGCTCAACCCTACTGTTGTTGGTTAGTCATTACTGTTGTTCCATCCATACATTTTGCAATTAGCAGATTATTGTACAAGTCCTTAACAATTATCAAATAGGGATTCAGAGTTGAATACCACTTGAAGTGTGATGGGGGGAACAACATTGATTCATGACAATAAGTTTTGCAAAATTGTTTTGATGTGTTTATGTAGTAATTTCTATAGAAGGTGCTTAATTACATTACTTACTTGCTACATGCAGCATTGCTACTTTAGTTAGTACAAATTTTATCATTCAAATGACATATTATGCACTCATTTATCATTCAAAGAAATAAGATTGCCTACTCTTTGGTATAAATCAATTACTGATCAACATCAAAAGGTGTAAAGAGCGTACAACATGTACATTATGTGTCAGAGGGTCGCGCGACGGTGACGTGTCGCACGCTGCGGCCGCCCAGCGGCTGGCTCGGCGGCATCGGGCGCCGCGTCTCGCTGCTGTTCTTCGGCTCCATGCCCGCACACGCTGACACGGTGAGATCCATAGCTTAGCTAGACACATTTCATAAATTGTTAATGTTACAGCATTTTTACCGACCCACTGCTGGGCACAGGCCTCCTCTCACATGGAGAAGGATTGAGCGTTAATCACCATGCTTGGTCAATGCAGGTTGGTGTTTTCAGACTGTATAGTCTAGGTTTCTTTCTAAGATATACTTAGAAATATGTACATACAAACTTCATAAATTAAGTATTTCATATTACATACTTCATACACCCAATACCAATACTACCCATACATTATGTTGTAGGTGAGCCGGCGTAACGCTCACTCGAACTTACCCTTAGTGACCTACTTACCGAGTTATTGCGAATGCGTGATAATTTTCCCACTGTTTAATAGGCTCGTCGCACGCACGCAATGAGTTGGATCGGATCGATTACATTGTCGCTTGGTATTACTGCTATGTCGTTTGCAGAGTTACGGTTATAAAAGACTAGCTACTGCCCGCGGCTTCACCCGCGTCCCGGATGGTGACAAAAACTATCCTATGTCCTTCTTCTGGGCCTAAGCTATCTCCCCTCTAATTTTCAGCTTAAACGGTTCAGCTATTCTCGAGTTATAAAATGTGTAACTATCACGACTTTCTTTTATAAATATATATTTTTTTTTTGTGTTTCTTGCTTGTCGTGGTGGCCTAGTGGGTAAAGAACCAACCTCTCGAGTATGAGAGTGTGGGTTCGATTCCAGGTCAGGCAAGTACCAATGCACCTTTTCTAAGTTTGTATGTATTTTCTAAGACACCAATGGCAGATAAAAAGGTGAAGGAAAACATCTTCAGGAAACCTGGACTATAAAGTCTGAAATCACCAACCCGCATTGAGCAAGCGTGGTGATTAATGCTCAATCCTTCTCCGCGTGAGAGGAGGCCTGTGCCCAGCAGTGGGGCGATAAAAAGGCTGTAACAGTACAGAGTTTCTTGCTTGGACTGTGCTTAAAGTGAGGTATTTGTTTGTAGAAACTAGTGGGTGTGGTGGTGCTGCCGGGCGGCGGCGACGCGGAGAGCACGATCGCGCTGGTGTCCGGGGGCCCGGCGCTGCAGCTGTGGCGCGGCGCCGAGCTGCACGAGCACGCGCTGCGCCGCCCGCTCACCGACGCCGTGGCCAGGACGCATCTCGCCTCGCACGGTAACCACCTCTTACCCCTTATTTATTTATGGCAAAAATAGCCCATAGATATATGTATACCTTAAAAACTTACGTAAATACGTAATATAATACCAAACTTGTTAGTAAATAAAACCTAAACCTATGTTAGTACCACTTCACTATGCACTAAGTATGTCATTGTGCGTTCATGTGGAACTTGTCCGTGGAAGCGACGGAACACCACATATGTCACACACACCACATATGCCATTATGACATCCTAACTAATATTATAAATGTGAAAGTAACTCTGTCTGTCTGTCTGTCTTTTCTTCACGCCTAAACTACTGAACCGATTTGTGTGAAATTTGGTACAGACATAGTATGGAACTTGAGAAAGGATATAGGATAGTTTTTATTACAAAAAAATATAAAAATAATAAAATTTAATCCGGACATATAGCGCCATCTATTGGTCAAACCAAAAATCTGCCGGAAGTCACTATTCCACGCGAACGAAGTCGCGGGCAAAAGCTAGTTGATTATGAATGCCAAATCTCAACTAAAAACTTTATTTTCCAATGTCACTGCATAGTTGTGGGGTAGAAGAAATAATGTGAATGTTTCCAGGGGACCTGAACAGCTTGGAGATCATGGCGCTGGACGTGCAGCCGAGCGGCAACAACGGGCTGCTGCTACTCATCGCCACCGTCAACGTCGCGCGCTCGCCCGAGATGCGGTACGCTATCGGTATGTAAATAACACTATGTACATATGTGTTTCTTCGTATTCAGAAGAAACACATCAATAATAAAAATATTTTATCCTAAGCTATAGTCTTATAAAACGACATCCAGTCTTTTTTTACAATTCTACAATATTACTTAATTTTTTCCATCTCTTCTTGGCTTGTTCCCTCCTCTTCACCCCTATTTCTCTACATGTATATGTCACCGTAAGATTACAAACATCGTTAGATTACAATCTATCTCGAGAGATTGTAAACTGTCGAATTATTGTGAACCGTAACATCTGATTGCAATTTAACGCATTATTTTTCGCTATATTAATTTATCGATGAGAAATTGTCAAATTGTCAACTGTCCGAAAGCTCTCCCTGATTGGTCAGTCTTTTTGTAAGATCGACCAATCACGACAAGCCGTCCTCAACACTTTTATATAACTAATTCTAAAGATATAAGTTATTTTCAACAGGAAATCAATTTATAATCACGAAAACACAGTTGTTTACACAATCGACAACAAACGAAATAAACAAACAAAATGGCGAATGCCGGAGCGGCGGGGGCACATTACGTTCTACCAATCAGCGCGCAAGATGCATTCCGTTCTACGCCAGTTGACAATTTGACCGCTTTACATTGATAGATTAAAATATAGCGAAAAATAATACGTTAAATTGCAATCAGATGTTACGGTTCACAATAATTCGACAGTTTACAATCTCTCGAGATAGATTGTAATCTAACGATGTTTGTAATCTTACGGTGGCATATATAGCACGGTTTTGGAACAGCTTATGTCAAACAATGATGTTTGTCGTCACTGAATATTGCGCGTGTTGTTGAGTAGAAACTAATACTAGAGTTGAAAACGGGAGTGGGGGAGGGGTATGTACCTAGATATTTTATTTATTATATTAGGAAAACAAACAGTTTTACAACAACCACTTAAACTACAATTTATAAAAAATGGAAACCATTTACATGTTTTCGCATAACACCTAGGCAGCTAGTCTGCTTAAACTAAACAATGAAAACGTTACATTACACCATGAAACATGAAATAATACACTAAACAATGAAAAAGTTACACTACACCAATATAAAATACAAACCAAAAAGTCATTGATAGAATAAATCAACACAATCAATGAACCACATCAAACCAGTACTTAGATATGCGCGGACTTATGCTTGGAATTTGGTTTCTCCGAATAGTCAAGTTTTTTGAGAAATAACCGCCGACTTCGGAGGGATAAAGTGAGTAAAGCAAGTATGTCTCCCAGCGCACGTGAGCGTGGAGGACGTGTCCGCTCCGCGCGTGTCGTGGCTGGTGCAGGCGCGGGGCTGGGCGGGCGACGCGGACGAGCCGCCGCGCTTCCTGCCGCTGCCGCGCCACGCGCTGCTCTACACCAGGAACTACATCGCCATACTCTCCAGTCAGTATACCACGCTTTATACTTGTTTTGTTACATTACCTTTATATTTAAACTAGCTTTTGTCCGCGACTTCGTTCGCGTGGAATCGTGACTTCTGGCAGATTTTTTGGTTTGACCAATAGATGGCGCTATATGTCCGGAATACTTTTTATTTTTATATTTTTTTGTAATAAAAACTATCCTATGTCCTTTCTCAAGTTCCTAACTATGTCTGTACCAAATTTCACACAAATCGGTTCAGTAGTTTAGGCGTGAAGAAAAGACAGACAGACAGACAGACAGACAGAGTTACTTTCACATTTATAATATTAGTTAGGATGTATTTTATCGTATTATATTGTAAGCTAACATTTTAAAAAGTACTCACAGGCTCTCAATAATGATAATAAGTAAATCACAATGTCACAAGTAAATTAGAGTTGTGAGCTTTTATTCATTTTCCTTTACAACAAGAAGTTGTAGTAGAAAGTGGAGTTAGTAAAGAGAGAATGCGTTATCCTGTGCAGCGACGGTGTCGAACGACAAGGTGGAGTACATCGACGTGTCGGGCGAGGGCGACGCGGTGCTGGGCGCGGCGCTGTGCGGGCCCACGCCGCTGCTGTTCAGCCGCAAGCACGGCGTGCTGGCGCTGGCGCAGCCGCCGCAAGCGCAGCCCACGCCGTCAGTAACAATCTAACACATACAACTAATTATATAACTCATTATCTTCCATAAAGTTCATTTATTCCTAATACCTATGTATCTCAGTGGCCAATAGGGCCAAGGCCCGTCGGGGTGGCGGGATTGTTCAAAAGAGTTACCGCGGCCCTGGCGACAGAACATGATGAATTTTTAGTCAAAGTCTGACACTTCCTCACCACTGCACTCAACCCACAGCGGGAGGGGTCATTTGATGATTTTTGCCATCATTAAAAAAAACCTCTGTATCTCTCAGCGCATTATGTGCAAAGATACTTCTTCAGTTTAAAAATGTATGTTGTGTTGTACAGGTCCATGTGCGAGAGTCCGCTGGGCTCGCCGTGTCCGTCAGACATGTACGACGGCAACTTGTCGCTCTACGAGATAGATCCGCATGAGGTGAGTGGGAACACTATAACGAGGAATACTCGCGCGTGGCGACGGGACTGTAGCTAGTATGTGTGGTGCAGGTGAGCCTGGTGACGCAGGACGCGTGCGGCAAGCTGAAGACGGCGTTCCTGTTCCACGTGCGGCGCGAGGCCGCCGCCTGCCGCGCCGCGCTGGCGGAGCTGTTCCCCGCGGCCGACGAGCGCGACGTGGACGCTCCGCTGGACCGCGCGGCGCGGCGCGTGGCCGCCGCGCTGCTGGACGACGCGCCGGCCGGCGACCCGCGCTGGCGCCGGCGCGGGCCCGCCACCGACATCTGCCTCGGCAGCTCGGCGGCGCTGCAGCTGGACCGCCAGCTGCGCGACAAGCAGCGCGCCTTCTCGCTCTTCTGCGACTTCCTGCGCGCCGTCGGCCTCTGGCAGCGCCTCGGACTCGTCACTAACGGTACATAACGCTACTGCCTGATATATTTGCAGTGAAGCTTGGATCGTGTTGTATAATGTGGTGCCATGTATGTACAGAGTCGGGCGGCGGCGTGGTGAGCACGGAGAGCGCGCTGGGCGGGCTGGCGGAGCAGCTGGCCACCGCCATCACGCTGCGCAAGCTGCAGCAGGGGCCCGACGCGCAGCTCATCGATGCCGCCATATATCAGGTAACGTGTTCACTTCAACTCACATTACTGGTGTTCTGAACTTGACTATGTGTGATGAGAAAATGTACACATTATGATGTACGCGGAAGGTTTCAATTCATTGCCTTAAGCAATGCTGCAATGCTCGAGCAATGTTCGAGCTGCCGCGCGCGTCCCCGTTCGATGGTTTGCCGCGCGCACTCGATACGCGGGTTTAGAGCAATTGAATGATTAGTATTGAACTTGTGTGCAGGTGGTGTGCGGCAGCCGCGCGGAGCTGGAGGAGGAGCCGGAGGTGGAGGAGGCGCTGGCGTCGGGCGCGCTGGCGCCGGCCGACGTGTGCTACCGCCGCGTGTCGCGCGTGTGCCGCGTGCTGCGCGCGCTGTGCGCCGCGCCGGCCCCGCCCGCCGCCCGCGCCGCCGCCGCGCACGCCGCCGCCACGGCGCGCGTGCTGGCGGCGCTGCTGCGCGCGCGCCACGCGGCACGTGCGCACTGGCCGCCCGCGCCGCCCGCACTGGGCTCGCGCACCCTGCTGTCCTGTCTCTCCGAGTTCCACACGCGCGCCGTCACACAGGTACCCTCCCTCATCATCCTCCTTTCACCACTTCCTAATATGTAGCTATAAAAAAAAATGAAATAAAAAAAATGATATATCTAAGAAGTAATAAAGCATATAATACCAGGCCGCACACGATTGCCCGGAGCCGGCGCTGCGCGCGCAGGTATACGAGACAGCAGCGGACCTGGCGGACCTCATCCTCGCCGACGCCGAGCTGCTCAACTCCTCCTCGCACACGCAGCACCTGTACGAGCGCATCCGCAGGGACACCATACAGCCTTACGGTAACTAACGCTACTATTACGTACTACTTTACACCATCATACATTCCATTGTCCACTACACCTATAAATAAATTTAATTAAAAACATAAGAAATAGATTATTACTATCAAAATGTGAAATACAAAAGTAGTTGTAAACCACTTTTTCTGACTTGACTTTGATAATAATCCTAATCCGTCCTCTATAGCACATTACAGTATGTCGGAAATACATTGGTGATTTTAAAGTTACCTGCCTGGCTATTCTGTAAATTTTTCGAATTTTCGTCCATGTTTGAATATTGGTTTTTGTTGTGTAAATGCAATTTATATATAATGTTTCTGTTCCCAGTGGACGAGGGTCAGCGCGAGCGTGCGGCGGCGCTGGCGGAGAAGTTCAAGGACTTCGAGCTGCTCATAGAGATGTGCGTCGACAGCGACGACATCGACAAACTGTTCGATTACATCGATAAATATTCTAATGAGGTGAGCTTGTCTTTTGTGATTTATTTTTTTGATTTACACGACTTCAAAAGTCAATTACATAAATCAGAGTAGGTAATTAATTACAATATAAAAAACAAAGTAAAACTTTAAGGGCTGATTTTTCAATCATCAGTTAACCTCTATCTGAGGAATAAATATGGCGGTTTGACATATTTTCCGTACAAAAGCTGTCAAAACGTTAAAAATATTCCTCAGACAAAAGTTATCTGGCGATTGAAAAATCAGCCCTTAAAGGAATAATAAAAATCATAAAATAGAACTTTAAAATAACCAAGTAATAAATGATGATTGATGAAACTAATTTTGTACGTGCGTATTTATTTAATAAGACGTTCTTTATATGATAAGCAGAAGTCGATTTAGATAGAGTTATTTATTTACTTACAATGATTTCATGTAGCGAAAGATTAAAGTGGATATAATATAACCCCCTGATTTTTGAAATAAAAAGTTATTTACTTGAACATAAGATATTGAATATAAGAAGCTCCTCTCGTAATTGCTAGAAATTCATGAGTATCAGTGGTTATGTTGCAGGGCATAGCGGAGATAACGTTCGCTCGGCTGGCGGAGGGCGGCGGGAAGCGCATCGCGCTGCTGCTGCGGCGCGTGGGCGCACGACTGGCGGCGCCGCTGCGCGCGTGGCTGCAGGCGGCGCCGGCGCGGGCGCCGCTGCTGGCGCTGCACCTGCTCAGCACGCAGCACCTGGCCAGAGCTGCCGACGCGCTGCTCGTGCTCGCCAATGAGGAGGTCGACAGCGTCAACAGACTCACGGTATGGACTACTTTTCTGTGACCTTCATGATATGTGATTAATTAATATCTTCTCGGGAACTATTTTATGAGCATACCTCGATAGCGTAATGGTCACCATGCCCCATGCTTTTTGGTTGTCATCTGGTTGTATATATGTTTATCGGATGTGTCGTACCTAATCACATTAAAACCTATCACATATATACTTTATAATATTCTATGGCGAATTGTAAAAAAATTAACCTAATCTATTCAGTGGTTCACAAAATTGTTTTCATGATAATCATGATGATCATGTGTAAAGCAAAAGTAAAGTTTTTGACCAATTAACGGCTTTCGGTTTTCAAAGGAGAATTTCTGATATTTGTAATAAATGACCGATTCTTAATAAAAAAAAAACGTCAAACAAAATAAATGACCGAAAATTGAAAACACTTAAATTTTCGAACATTTATTTTGTTTAACATTTTTTTATTATTTTTTTTGTGTACATATTTTTATTTTTTCTTTGTTAATCGACATATTATATTAACAAGTATATTAACGTATTTAATTCAATGTGAGTAGGTACGACACACTTTGTATGTGTAGCTACATGTAATTTACCAATTGTGTTAGCACCGTAACACAAGTTAATTAATAACAATAACTTAACATGAGACTAAAGGTGGCCTGATATTATGATTACATAATATGAATGATATTATAATTGTGTGTGTCAGACGACGGCGTCGCTGGCGAAGCTGTGCCTGTTCGCGGACTCGGTGGGCGGCGGCGCGGAGTCGGGCGCGTGGCGGCGCCTGGAGTCGCGGCTGGCGCTGGCGGCGCAGCACCGCGCCCTGCCGCGTGTGCTGCGTCTGCACCACGGGCTCGACGCCGGCGACACGCCCGTGCTGCCGCCCGACCAGCTCGTGCAGGTACACACTGCACACACATGTTGTGCACATTTGTTACATTATGTACTAGAGAGCTGTGGGAGAGGATGCAGGATTGTTAGAAAGAGTTACCGCGGCCCTGGTACATAAAAGGCCTATGACGGAACACGACGGTTTTTAGTCAGTAAGAGTCTGAAACTCCCTCACCGCTGCTAACCCACAGCGGGAGGAAGGGTCATTTGATGATTTCTCACGTAGTAAAAAAAAAGTTATCTATTAACTATTGAGATGGAAAGATAAACGAAACACGTGATTACGAAAGCGCTAAATATCGCCTGCAACCACTGTGACACAATAGAAGCGACCGCAACATATTAAATTTTATTGCAAATATTTTAGAGTATGCTGTTCATGTAAATAAAGCTTTTTTACTCTTAAAATATTGCAAAAGTACTTTATAACCTATGTTGTATTTGTAGTATAACAGTGTGTATTGTTCGCAGATGTACATAGAGTCGGAGAGCTCTGGGCTGACGGAGTACGACTACAAGAAGGCGCTGGACCTCACGGACTACGTGCACGACATGGAGCGGCGGGACGACCTGCGACTCAGGGTATGTTGTACTCTACTATTATAAAGTTTCTTGACGGTCATTCTATGTCTAAATGTATTTTGTTTCATGGTTTTTTCCCCTAATAAAAATCTACTCCTTGAAACCGTGTAGAGAACTTGACGTAGCAAAAGAGATCTTAAAAGATTTTTTAAAGAAAAAAGAAATTGAATTTGATACACAAATATTTTATACCAGAATAAAATTTGGTGTTGTCCAAAATATCCGAATTTGAAAATAAGCAAAATGTGAACATAATAATTCGCTACGTAACGCGCGATAACACTTCTATACGTACGACAGATTCTTTGCCGAACGGTATAAGTAATCCGCTATCCACTAGTATGAAAGTGTGTTACGGTTGTTCCCAATATTATCTGTCTGTTGTTTAGTTTTCTAGACATAGAAAGATATTACTTTGTACGGGGCTCCCATCAAAATTCTCTCTCTCTCTCTTTTTCTTCTTGTACACGTTCTATATACGTGAAAGATAAGCAAATCAACATATAGGTAGAATGTAGAGAACGTCCTTTAGGCACGCAATGCTCGTAGCTGCTGAGATGTATATCCTCCCCGTGTCAGGTGTGGTGCGCATGCATCCGCCGCGACGACTGGTCGTCGTGCCGCGTGGAGGCGCCGGCCGACGAGCTGCACACCAAGATGTTCTTCCGCCTCATCGACCTCGTGCACGTCATGGGTGAGCTCACACTGCACCTCGTTATCTTCTCAACCTTATCTCATGTTACAGCCCTCGCTGAATTCAACAGCACAGTTACACAGTAGTACGAATGTTCTCAGCCGCCGTTCAATGTATAATTTGAAAATCTTTTTTGCAAAAAGTTAACAACATTTGTTGAAAATTAACAACATCCCACAGAATATACTTTCATATAAAACATTACGATTGTATCAGGCGGGGACCTGGAGCTCCTCCTCCCGCCGGTGGAGGACATCCTGACGGCGCCGGAGCTGGCGGAGCTGGTGTCCGACCCTCGGTTCCACTTCATCATCAAGTACGGCTACGAGTGCGTCGACACCACCAGGAACCACGACATGGCAGACGAGTAAACACCACATTAATGATGTGTCACTCTCTATGGATGTCAAAAGTGAGAATTTTAATATTAAGGCAATATGTGATGCTGGTTTAATCTAAATGTAATTAATATAAATAACCTCTAAGTTATGACATCAAATTATTATTAATTGTTATGAACATAATAGCATTTATTTCATATGTACTGTGTTCAATTATTTATTTTCGGTTGAATTTACGTGCGCCTTTCCCGACCCGTAATAAAAGTGGCGATAAAGTCGATAACAATTCCTTTTTTAATGGTTAAATCGGCATCTAGTATACATTTAAATAAGTACATTTACGAGTAAAGAAGACTTTGTAGTTCTTACTTTCAACATTTAACATTAATCGTAGAAATAACTTAGCTTGAGCTCGTACCGTAATCCACGTAAAACTAGTAACTTGTAGCGTCGCTTAGTGGCAGTGATAGACTTAGCATCGATCCTTTATCTTGTAATAATGATGTAGGAAGGCTTGTCAAACCAATGGCTTGTTTGTTTGTTGTTCAGAGCCAAATATACGAGTTTGTAGGTTTTAAATAAGTTTAATATTAGTAGTGTCATCTTTCGCTATTCCGTGATTAAAACCAAGATGTTATTCTAAATAGTGTTACTGTTTGAGTGGGCAGGTTATTTACTTGATATGAACCTGACTCAAGCAAAAGTGTTTACAATACAAATATAGATTTTATTCCAGAATAAAGATGTTTTTGTGTGAGAATTTAGTAAACTTATCACTTTAATTCATTGCCTTAATGCCAACAGCTTAGACTTTACTCGAAGCATTCAAATATAGTGAGAACCGCAAATAGTAGGAGATGAGAATAATATAATATTAGTTATTAAGTTAGTTGTTAAGTTTTAGTACCGCCAAATGCTTGTCGGTGGTAAGATACCAGTGCAAGTAAAGCCGGGGCTTGATTCTGCTAATTATACTTAAGCGATATACGATTGTTATCCAACTAATATAAATCACGACTCAATTACATTTGAAGCGTATGCGGCATTCCACTATTTTTTCTTTTAAATAAACGGAATTTTAAATAAATTTATTTTTATCCTTTTCTGTGATTCATTAATGAATAATTTTGTCTGTAAATGATTTACGATTGCAATATGATTGTAGAGCAGACTACCTTAGTAGGTCTATCCAAATGGCAGACCAATGGCAAACTAATGAAATGTCATTGGAATACGATTGGTCTTATATTAGTAGCAGAATGTCCGCTAAGGTTAGAACTGATGTTGAGATTCAATTGTTATCCAATTGTCTCACTATTAACTTAGCAGAATGAAGCCTCGTATGACTCTTGCTTAACGAGTGAGTGCTTGTTATAATGGTCGTGTTACCAGCGTCAGGCAGTGGGCAGTACCTGGCGAGATAATTCCGCTGCGGCTGAGTTACCGATACCTCTTCCACTGACACTCTTGTCGCTTCCCGCGTAGCGTGACTTCATTTTTCTAAACAAGGTTATTGAAACATTGGTAAAGTGTAATGTCGACCATGTCAGCATCCTGGTGAGTACTTGCATGTACATAACCAAGTGCCCAAGATCATCCACCACTAACTTGCTCTGCAATACAAATTTGTGGATCTTGAGGTACCCTACTCGAAAATGACCATGCGAAGTCATTGTCACAGAGTACATAATATATTACATGCTGAAAAAAAAACATGTTCTGCCGATAACGATTACTGTAGATAAGCATCTAACCTTCAATCCACACATCCAACATCTTACTGGAAGAATTCGCAAGCTTATTTATGTGTTCAAGACCTTAAGACACGTCGCTAATGCCACTATAATACGCACTGTATATTTTGCCTTGTGTCAGTCTATTATATCTTACTGCATCACCACCTGGGGTGGTGCTGCAAAAACTCACCTCAAACAATTAGAAATAGCCCAAAGAGCCGTTCTTAAGGTATCCACTTTTAAGCCAATACTTTTCCCCACATCAGAATTATATAAAGAGTGCAATGTGCTTACAGTGAGACAACTTTTCATTTTAAATATTATTCTCCACCAACATAAAATAACACCACCAATTCAACCCACACACAGAAGGCAGAATAAAATTTGTAACGGCCCCGCTCCTCATTTTACTTTCACTAAACGCTTCTTTTATTACCTAGGTCCTTTCTTATACAATAAAATTAATAAATTTCTTCCGATACATATGAATACTTATAATAAATGTAGAAAATTAATTCATGAATTTATTACTACCAAAAATTACGAAGAAACTGAACTATTTCTTAAGTCACCACACTAAGTAAGTCTAACACACATTAAAACGCTCTCATATTCACATACCTACCATCACACACACACTCACATAACACACACCCTTTCTCACACACAAACCCTCACAAACAAACACACATAACACGAACATCAGAATTATCCTTCTTTTGTAATATAAGTTAGTAATAAGTAAGCTTCACCACTGACAGTCTCTGTAAAAAACTGTAATCTTTATTACTATAAAGATACCTGTTGGGATAATGAAGGCCTGAACATTCTTAACACAGGTTATTGCTATAACCTAGCTAGAATGTCAGAACTCACCTGTTTGTTGCAAACTGTAATACTGATTAATGCTACTTGTACACCTCAACTTTATTGTAACAAGACTGTACCATTTTATGCACAATAAACTTATTATTATTATTATTATAAATGTATGTCTCTTCCAGACCTCGGGACTATAGAGTCCCGGATTTTTGGGAGGCGAACGTGGGGCCGAAGCCAACACGCTGAAGCCCTTTTGAGACAACTTTAATGAAATGGTGACACAAAACCGACGATTATCCCTGTATACACTATAGAAATGTACCCAAGGACAATCCCCGGTTCTGTGCTAAACTATTGCTAACTATGGATGAAAACTACTTGGGCTATTGTGATGGGATGTTAGTGGACTAGGAATGGGGAAACTACGGGAACTATGGCACCTGCCGATGACAATGTATTAAATACATGTAAAAATGGCAGGTGGAGACTCGCCACCTCACTTACTGGGCCCCCGGGAATCAGTCGCTAAATCGCAACAAGGGGGCAACAGGTACATAAGGGGCTGAAGGGTGAGGATACCTCGGCGGACTTTAAACGCAGATCACGCGCTCCCTGTGGGTCCAGCATCACCGGCCCACTCGCCACTTACCACGAGGCACCTACCCTCCGAGTGGGCTGCTAACCCTGCTCTAGCGACTCCACTCTGACCGGCCGATGAAGGCAAGCCAAGAGGCGGGAGACCTATCCCCCGTCATGCTTCACTCCGGCAAGCCGGAGATGAGGGACAGTATACTCTCCCTGGAGCACTCGGATATATAGCCCCGCGGGGTCGCTACTCCCCGTCATCCGCCTCAGATGCCCTGCGGGGCTTTATTATTATTATTTAGGGTAAACATTTCTGTTTCTTAGCCTTTTGGCTAGTTTTGACTACATTTACGGGCGGGTGCCAAGTAAATGTAGTGTGTAGTGTGTATTTATTGTGTGTGTGTAGGTGTTATGCCATGTTCATCCAACTGCATGAACTTTCTGACGATACGACAGGTGTTGAGAATTGCGGCTTTCTGGAGAAGAATGTAGGTGGAGTCTTTCAGATCAATTAATTTGAGGCTATGGTGAAGGTGATTCGGTATGACACCCGTGGTGGAGAGGACTATAGGTATTACATACACTTTGTCTTGTCGCCAAATTCTGGTGACTTCGTCTTTAAGGTCTGCATATTTACTTATTTTCTCGCCTATTGTTTTTTGCAAATTATGTGTGTTGGGTACTGCTATGTCTATGAGGTAAGTGATTTTGTTGATTTTGTCCTGAAGTGTTATGTCTGGTCGGTTGTAGTGTATTGTCCTGTCGGTGAGAATAGCGCGGTCATAGTAGAGTTTGTGTGTGGTGTTTTCTAAAATGGTTTGTGGTGTATATTTGTAGTATGGTGTGTTTGTGTCTTGTATGAGTTTGTGTTTGAGTGCTAGCTTTTGGTGAATAATGTTTGCGACCTGGTTGTGTCTGTGAGTGTAGTCTGTCTGTGTGAGTGTTGTGCATGCCCCTGTGATGTGTTGTATGGTTTCTGGTTGTGTGTGGCATTTGCGGCACTTGTCGTTGGTTGCTGTGGGGTCTTTTATTATGTATTTCCTGTAGTTTTTGGTGTTGATGATTTGGTCTTGTATCGCAATGATAAAGCCTTCGGTTTCTGGGAATAGGCTGCCGATTTTGAGAAATTTATTTGAGGCTATTGTGTCAATGTGTGGTTGTTCCAGGTCGTGTGGGTGCCTTCCGTGCAGAACTTTCTTCTTCCAGTCCTCTATCTTTTGTGTTTGTGGGTCAGTAGTGTTGTTATGTTGTGTGTCAGTTTGTTCGTGTAGGTTGAGTGGTGTGTAGTTGTGATCGTTTAGAGAAACTGCTTTATGAATATCGCTAGTGTTAGATTTGGTGACGAAGAATGCTTTGAGCCTACTGATTTGTTTTTGCCAAAGATGGTGAATGTCTATAAGGCCTCTCCCTCCATTTTGGCGTTTGATGGTGAGTCTTTCTATTGCAGATTTAGGGTGTAGGTTGTTGTGTTTGGTAAGCGTGGTGCGTGTTGTTCGTTCTAGTTGCAGTATGTCTGTTTTGGACCATTTGATAACTCCAAATGAGTAGGTGAGTATAGGGATCGCATAGGTGTTTAGTGCTTTGATAAGGTGCTTTCCAGTAAGTTGTGTTTTACATACTGCAGTGACTCTCCGTTTATATTCTGTGGTCAATGTGTGTTTTATAGCTGTATGGTCCAATCCTTTAAGCTGCTTGTATCCTAAATATTTGTATAAATCTGTAGGTTCCATGGCCGTGATGGTGTCTGTTGTGTTAGTTCTGTCTGTTGTATCGGTTTTATTATTATTATAAATGTATGTCTCTTCCAGACCTCGGGACTATAGAGTCCCGGATTTTTGGGAGGCGAACGTGGGGCCGAAGCCAACACGCTGAAGCCCTTTTGAGACAACTTTAATGAAATGGTGGCACAAAACCGACGATTATCCCTGTATACACTATAGAAATGTACCCAAGGACAATCCCCGGTTCCGTGCTAAACTATTGCTCACTATGGATGAAGACTACTTGGGCTATTGTGATGGGATGTTAGTGGACTAGGAATGGGGAAACTACGGGAACTATGGCACCTGCCGATGACAATGTATTAAATACATGTAAAAATGGCAGGTGGAGACTCGCCACCTCACTTACTGGGCCCCCGGGAATCAGTCGCTAAATCGCAACAAGGGGGCAACAGGTACATGAGGGGCTGAAGGGTGAGGATACCTCGGCGGACTTTAAACGCAGATCACGCGCTCCCTGTGGGTCCAGCATCACCGGCCCACTCGCCACTTACCACGAGGCACCTACCCTCCGAGTGGGCTGCTAACCCTGCTCTAGCGACTCCACTCTGACCGGCCGATGAAGGCAAGCCAAGAGGCGGGAGACCTATCCCCCGTCATGCTTCACTCCGGCAGGCCGGAGATGGGGGACAGTATACTCTCCCTGGAGCACTCGGATATATAGCCCCGCGGGGTCGCTACTCCCCGTCATCCGCCTCAGATGCCCTGCGGGGCTTATTATTATTATTATTATAAAAGTGGTATGTTTAACGGTCATGCTACGTGTGCAAAAAGATATACGACTGCAATGCAGCTTCACTAAAAGTCTGATGATTAAGACTGATGTTCAATTCGAGCACGATATTAATACACCAGTGGTTATATTAAATACAGATTTATATTTATACAAGTTTGTGTACGCTACAAATACGAGGGTGTATGTGTAGTACTATACAATACGAACCAAAGTTATATTTGAAAAGTTTGCACTTGAAAAGACTGCTAAGTTATATACAACAGGCGAGACGAGAGTGTCAGTGGAATAGCAAATATAATAACTCACCATTCGATGATGTGCAGTCAGACTGATTTAGATGTAAGTAGAATAGGTTACTCGGAACGTGTCTACTTGTGACGACAGTATTGAATTGGACAATGTTTCTACTATTCCTCTCGGTCAGTTCTAATACTTAGGCTCATGCCCTTTTTATGTGTGAAATTTCAGTCTATGACTGGAGACATAATTTTAAGGTAAAGGCTCTGTGACTAGTATCTCTACTCAGTAGTAATAAACATAAAATAAAAATAAAAAGAGGGGAAAAAAATAATAGAGGAGAAGATAAAAAAATAATAATCTATACATATAATAAATCTGTAAAAAAACTGTGTCTGTACATTGAATATATTAAAAAAATAATAATTGGGTGGGGTTTAGAAACAGTAATGGAGCACAAATCCAAAAAAAAAATTCTGTCTGTTTGTCTGTATGTCTGTATGTCTGTATGTCTGTTTGTTTGTACACGCTAATCTTCCGAACTACTGAACGGATTTCAATGATTTTTTCTTTGTTGTATCAGTATTAAGCCTGGTCAACATATAGGCTATAATTTATCTTCGAAACTTGAAGACCTGATGCAGAACACCAACAGACCAACAAAAATATAAGAGATACAAAAATGGTACCATGGCAAAAATTGTTTCATGTGATGAGCATTTTCAGCTGAGATAATAAATTTTAAGATCTGGAACACCTGATGTGGAACCCCAAGAGCCCAGCTTCTCTGTACCATATACAGGTATGACGTTTTAGCAAAAGTTGTTCAATTTGATTAGCACTTTCTATTGACTTATACAAATTGAAGATCTAAAACACCTGATGTGGAACTCCAGGGGCCCAGCTAGACTATAGCATATAGAGGTGTGACGTTTTAGCAAAAGTGGTTCAATCTGATAAGCACTCTCTACTGACGTATATACATCGAAGATCTGGAACACCTGATGTGGAACTTCAAGAGCAATACTACACTTGAAATGTATAGAAATGAATGTTATGAAATAGGTATGGTGAATCAAAAAAAGTAATTAGTCCGTCTTTTAGATAACCCTAAAATAATGGACACGTATTTTTTCTTTTCTCCTTCTCACAAACAAATAATAACGAAGATATAACACGCTTGAATTTTGTGTTAAGTCACTGCTTAGTACAAATTTTACATACCTAGACGTGGCGGCACGAGCCCCCACTCTTCGAATTTGTTGCGTTATATCTCATTATTATTTTGTATGTCTCTTCCAGACCTCGGGACTACAGAGTTCCGAATTTTTGGGAGGCAAACGTGGGGCCGAAGCCAACACGCTGAAGCCCTTTTGAGACAACTTTAATGAAATGGTGACACAAAACCGACGATTATCCCTTTATACACTATAGAAATGAACCCAAGGACAATCCCCGGTGGACGTCGTTAAAAAAGTGTTTTACAAGGAGCGACTGCCTATCTGACCTCCACAACCCGGTTACCCGCTCAACCCAACACCCCTTGGTAAAACTGGTCAGACTTACTGGCATCTGACTGCCAAGAATGTTCAATGACAGCCGGAACCTACAGTTTAACATCCCCTCCAAATAACGGTCATTGGTATCCAAAATATACGTAGAAAGTACATACGAACTTAGAAAAGTTGCATTGGCAGGACGTACGCTCATACTTGAGAGATTGGTTCTCTACCCACTAAACCACCACGACTTCCACTAAGTCATCACGACTTTGTCATCTCAGTAACATTTAATGTTTTTTAACGTAATAATACGTGTAATATTTTTGCCACACACAACTTAAATGCGGACTAATTAGAATCACTACTTTTATCCCTATGGTCACGTCTGTTGCGGTTCAGTTCTCAGCGTTTTGTTTAGTCTGCTGTGCTTTTGCCGTTGAAGTACAAAAATTAAATTATGGAACGTTTCTAATGGCTATGCGTATTCCGTTGTTTTCAAGTCAACATATCAGACGATTCAGATCTTTGATTTTGCTGACCCCGTAGTCGCTCGCATAAGGGACAGGATCCGCGTACGAAGTCGCGGGCAGAAGCTAGTTAAAGAATAATAGAAAATTTAAACAGTGCAACAACAGTGTATTCTGTGTGTGTCAGTGTGTCCTCCTCCAGTGGCTCCAGTATATTCTGAGAGAAGTACTTACATGAAAAATGACGACATCAAACACTCCATCTTGTATATTATCGTCACATGTAGAATCGGTCCGAATATAATTTAAGTGTAGTAGCTGCTTAGAGCCAAGACCACATACGAGAAATATATTTGTCTTGTAGTGCTAATAATGATGTGTTCAGTAAATTGCTCCTCCACTTACAATTTTAATAAAATACGCTTACAAAAGGCCTCAAGTATTATCACAAGTAATATACACAGCTGACATTATAATGAAAATGTTATTCATAACTAGTAAGTGCTTTAGCTTCTTGTAACCTACGACGTCTAATTTTACAAGGACCATTTCCATTTTGCCGTGAGAACATAGTGTGAACCTGGTAAAATCAGACGTTGTATCAATTACATGCAAATATTATTATAATTGAAATTAAAAAGACGGATCTAAAGTAGACTGATCCTAGTGGACGTAAAATATAGTAATTAGTACAAATAGCTTATTATTCACTTATTATTCGAAGTTAGGAAACGAGTAAAACTGATGCAAATGATGTACCTAATGTTCACGAACTTGTAATGTATAAAATAGAGAGCAATAACGTTTGAAAGACTGTTCATTTTACATTTATTAAATTTTCCGCAATAGGATAAGATATTTTTTTATTGAAAATCATATTTAAAGTCTGAAAGTCTATTGATTGATCAAATTAAAATATATAAAAATTATATTCTAGTAGTATGAAGATTTAAACTTTTTGAATGTACAAAACTAAATAGAACTACGAGTATCTATCGACTTCGAGTTTTTCCATGAATAAATTAGAATTCTATCTACTAATGCCTATCTAATTTAATGCTTAATTAGTTCTAAGCTAAACTATGTAGTTGTATTTCATTAACATGCTAGAAGTGAGTTTATGTTTAAGTATCGCTGTTAATTTTATGAACAACTGTCTGTTTTAAAATAATGGTTTTTTGTTGATCTGATTAAAATTTCGTTAAAAGAAAACTGTGTCGTATAATTTCCCCGGCTTCCCGCAACAGCGCGGCGTGTCGCGGCGGCCGCCACAGTGCCGCCAGCCGCCAGCCGCGGCGCATGCGCGCGACACACGCACTTTTGTTTACCTTATTTCCACACGACAGTGATCGGAGTCGCGTCTCGGGATACGTGAATAACAATTAACATGGTTTTCGATTAAAATCACTGGAATATATTGAAAAGTGAAATTTCATTAGTGTGTGCTGGAAATCAATAAATTTTCCTTGCTGTAAGGAAAATATAAGGGATTTGACTCCAATTCTGCGTTGCCGGCTGTGCGGCGTGAGTATTTATTAGAAATAGACCTTAAAATATTTATTGTTAATTTAATATATTCATTTACACCTAAAAAGATGCAATTATTTGAATTATTTTCTCAAAATATTTTCAAAGCTCCTGATCAATATCCCATCGGAGATGAATCTAAGTGAAAGTCTTGCGAAACTATAGTAATATTTACTATCAATGCTTCTGCATAAATAAAAGGATTACGGACATCGATGCTTTACTTTTAAAAATCACAAAATCTCCCACTTTTAGCTTCCAGTCCTACGATACTTACCTAGACTTAGATTTTAAAACATATTTTCTCGATAAGATTCATATTAGAAATATTTAAGACTGCAACAAGTCCCTGGTATCAACAAATAGAACCAGCTGAACTTCAAGCTTTCTTGTCTTTCTGGATATGTACACAACATAATGCGAGCTTACGAAAAGTCAGTACATATGTACCTATAAGCACGGTGCAAATAATGTGAAGCGGCTTATCGTTAAACATCATATCGTTTAAGTATTCAATAAATAGTACGGTATGGCGAATAAAATTATGCTTATCTTGTGCAAATGCTTTTTTGCCTCTTCCAAGATACACTAGAGAACATTTTCTTTAAAAACGTAAGTGTTTCCTACATGTAAAGGGGTGATTAACGCAGTAAGTCGCGTACCGCCGTTAATTCTGCGCTCACCAGCTGTAATTGGGGCAATTCCCCACACACTTAGTAACGGCTAATATTATGTCCACTTGGCAAAACCAAACACTCACAAGGGGATAGAGGTTCTTTCTGAAAAGAGCAGAGATCTTCTCATAAAACCCGCGGCACTCCAAACTTTGCAATATGGAAAGAATAAAACTTGATTATCAACACATAGAAAGGCGGCAAGCGGTGGAAGCACTGTAGCGATATTATATTTCTTTGAAGGAGTTTCTTTCTATTAACTCCTTAATCATCAATTTGATGGAGTCTCGCGGTCGGGTCTCCGATGGCCGCTGAGATTACCGACACGCTACACCAGCTCGCAGCCTTTGCTACGGCTACCTTGAATCGACCTCACCACTTCATATCTGATACCTAACACGAAACTCACCAGACGAATTTCAGCGAAATTACTTGGAGCCACGACGTAATACGCAAATGGTTATTGACAAAGGCACTTCAAGTAATTAACCAATTAACCTCCCGGATTAAAGAGTAAATCGGATGTTGATGGGCACTACAAGGTCGTCCATGGAGCAATATTACAATAACTAGACACAGGCGAAAAGCCCAATTGATGAATTTACAAATTATTCACGAATAAGAAAACTGTGTCGAAAGCTCTCGGTATTTCATAAGTAAAGCTAGGATACTTTTGCTGATTAATGCTGAAAACAGAAAATAAGCGCTGACTGGTGTCAGAAATAATGTGACGTTCCTATTAAACCTGGTGAAAATGTTGGGCATACCAACATGAGACAATTTGGTAGGGAAAGTGGTCATGAACTAACGGAGTGCGTTCTTGAGGTAGTTATTTTTATTCTTATTACTTACATCCTGCAGGGGTAACTTAACTTGTCAACGTTCGTCAGCCCCAGCTGTGTAAAAATAACGAACTCATTTGCATATCTTTTACTTTAATTAACAACCGCACAAATAAATTGCGCCAGTAGGTAGGTGCTCTTACTGGGAACTGCGAATTTTCATTACCATGTCAACATTTGTTCACCGTCGTTGAAAGTAGCTACCTATATGTATAGGTATAGACGGACAGACTAAGGGCGCCGTTTTATTGCAAATGACGTAACTGACACACTGGCCACGTCATAACGCGAGGGGATGCGTATCGAATGGCGATCTGAGAATATTCACAGCCTTCGGGTAGATTTCATGACCTCAAAAAACCTATTATAGGAACAGAGATTTACTAACAGTTCTCACTACAAATAGATAAGTACCTAAGTAGTTTCACAAAATACTAATTAATTAACGTTTATCAGACTTTTACTAAAGAATTAACCACGGTTTAGCGCAATTAGGTGAAAGCGTTACTTATCTATATCGTACTTTCAATTCTGATGTTTATTATGATACAAATATAAAACTGCAGCAGTCTGATGTTGTAGGAAATAACTAAGCACTGTTTGTTATTCAGCAACAATTGATATAAAAAGTAATTGATCTGTGAGTCGCGATATCTTGAGCAGGGCCGTAACTTAAGAGCCAATCAACAATTAAGTAATAACAATGCTGTGTTCGTCAGCGTGTCGTGAGAAAGTCGTCCACTAGCCGCTCAGTAGCCAGCGCTAGGTAGCGATGCCTCGCAGGCCAAACGTTAGTTTTTCTTCACCTATTGTGTGCTAATTAGGGGTCTCGTCATACTGCTATCAATAGAATGCTTGATATTAGCTGATATCGGTTTAAACAGTTGTACTTGATTTGTTTACTTTACATTGACCGTTTAAAGGGCAAGTGTTGCCCTCCCCTCCGTATTAGATGTTTCCATGTTTGATTTGGCTATGTAGAGTACTAAGTGATACTTAATAGGTAGCTAAGTTTTCTGAATTCAGTGCTTAGGAACCCTTCATGCCGCTTACAGAATTCTGTAAATATCCGTACAAGCTATTGACTTGAAAGAAAGGAAATATTTTTTTGGGTGTTCCTGCAATGTCACACGAGCAGAATATTATTGAATTCAGGCCACGTCATTACAACAATGTGTTTCCTAAATGACACCTACTGGAAGTCTGGAAGGCTAAAGTTATTCTTGAAACCTATTATTAAAGAACGCATGACGAATAGGTACGTGATCATACTCCTTTATTTAGTTTGAAGATTACTGCACATGTCGTTTTGGGTGTTTCGTAATGTTTGAGCCTTTGAATGCAGGCTACTGCGTCTGCGAAACCAACATAATATTTCTTATCGATATCAAAGTTTCCTCATATTTTTTCGATAAAAGTTAATACATTCAATCCTTACAAGCGACCTTCAATAGTATAAGATTGAGGAAGCAGCAAGGAACATGGAAGTTCTGGCGTAAAAATTCCAAGTTCCAACACGAAAACACATTATCTGCCACTTTAGATAATGCGGCTCATTCCAGTAAAGAGGATTTCCTTCATTGTTCGAAATCATCAGCTAATGCAATGATCTGTCGCCAACATCGCTGATAACTGTGACCTCCGCGCCCGATACTTAAGCAATCTCGCGGTCATTCCTGCAGTATCATCCACCCACTGAGCGGCGGCGTCCAGCGTCTCCCCGGCTCCAACTGGACCTGCCGACTTCGTCTATATTATGTAAGTGTTCACAGATTATGTAACACAGGCCCGACGCCCAGTAGCGCCTCACCTAATCCAATTACTTAGGCTAACTAGTTCAATACTTAGTGTCGTAATGGATTCTATATCTGAGCAGTTTATACTGTAGGAAATGCTGAAACAAATAACAGTTGAATTTATTAAGCACAGTGCTAAGCTATGGTTAACAAGTAAAACTATATGTTTTTTGTAAATACTAGACCGCGGCACATTACTGATAGTTTAAAAACCTCTACCAATTCACGAGCCATCCCTGCATGATGCATCTCTTCCCTGAAATCGAATACGATTGACTGGACTATCGCGGAGGATCGGCGCGCGGTGCGCGAACGCATCCTACTGCATAATTCATTGGCTTTGTTTGGAACCGCGCCCGGTTCCGCGTGCGCGATCCGCTTGCATTCACCACGATTTATAGCTCATTCATATCGATTACAGCTCATAACTGTTGCTTTCTTATCGAATCTAAATTACAATAAAAACTGGTTAACGTTATTACAGCAGGATCCCAAGATAAAAAATATTTATAAACATCTAGCCCTGAGATATTAAAATCGTAAATATATAAAGGACAAGGATACACAATTTTAATGTTTAATTATGTTATTCAGTAGTGTGAGATCGTGTTTCATCAATCAGCAACATATTGTCAAAACCCCTCTGTGAGCATACAAGTTAAAATGTTAATACTTATTCGTATTCTTCAATGAAATGTACATGTTAATTGAACCCGTTTTATGTACACGAAGATGTTGTAATTTCCTCAATTACTACCTATGTAATTCACCAATAACCAGTCTTTTTCAGTAAAACGTCGTGCAGCTTATGACCTTGTCACCTATGTTTGAAATATGGAAATATGACAAACAAGTTGAAAAGAAGCGTCTCGAATGTCCCAAGTTTTTCAAAACATTTTATTCTTTTCTATTTTATGTTTTGAAGACTTCATACTGCAACACACGCACGTACGTATCTTATAAGACATTTCTGCGGAAACTTAGCAAACAGGCCACCATATCGCAAAGTAAATAAAGTTCAGCAAGCCCACACCTATCCGCTTCCACGCGTTGGTCTATAGAGCACCTATGTGCGCCATAGGCCGTATTGTGTGCTGATGTAATGGCGCTGAATGAGGCATTATGTGTCGAGGCAGCTGCGAGCTGACCGGACGCGCTATTCAACAGAGAAGCTACGCCAATGCTAAAGGGGTGCTACGTGTATAAAACGTGTCTGTCTGTGCTGACGGACATCACTACAATAGCTTGAAGTCTGCACCTGTCGCTCACGTAACCGGTATGCACATTTTTATTCAATGAGTAAGACGCATGTGATTGTGAATCTAAATGAATTATTGTTATACATGAATGAGATTTTTTAACGATATGCGGATGTTTGGAAATTAAACTCAAAGTAGAGCTTACTTTACCAACGCAATCGAAAATGCATTTAGAAAGAAAATTAATGTAAAAGTTACTGGACCTAATATCCGACAAACCGATCTTTTGAACCGTTGGAAGTGTTAAGGACTTCGTATTCCGAATAAAGTAATACTTACAAGACCGTTTCGGCAGTTTCGTCCAGACACCCCGGTGACCTACTTTCGCACAACTTGGGGTCCCACCTCTGCACCCTCCGCGAGGGGTGGCTGGGGTCAATGACATCGAGTCTGAAGGTCAACGTACCCGAACTCTTGGTTTACTCCTTATTCTTAATTCTAGCGAAAATATTAATAAAGACCGGTGCTCTAAAATTGAGATTTCTTGAAGTGAGGTACAAATTGCTATACTTTTGCTGGTCATAAGGTAAATAATGTCGTGGGTAAATAATGAATATTTAGTTCCGAAAGAGGTCAGGTAGGTAAACATCCCAGTTAATCTGCACTGAGGATATCTGTATCTAACGAAGATAATTTTCAGCTCAACGCGATACATAGTAATATGTGGCGATACACTCAACAAACGTTTGCGATAATAAACTCAAACAGGAGTCGTATAACGTTCTATTGAATTTTCTACTACTTGTGGCTGGAAAGAATAAAACATAAGTAGGTTTGCAGAACTATTGTCACTGTTCACTTACCCCTATCGATCTCCAATAAGGCACATGACTTCAACCGTGGCATTATTTATTGTGTGCTATAATGACACAATCATATCGAGTGGAGTCTGTCACGGTCGGGAGACTGCGTGACTCACTGATACCTCTCCGATCAGTCAGACAGCGGGATCGCGAATCAATATTGTTGTGATTGCAAAGACAAGGAGGTGGTAAGCAAATTAAATGCTAGTGAATGTGATAGCCCCCAGGGTGTGTAAAGGGATGCTGCTTCCAACTTATAAATAATAGAAGGACCGAGTAGTTCTGTAAAACTTTCTTTCTTTCATCCTTCAGCAATACCCTATTATCAGAAAGTTTGCACATGCAAAGTTATTTTCCATTTCTCAGAAATTATTCAATTAACTTAACCTGCCAATATTGCAGTATATTTACTATGCTCGTCCCATTTACTTTACGTATATATTGATTCCTTGTCTACTAATGTCATGCAGTATCTGAGGTGGTCACGGTCCATGGGTGCCGCGGAACGGTGCTGAGTGCGGTGCGGAGTGCCGGCGGCCGGCGCGCCTGCGTACCCACTCAAGCGCAATGTAGTCTCCACTTGTTCATTTACCGATACATAGCGTTTAGACTGTCCAGTGGAATATCTTGCCAAGCTGCCACTGCTTAAAATACCAGTTTTGAGAAACATTTGTGGATAAAAAGCAGAGGATTGTGAAATAGATGCAAAATATTAGCGGATGATGCTGAAATATGTACAGTGAAACTCGTGAAACGAACCCAGAACCTCATGGTCAGTAATCACTCCTGCGAAAACTAAACCAATGAAGCAGGAATGATAAAATACGAAGTATGTAACTCTATATCTATTGATGTTGAAGGCAATAAAATATGTAAACCTGATATATCTGGCAAATGGTACCCATCGTTCTAACAAATGGTAGTGATTAATATGGGTCATACATAATGGGCCATACATTATGCCGAATGGGCCACCGGGCCAGGTGCAAATGACTGCCACTCGTGTTCCAACTGATTGATACGCGTGACGCGCTGCGTGGGCGCAGGACTCGCTGATTCATAGTCGAACGTCACTTCTATAGATTTGTTCTGAATCTTTCTTACCTATTGGTTAGAACATCTTTTCCCCAACGTCACTTGCAAACCTATATGTCTTCCGTTGACCAGCATATCTAGTTCTTCAAATGATATTCTTTCGAAAATTCTTCTTTATCCCAAGTATTTGAAGAATTGATTAGTCAGTATTGGGACGTCATTCTAATGTTAATGAAACTTTCAAAGAAACGATTTATTTAGATGGATTATAATTAGTCGAATAATTTATTTTTGCGATGATTACCTACTCTTGCTACGATGGTTAGCTGGTTAAATGAATGGTACCTACTCGAGTAAGTCGGAGTAATTTATTGATAGTTAAGTGCTCATAATGTGTCACTGTAGTGTTGACACACGCTACACACCTCTCTTCTAATGCAGTCCCCTTTAGGTGGAGGATCGCGACCCAAATTGTTTGTTTGTCGTTACGGCCGCATGTAACGCATATTAAACAACTCGTTCATTACGCATTCATTCAAAAACTAAAGCATATTTCAAGTAAACTCGTTGTTAAGTAAAATTGAATCAATCCCACTGACACTTTATTCTAAGCGCCAGATATAAGTGAGAACAGAAGCTCAGCTACATCGATAAAATATTCACAGAATGGCATCACAATAAGGGCAAAAACTAAGATAAATTCACAGCTAACTACGCGTTCCCCCTTACCGTTAACTACTTATTGCAAAAAATTAGACCGCAGCCCGCACCGTCCAGTATTGCTATTCGATGTTGTTTTGTTGAAATTACTCAAATGTACCGTAAGTTAATTTTCAGCGTGAATTGTTTATCGATTTATACCGGAAATATTCCTGGTTTATTTTCCTAAATTATAGTGTAGAGTAGGTAATGTTGAAAAAATATCATCTACAACCTATCAGCTGCTCAAAGTGCAGTCAGAGGCATACATCATATTATGCCTTATCGTACTTAAGTATAAATTGTATTGAAAGTGAATGAGACCGGCTACTACAACATTTAGACAAAAAATACGAAATATCCATAGTTGTCGACAATGTCGGTTAATCGCGAGCTTATCAGAGTGTCTACAAATCCTGAGCTATCACAGTCGAAGTACTCAGGTGTCGTTGAACTTGATGCTCTGACACGAAAGCGCCGTCACACTGTCACACCGTCGCGCTGGCACGCTGTCACACCGACCGGGGCGCATGGGCTTGTGCAGATAAGATAGTGTCACTAACTTACAGTACGTACGGTACAGTTTACGTGCAGAACATTTCCCCTTATCTTTGCAGGAGAGGTGTAGCTTCCTTTTCAAATTGCAAAAGAGTTCAAGTTACTTGCATTTTTAGAAAAGATTTTAAGTATAACTGGAAAATGATCTAACGTGTCTCAACTCTGAATCTTGATAAATAAATCAAAGTTATTTTTTACCAAAGTTCCCTTTTACGTCCTAACATAACATCAAGGAAGAAAACCGCGGTTTTATTACAATATACAAGCGTGGTGCATCAAAGCGCTCCGTAATTAAAGATGCACCGCTAAGTGGCATCCAGTGGCGGTGTACATGGCAGCGGAAGAGTCACGCGGGTGTCACTTTACAAACGTCGCGGACGTCCACGTACAGACTGACACACTTACATACATCTCCAGATAGTTATAGAGTTACGCTGCAGCAACGTCGGGAATGTGGGCCATCTCCACTTGTTTAGCTGACTTTGACTGCAAACTGAACGAGTAACTGTGTCATGATTCAACATATTCAGAGCATCCATAAGTCATAGTCTACGTAACTAACAACAAACTGTGTGATCGGTTTCATGCGGCGTCCTGATCCCTTTACGTTGCAGCTGTTAAATTGTATGCAATCATTTTCCACAATCTGATTTAAATTAGGCGAGTTTCTTTTTGTCTTGATAATACTCAGATGGAGGGCCGGTAGTTTCACAAAAAATAGCCTGAAATAGAGGCACTTCATCGCGGGATGACGGGGTCGTAACTTTACAATATTTTATCTGCGAAATAAAACTTCGATATAACTATCAGCAGCATCATAATTTTGTAAACTTTTCGAATCGTTTTCTAATAAATTTCAAGGTGAACAATATTTTTAGTTTACGACATTTATCGGCGGTACTTTATTGATGTTTTTATAGGTTTGTGAGTGGATGGTGTGGTTTACAGCCGGTCCTTGAAGCTGCATTATCTGAAATCATCGCATCACTTCGTCTAGCCACTTAACATTGTCGTAAATCGCATTCACATGAAAAGTTCAGCCGAAGCTGTTACCAAGCTCTGCTCACTTGTGACGAGCACGGCTTTATCTATCCGACACGTTCGAGTATTTCGGTTAAAACAGAATATTTTCAATAGAATTATTAAGATCCCAAGACAACTTATTATGATTCATTTGTCCTAAATATTCGAGCTTACGCAATATTCAGGCAATATTTTCAACTCTGCTGACCAACTGAAATAATAGTAAACGTTTTGCTTTTCAGCCTAAATAGCAACATCATCGTTCACAATACATATGATTTATTGAAGCATATCTTTCATCGTGTTTACAGGATCGTTAGAAGCCGTTTGTTTACTATAACGTTGCAAACATTTGGCTAATATTTACAACGATTTCACAAAGATCTTTGTGAACGTAAACACACGCTCGGACAAACCAATTTGTGCTGGAATACAATTGTAAAATAACTGACATCATTACTGGAGAGTTTTTCTCAATCGTTTTACGTGATCGGTTAACATTTCTGCGGGAAGTCGATCGAAGGCCAAGTTTTTGCCGTCGATTGGTCAACAGCTAACAATTTGTCTCGGATGGATTCCCACAACGAGGACTTACTTATCTATACTTTATTATTCCTGTCTCCTGTCAGATTGTTTTTATACCAATAAGCAGTTTTTATTGCTTGACCATGAATGGTAAACGCATTAACCTAGCTAAGATAATTCTAGATTGAACCAGTATAAAATAAAATGTTGCATTGTTGTACTACAGAGGCTCAATCATGCCATTACACCTTAATTACTTCATTAAGTACACTATCATTTGTGTGTTTGAGGTTAAAATATAGTATGTGCATCTACACTACATGCAGCAGTGTTTGATGTAGTGAGACTCCTTTACACGTAGTAACGGCGCGGTGTCAAACTGTCGGGAACAGTAATCCGTGGGTACGTGCGAGCGGACACGTCGGGCCTTACACCACTGACCCAATAACGCACACAATGGACACTCGTAGTTCATGGCCCTTATTTAGTTCATTATAGAAATTCATAGAAAATTATTTCGGTAGGTGATTGATTGAAGAAAGATATGAAAGACCACTCACGCGAAGACGGTGACTCAGAAAGTGAAAACATTTATGTAAAAGAAAATTGAATAAGTCTTCAAGAAGTCTTAGAACTAAGTATTATTTAGAGTGCTATCGTAAGCGCTTTTAATTTTGTGTTTGTAAAAACATAGATGAAATCCATGACCTGTGTTAAGAGAAATTCCAAAACTTTACAAAAAACCGGCCAAGTGCGAGTCGGACTCGCGCACTGAGGGTTCCGTACAAATCCTGTATAGATAAAAAGTGAGTCTCGCGCCAACCGTTCAGTTTAGAACAATCCTAGTTATGGTAATTTCGTGAGAGTCAAAATAGTTAATATTTTTTATTTTATAATATAACTAAAATAGTAGGCCAGTACCTTGGAAAAGTTATTTTATTAAAGTTATTTATATACAACATTTTATAGTCATCATTCAGAAATCTGATTGAAAATAACTAATTATGTCTTATAATAAAGGTCATTGGGCATATCTGACCCGCTTTGTAAAAAGTGGCGGACATGAATCAAAGTAGTTTTAAATCGTAGAGAATGGTATGACGTTTCTTTTAATATAAATATTTTATTAAAATTCCATGGAGACGAATGTCCAGGATCGTTTGAAAAATATAAAAGACAAGCAGTTTCAGAGGATTGTAGAGGTTGCAATGCTAGTTTTTATTGTTAAAGACTTTTCATAAAGAAGGAAGATGCCAATTCGTATGACCAGGATCTGATGAGGATCTGGAAACCCTGAGATATCGAGGGCAACTCTTGAATATTGTAGGCACAAAGAAAACAAAAGCAAGAAAGAAATTGAAAAGATGCTAGGTGCATCGGTCTAGAAGTCGGTGTCTAGAGGATGCATCTATTATTATCATTATTTATTTAACCACCGAGATCTAGACCGATGCATATAAACAGTTTTCTTGTTGTTTTTTTTTTGTAAAAAGTTTTTATTTTTAACTTTTGTGAAAATTTCTCGTCAATACGAATAATATAAGCCCAAACACGACGTAACTAAAACATGCCGTTGAGGAGTACTCTCGACTTTCTCACGTCTCCATCATCAGGTAAGCTCTAAACCTTCACTGTTTGATAGTATCACCAGACATACATCTGAGAATCAAGTTTTAATCCTATGCATGCTTACAATTTCTGATAGTTGCCCTCGATTTCTCAGGATTTCCATCATCAGATCCTGACCTGATGACAATGGAAATAAACGGCGAGTATACTCTTTCACTACAAAGAAATGATTTCTCAAATCCGTCAAACTTGGTCGTTTAAATTCTCCATTGAAATGAGGAAAATATTTGATGTTTACACCTGATTTTTTAATATTTTATGTAACTTCAAATTTATCATTTTCGCAATTTTTCCTTTATCTGTACTTTATAACGTTGCTTCTTGCCGAATTTCAAGATTCTGAGTTCACGGGAAGTACCTTGTAGGTTTTGATTCCCTAGCGTGTGACGGAAATTCGTCTAAGGTGTCGGTATAAACTGTATCTTTTGATCGCGTTAACTTAGAAGTTTGATTTTTTCACTGCCTAAAGGGACAATAGACCTAGGTATTTGGTATAAATTTCAATTTGATACCTTTATTCGTTCCTGAGAAATAAGGTAGTAAGTTTCATTTTATTAAAATATTTTTTTTATATTATATAACTAAAAAAATGAGATTTTCGAAATTTTTCCTTTATTTGCATTATATGACAATGCTTCGTGCCAAATTTCAAGACTCTGAGTTTACGGGAAGTATCCTGTAGGTTTTGATTCCTTTGCGAGTGTCGAAAATTTGTTGAAAATATCGACATAATCTGATGTATCTTTTGATCGGCTTGGCTTAGAAGTTTGATATTTTCACAGCTTAAAGGGACAATGGACCTGAGTATTTCATGTGAATTTCAGCTTGATACGTCCACGCGTTCTTGAGATAAAGGGTCTTGACAGACAGACAGACAGACAGACGGACAACAAAGTGATCCTATAAGGGTTCCGTTTTTTCCTTTTGAGGTACGGAACCCTAAAAATAAGTTTGTCACGGAAAAATAGTAGAAATTGAAGTAGGTAGCTCAGTAGCTCATAGTAGCAAGTGAACTCTACCACGGCTACTGCCTGACGGCGTACTAATCGCGTAACGTTTCCAAGTGGTCGGCGAGTCGCACGCGCCGCGCATGCCTAAACAACTCCCATGCATACTGTGCACCGTGCATCGACACCAAGTGCAGCAGAAGGGCTACTACGGAAATAAGCCAAAATTATATCTTGCTAACTACCCTTGGCGACAATATTCTATCAGCCGGATAGCTTTGTATAGAAACTCAAGCTTTGCCTTGAGAGGTCTAGGAAAAGCGGAAATTGTAACCATCAAGTTCATGTCCGTCCAGCATGTATGTGGCCCATGGGTCTTCTTTTCTAAAACCGTTTATTGGCACACAGAATATGGTGTACCTACCCGAGTAATGCAGCCATTTGTACGACCGGCAGGCTTGTTGGCTTCGCTCGAGTGCTAAATATTAGGTTTAATAGTTATTGCAAGTCGGCACTCCGACGAAGTTTGCACTAACCATTATATTATGATCCCATTTCAATTTTACTGTTATGTCGTAAGCAAAGCTAGAAGCTACATGATAAAACAATATGTAATCTGTTTGATTTATGACAATACATACATATAATTTAGCCATATGATCATTTTGAAGTAAAACCACTGCAGCCTGCAGCAATCAATATAATTCTTAGTAAATCTAATAATCAGTTCCAACGTTTAACACATACTTATCACTAGAGTGAAGAGTTTCACCACAGTCTTTATACTGTGGTTTCACTTTGTATGTCATCGTCGCTTTCATTTTAAAAGTCATTATTTTCTACTACTAGCAAATAGGTGCATTCTGAAAGAAAAGTACCTTCTTCGATGTTCTTCTACAAGCGCCTCTCTGATAAATGAAAGTTAATACATAAATTAGTTGCGATGACTTGAAATGCAATATGAGTTGGTCTAAAAATGACTGTTCTTCTTATGATGCTTAGCAATGGTTGGTAAAATAATACAATGTACGTTTTTTTTGTGTCAGCGTGTGGTGCGCGGGCGCCGCGAGCGATGGTATGGTGTCTCGGCGGGCGGGGGAGCGCGCGCGCCTATGCGCCGGCGCCGCGCTAGCACTGCTGCCGCTGCTGGCCGCCGACGTCGTCTTCCGAGTACCTGAAGTACTGGTGAACCATGCTTTATTACTACCTAGCAGATGGAACTCTCGTTACCAGCTTTTAAAACCTTGAATGTGCTCTTTTTCCTCTTATAAATGCAAATGTGAGTTCATTTTTAACCGACTTCCCAAAAAGGAGGAGGTTCTCAATTCGGCCGGTATGTTTTTTTTTTTTCTATGTATGTACATCGATTACTCCGAGGTTTATAGACCGATTTACGTGATTCTTTTTTTGTTCGACGCGGAATTGCTGCCAGTTGGTCCCATAGTCATCAGGTCAGGATCTGATGATGGAAACCCTGAGAAATCGAGGGCAACCTTCAAAAGTTGTAGGCATACATAGGGTAAAAACTTGACACTCAGGTGTATGCCTAAAAACACTATTCAGCAGTGAAGGTTTGGATTTGACCTGATGATGGAGACCAGAGAAGGTCAAGGGAACTCGACAACTGCATATGTGAAATACCTCGTGTTTGGGCTTATATTCTTTGTATTGATGAGAACTTTCCACTAATATGGATCGTGACAACTATTCGTATCACTAAAAAGCTGTAAATAAAAAACTTTTTTACAAAAAAATTAAACCGACTTCCAAAAACACTAAAAAGCAAAAAAAAAACCTAATTTGAGGTGCATCGGCCTAGAAGTCGGTGGCAATATTAACTTAGTCAAATTAGGTTTTTTTTTTTGCTTTTTAGTGTTTTTGGAAGTCGGTTTAATTTTTTTGTAAAAAAGTTTTTTCTAAGTTACTCTTTCTCACTAAAACCGGTGATACCGATGCGATATTACAGAAGAAATTGATGGAACCCTGGAGACGCATGTCGACGTATAAACGACGTAATAGCTCGTAGGAAAAGTCGTATCGAAGAATTCGATTTCCCTAACAAACACAGCATATGCTTCAGGTGCTGATGCGTTTTAGCTGAACACTAACCTATATATACCCTCGGCTGCAGGTGCGTCACGCGGCGGCGTCGCGGCCGGTGGGCACGGGGCGCGCCAACGCCTCCCGCGCCAACGACTCGGAGCCCTGGGGCGCGGGCGCCAGCGACGCGCTGCTCGAGGTGCGCTACGAGGAGTACTTCGTGGAGCACGACGTGTCCACCGCTGACGCGCGCCGGGCCGCCAACACTCTCAACCTTGACGACGGTATGTACCTAAATAGGTATTATTCTGGTCGTAGTCCTTCGAAACGGAAAAGTATGACTGATACATCTCTCAGATCTGCGATCATAACAACATCATAATACAAATAATCCAGTACATGGCAGTCTCCAAAGTACTCGTAACTCGATGAGCCAGCCGCTCTGCCATAAAGTGAGCGAAGTAAGTGACGCAACGGCAATTGCTTGAGTTGCTCCAATTAAACACATGAGGCTCGCGGATTGGACCCACTCCCGCATGTGGGGACAAGCGTGACTAGTCACCGCAGGTTTGTTACCACATAGTGTACTGTGTAGTACGATATACGACTTCATTAAAAGCTTTCAGAGGTTTCACTAATTGCTTGCCTAATGACGTAGGTATTGAGCGAAGTTTCACTTAGACGAAACTTTTAATGAAGACTGGCAGGAACTTAGGAAATTGGTTTGTATTGATACAACAAGTAAACGTGAGTCGCAATGTTACAGTGTTTAATTAATGTGATGAAGGATGTTATGTGAATATTTGCTTCAGTTTGGTGTCAAAAGATAAAGTTATCGAGCGAGATTTCTTGAAATGTTTAATTGGAAAATATTTCTCATTTATCTAGATAAATTCACTGCAGTGACGTTAATCTCCCAATCAAAGCTATCTGGGCATCTCTCAAGTTGATATCTGATCCGATCTAGACTTCAGACGAACGTAGGCGTTTCATTATCCAGTAGATAGACTACTGAATGAGTAAGCTTCCAACCAGCAGTATATTGTAGGAACAGGTCTATTTATAGGCATGACTTCCACTAATTGATCCTCTGAAATGCTCCAATATTTAATTGATGGTAAACTGGCTGATCAATGGAGTGTGTTCAATTCAATTGATGTTTATTGCATCGCTATTGTTATCTTGTACTCTATCTGACTGACTCCCACAGTCGATCTGGATCATAAAATTTGGAAGACAGCCATTGATGATTGTCTGGTAAATTGCACACTATGCATCTACCATATTTCATGTTAGTAAAGTCCCCACACAACACACATGAGATAATAAGAAAATTATCTCGTAGACAGAACACCCATAGTGGCGCCAACAATGCGCCATAATATGCGACGTGCGGTCGCCGCGCCGCTAGTGGCGATTACCTGAAGATGATCCGTCATTAGCGTCATCTGATACGCGAGGACGCACGTCCACACGCTGCTGATGCCTGCTGCGGTCACTGTGTTTAATGCAATTCTTTATTGCAATTACTCAGGAACGAACCACAAGTAGCGGTGTGATAATGCGAAGGAGCTGCATTCGCTATAGAACAGCAACCATCTCTTTTTGCATAGAACACATGACTGGGAAATATTGGTACAATCTCTGCATTCTGTCCCTATCGATTTCCTTATACTATTTTTACAATAATATTATGGATCAGATCTGATGACTTCAAGTACAATACAACATGGCAATGAAATGGACACAGATAGCTAGGTTTCCGGGTGCAAGTCAAACCGCCAGCCACTGCTTATATAACGCGGTAAAGTGATCGCAATCCGTTGCATTTAGAAACTGGTCTTACTCTCTGCGGATAAGATCCATCATAACTATTTACAATGAATGAGTCAGTGGTATCTGACTGATTGTCACACTGCGACTAATTAGTGGGCGGCGATTAGTTTAGTGCGATCCACTTGGATGAGATGTTATCGTCAAGCCAAGGTTGGGGAATTAGATGTAAAGTGCACTACTTAGGTGTGCGTGTGTCGGTTATTTCATAAGGTTTGGAGCTCAAGTTACACGGTCTGAAATAGAAAAAATATATATTTTCAGAAAAATAAAGTGCCATAAGATCATCAACATGCTTTGCTTCTACTGAACACCTCTTTTATGCAAAACAGTTATTTCTTGTGATGTTTTATCATTACTTTGATGTTCTTGAGTTTTCATAAAAAAAATTACCAGCTCTTAACATTTCTGGTGAACCAGACCATCTGTCGTCCTTCACGAATCTAGAAACCTAGACTGACAGCTCTTTGATGAGTTATTTTCTATTGTAAACTTAACTTGGTCTGGATGAAAGAGTCTTTTAAAACGGTTAAAATGATTATCTTTTGTAGAATTTGATTCGTCGTAATGTTTCCTCTCGCAATATAATTACGTCCTCTCCAAGGTTTTCACGAGAACTGAACACGTAATTAGTGAGTTTTCCTCCGGTTAACAACGGTGTATTTCATGCACTTGCACACCATGATATGAATTAAGTTGGTGCTGAAGGCCGGCGGGCGGGTAATGACGGAGCCCGCAAGGTCCGGGGGCGGAGGAACATCTGTCACCGCATTGTCCACGCCATTGTGTCGCCCTGTGTCAATGTTACACTACGCATGGTGCAGTACGCACATGTACCTGCTTAAATCATGTGCACTTTTATGTATCGATGGTGTAACACGTCACAAATGAATAAGGGTTTCATTTTTCTGTTCGTATCATACCTTGTTAGCACAGTTGTAGCCTAAAATTAGCTAGGAACTCTTGTCTCACATCATAAGAACAGTAACTTCTTATACAAGGAAAGTAATCAGCAATCGTTCGTCTGAAGGTTTATACCTTTTATTACGCTTCCAATCTTCCTTACGGATCTTAAAGCACCGCCCCGACCATCTGCAAAGCAGGTATAAGAATACGGCGTACATACAAATTATGTAATTAATACAAATGAATATTGACAAAGGCGTGGTCGACATTACTGCCTATGTTGTTAGAGCTATGTAAACACTATGGTCACAGGCTACTGGACTTGTGTCGATGAATTAGTGAGGGACCTTTGATTAGCCGTCACGGCTTGACCTCTACGCCTCAATTATTCAGACTCCGCGGTAAGAACTGTTTCTCTTTGTGCTATTCCAATAAACTGGAAACATTTTAGGAGGTATCGCTATGATTGAAGCCACAAAGTATAATAATATTTCGTGAATTCGAAACATTATAAACTTTTTCATGTCACTTAACGGTTTTTTAATTAGTCTACTCGTCATTTTACTTGAAATGGGAAAGGGTCATTATAGTATTAAAATAAGCTAAGTACCAGTACACGCAAAAATAAAACAGTTACGTCACAAACTATTCGTCAAGTGAATTAGGTCGCCTGAAAATGCTCAGATCAATTGCGTCATAACTTTCCTATCGTGTTGTGTTGGGGGCTCGTACCGGCCAGGGGTGTCGGCCAGGGGTGCAGGTGTCAGGGCGTCTAGACCTGCGTGGCAATGAATCAATACGTGCCGGCCACTGCACATGCGTCGCCGGCACCGCCACACTCGGCCGCTGCACCGCGCCCGGCGAGCTGCACGCAGGTAATTTATTACCATATTTTATTACCCCTAAAGGCCAATAGTAATTCTACTTGTTGCTAATATTCAGATTGATGAACAGCCAGATCTAGGTCAATAGTTTTCAACGTAAAGTTTTTTGCGTGTATTTTGACAGGTCGCTTGCGTCGTCATTTCTGCGTCTCTCATATTTATAACTGTAGAAATAGAAGTTTTTATGATATCCTACTGTGTTTATTATATGACACTGTTCCATACTCCCAGTAAATTGCATGACTAGAGCACAAAATAATTCTCGGGTTATTTTTGAGACCTCGTCGTACGTCGAAGCGTCTTGAGCAGTCTGCTCAAGTCGCTGTGTTGTCTACTTGTTGACTATGCTGTACTCTTGTATGCTGGTACGCAGATCTACGCGAGACACAATGGATCTAATTAGCGGCATTCATGAGGTTAAAGCATCAACACTTGCCAACAGAACTGCAGCATAAAGCTTCAGATTACTGACTTCATATGCTACTGTTAATTACAGATAGATAAACAGACGTTGAAATATCCTCCGTTAGGTACGTTATACTTCTCTACAATCGCTCATATTGCGTTTTGCAATGGCTAAAAAGAAACCATTGTAACGCAAGTTTTTACGTTTGATTGTGTGATACAGTACCTAGGTACCATGAGTGTTCATTAGGATCTGCTGTTGTAATTTGTTTAGTTTTCTGACAGGGTACTGAATACATATCATACAACAATAGGTTCCGCCGTTAATGTGTCACAACCCTATTCTAGGCGCTATTGTCCGCCTGTGACGTAACATTGCATTCATCGTGTGAATAATAACTAGCTCAGTATTAACCATTCGAATTCTTGTCTTTTTTTGGGCGATTTGACGGAGTGCCTAATCTTATTGGAGTAACTGCAATTTCTTACAATAGGGACTATTCTTATATTGAGTAGTGCTCATCTTTATGATCTGCTTGGTTATTGGAGTACCTAAAGGCTTCTCCATTTTTCTAAGAAAACCATTGGTCACCATTTTTGTTCTACGACGGATTGGCCAGAAACCTTGACCTCAGATGTCGAACCTTCTGACATCAAGGGTTCACAATATCTGTAGTATCCAAATTGGGTGTTAACTTGGAACAAATTCATGAGCCCTGGCAATGGTTCGACCCTGTACATGAAGTAGAGCGATAGCATGAGTGAGTGCGTTGTGTGTTTGCAGTCCCGGCGACGCGGCCCGGCTGCGGCGCGTGCAGCCAGCGCGAGCTGGAGTACTGCGAGACGCGCGTGCTGGCCGACCACTGCTGCTGCGAGCGGCGCTTCGTGCGCGAGCCCTTCCCCTGGCTGCCGCACTCGTGCTACGTGGGCGCGCGCCGCTGCCGCCCGCTGGCGCACGACTGCGCGCAGTACGCCCGCCTGCGCGACTGCTGCTGCTACAGGAAGCTTGCTGAACGATGTAACTATGCTACTTTTTTAAGATTCCAAGTTCTAGATTATGTTACAGCCTTTTTATCATCCCACTGCACAGGCCTCCTCTCGCACGGAGAAGGATTGAGCGTTAATCACCACGCTTGCTCAATGCGGGTTGGTGATTTCAGACTTTTAGTCCAGGTTTTCTCAAGATGTTTTCCTTCACCTTTTTATCAGCCATTAGTGTCTAAGATACTTATATGTACTTAGAAAGTAAATAATCGTAGAATAGTTGCATTGGCACTTGCCTGTCCTGGAATCGAATCCACAAACTCATTCATGGGAGGTTGTTGCTTTACCAACTACTCTAGGCCACACAAGTTCTATATGAAACAGCATGATCAGTCAGGTTCAGAAAAAAAGTATATAAAGTTAAAACAGTTTTATGTGGCTTCTTCCAGGGAAGGGTATCCTATCGAAGTCGACGCGCGTAGGCGTGAGCGGCGTGTCGCTGCTGCTGCTGTCCATGCTGCTGTTCGTGGCGTACCTGTGACGGCAGCCGCCCCGCGCCGCTCCGCCGCCCGCGCTCGTCTGATGCACGCGCTGCTCTCCTCACCCCTCACTCAACCTGTGGACCTCTCTGTCCCGCTTCGACATGTATTTACCCAAATTAATTTACGTGCAGGAGCCTGAATAACTCTTTCCTCATGAAGATTTCTATTTTTGTCGACGTCATTTAGGTGTTTCTAAGTATTTATTATGAATGGTTGGTACCTAAATATTACGTTTGATATCGTAGAAAATAGTCAAACTTATAAACGCACAGATTTACTGTAAATATGTATCCCACCCAAAACAAAAATGTGAAAGACTGCCAAGTTCGATAATATGGGAATGCTTCGCCTATAAAAGAAGTGAGATCTGAATAAGTACCAAGTTCCATACACATACCTCAGTTAAAAATAGTTACTTTTTAATGATGTCACTTGGCAAGTTTTCATACACCTTGTTATAAACCTACTAAACGCAATGAATCAAGTATTTAATTTTATATTAAAACTTGCCAAGTAACATCATTAAAAAGTAACTATTTTTAACTGAGGTATGTGTATGGAACTTGGTACTTATTCAGATCTCACTTCTTTTATAGGCGAAGCATTCCCATATTATCGAACTTGGCAGTCTTTCACATTTTTGTTTTGGGTGGGATTTCATTTATTTTTGTAAGGTTGTTTATTTTATTTTTTTCTTATGATGAAGTTAGTTAAAGAAATGTCTCATTTATACTATCTTTTAGATTTTTTAATATGCACTATGTTTCTTACAAAGAAATGAACTAGATTAACTAATCATCCTCCGAGCCTTTTTCCCAACAATGTTGGGGTCGGCTTCCAGTCTAACCGGATTCAGCTGAGTACCAGTGCTTTACAAGAAGCGACTGCCTATCTGACCTCCTCAACCCAGTTACCCGGGCAACCCGATACCCCTTGGTTAGACTGGTGTCAGACTTACTGGCTTCTAACTACCCGTAAGGACTGCCAAGGATGTTCAATGACAGCCGGGACCTACAGTTTAACGTGCCATCCGAAACACAGCCAATGGTGTCTAAGATATACTTAGAAAGTACATACAAACTTAGAAAAGTTGCATTAGTACTTGCCTGACCTGGGATCGAACCCGCGCCCTTGTACTTGAGAGGTTGGTCCTTTACCCAGTAGGCCACCATGACTTTTTTTTTTTACTAGATTAACTAAATGGACTAGATTTACCAACTGACTGACATGACATGTTATCATATATTATGTTCGTGGATCAAAGTTACACATTCGTTATTTTCGAAAGTGACACACTTGGCCGTTTTCAGACTTTTACTTTACTTTGATTAAATACAAACCTTTGTACCATTCGAAGATATATTATATAAATATAGATAAATTTAGGTCGCTTTAGTTCCTTAGGGGTATAAATTTACACCTGGTATAAAACACCTTCATTATTTTGAAACCGACTCACACTTGGCCATTTTCAGATTTTTTCCTTTACCTTGACATAAAGACCTACCTCCATGCCAAATTTCAAGTCAATACGACCATTGGAAGTGGTCTAGGTTTTTGATGAGTGAGTCAGTGAATCAGTGAATCAGTGAATCAGTGTATAGTAAAAATTGCGATTTTCTGACGTCAATATCTCAAGACCTACAATAGGTATTTTAATGAAATTTTGTATTTTAGATAAGTGAGGGGGTCTCAACAGATACTAGAAATTTGATATGCGTAAATAAAATAGATTTTGAGTTACAGGGGGGTCGAATTTGGCCCGAAATGGTTCGTGTAATATAACCCACGGCCGGTGTGTCGCTTTTTTTGCTCGAACTTGGCGGACACACTGCCGTGTGTCTAGATCTCGATACTCGGTGTTGGATCGATAATGTCACCTCACTAGTTTCATTACATTACACTCACTAAACCAAAATCATAAAGCTAAGTATTACAATGAAATGATAAAGCTAGGTTGAATAGAATTAATTAATTTAATGTGAATATCAGTTAACGCAATATCGTCTAAAGTTTATAGAAATAGTTCTAAGAATTAAGTATATGAGAAGAGACCTCATTCTCAGTGGCGATAACCAGCATAAACCTCTAGTAATAAGTACCTAAGTACAGCAGAAAAGCATCGACTTTTATGAATTTTCATTTGACTTAGCGTAGGCAACATGAAAAAAGCACCGGAATGTATCCACACAAGTACAAGCGTTAGTATAAAGGTTGAATTAAGTGTCGATGTTCTGTCTGTCTGTGTGTCCGTAGCCTTGTGTTGTATCTCTTCAGACGTAGCTTAAGATACACTGAGCTACACCCGCTACCTGCAGATACGAACCGTAGAGAGTGCACTGCGCACGCGACGCAATAACTCATACTTACTGATAAATGACATAGCACATAAATAGCTAAAATAAATAAGGACTTGCTTGATAAGTACTAAGTTCACATTAAATCTCTCAAAATCATGTTTTCATGTATCAGACGTCTATCTAAAAACCTTATTTTTTTAGTATTTACGAATTTCCGTTGTCAATGAAAACACATTTCCTATCTTCAGCTGATTGTTTAATCTTCTATCAAAACAATTTGTTTTTTAATGAAGTGCAAACAGAACTTATTCTGTAATGTCTAACTTATGGGTTTGATTGTACCAACTTATGGGTTTGATTGTACATCCTGATGTAACCATCAGGAATATGCCTGATCAGCATTCGATTTGGCTACGAACGTATCGCAGTGAAACAGATTGAAGAATATAAAATGTTAAAAGGATTCATCAAGTTTGTGACAGCAGCAATGATAAAGCTTATTTCGGAAACCAGACCAACTGTTAATAATATATGTAGCTAGTAAAGATATACCTAATATTAGTTATATAGGTAGCGTTAAAAACAGATCATCATGAGATCTTAGATTATACAAGACATAAACGGGGAATCTGTAGTTTGTACAAACTGTACATGTCACAAAAAAAGTATATAAAGTTAAAACAGTTTTATGTGGCTTCTTCCAGGGAAGGGTATCCTATCGAAGTCGACGCGCGTAGGCGTGAGCGGCGTGTCGCTGCTGCTGCTGTCCATGCTGCTGTTCGTGGCGTACCTGTGACGGCAGCCGCCCCGCGCCGCTCCGCCGCCCGCGCTCGTCTGATGCACGCGCTGCTCTCCTCACCCCTCACTCAACCTGTGGACCTCTCTGTCCCGCTTCGACATGTATTTACCCAAATTAATTTACGTGCAGGAGCCTGAATAACTCTTTCCTCATGAAGATTTCTATTTTTGTCGACGTCATTTAGGTGTTTCTAAGTATTTATTATGAATGGTTGGTACCTAAATATTACGTTTGATATCGTAGAAAATAGTCAAACTTATAAACGCACAGATTTACTGTAAATATGTATCCCACCCAAAACAAAAATGTGAAAGACTGCCAAGTTCGATAATATGGGAATGCTTCGCCTATAAAAGAAGTGAGATCTGAATAAGTACCAAGTTCCATACACATACCTCAGTTAAAAATAGTTACTTTTTAATGATGTCACTTGGCAAGTTTTCATACACCTTGTTATAAACCTACTAAACGCAATGAATCAAGTATTTAATTTTCTATTAAAACTTGCCAAGTAACATCATTAAAAAGTAACTATTTTTAACTGAGGTATGTGTATGGAACTTGGTACTTATTCAGATCTCACTTCTTTTATAGGCGAAGCATTCCCATATTATCGAACTTGGCAGTCTTTCACATTTTTGTTTTGGGTGGGATTTCATTTATTTTTGTAAGGTTGTTTATTTTATTTTTTTCTTATGATGAAGTTAGTTAAAGAAATGTCTCATTTATACTATCTTTTAGATTTTTTAATATGCACTATGTTTCTTACAAAGAAATGAACTAGATTAACTAATCATCCTCCGAGCCTTTTTCCCAACAATGTTGGGGTCGGCTTCCAGTCTAACCGGATTCAGCTGAGTACCAGTGCTTTACAAGAAGCGACTGCCTATCTGACCTCCTCAACCCAGTTACCCGGGCAACCCGATACCCCTTGGTTAGACTGGTGTCAGACTTACTGGCTTCTAACTACCCGTAAGGACTGCCAAGGATGTTCAATGACAGCCGGGACCTACAGTTTAACGTGCCATCCGAAACACAGCCAATGGTGTCTAAGATATACTTAGAAAGTACATACAAACTTAGAAAAGTTGCATTAGTACTTGCCTGACCTGGGATCGAACCCGCGCCCTTGTACTTGAGAGGTTGGTCCTTTACCCAGTAGGCCACCATGACTTTTTTTTTTTACTAGATTAACTAAATGGACTAGATTTACCAACTGACTGACATGACATGTTATCATATATTATGTTCGTGGATCAAAGTTACACATTCGTTATTTTCGAAAGTGACACACTTGGCCGTTTTCAGACTTTTACTTTACTTTGATTAAATACAAACCTTTGTACCATTCGAAGATATATTATATAAATATAGATAAATTTAGGTCGCTTTAGTTCCTTAGGGGTATAAATTTACACCTGGTATAAAACACCTTCATTATTTTGAAACCGACTCACACTTGGCCATTTTCAGATTTTTTCCTTTACCTTGACATAAAGACCTACCTCCATGCCAAATTTCAAGTCAATACGACCATTGGAAGTGGTCTAGGTTTTTGATGAGTGAGTCAGTGAATCAGTGAATCAGTGAATCAGTGTATAGTAAAAATTGCGATTTTCTGACGTCAATATCTCAAGACCTACAATAGGTATTTTAATGAAATTTTGTATTTTAGATAAGTGAGGGGGTCTCAACAGATACTAGAAATTTGATATGCGTAAATAAAATAGATTTTGAGTTACAGGGGGGTCGAATTTGGCCCGAAATGGTTCGTGTAATATAACCCACGGCCGGTGTGTCGCTTTTTTTGCTCGAACTTGGCGGACACACTGCCGTGTGTCTAGATCTCGATACTCGGTGTTGGATCGATAATGTCACCTCACTAGTTTCATTACATTACACTCACTAAACCAAAATCATAAAGCTAAGTATTACAATGAAATGATAAAGCTAGGTTGAATAGAATTAATTAATTTAATGTGAATATCAGTTAACGCAATATCGTCTAAAGTTTATAGAAATAGTTCTAAGAATTAAGTATATGAGAAGAGACCTCATTCTCAGTGGCGATAACCAGCATAAACCTCTAGTAATAAGTACCTAAGTACAGCAGAAAAGCATCGACTTTTATGAATTTTCATTTGACTTAGCGTAGGCAACATGAAAAAAGCACCGGAATGTATCCACACAAGTACAAGCGTTAGTATAAAGGTTGAATTAAGTGTCGATGTTCTGTCTGTCTGTGTGTCCGTAGCCTTGTGTTGTATCTCTTCAGACGTAGCTTAAGATACACTGAGCTACACCCGCTACCTGCAGATACGAACCGTAGAGAGTGCACTGCGCACGCGACGCAATAACTCATACTTACTGATAAATGACATAGCACATAAATAGCTAAAATAAATAAGGACTTGCTTGATAAGTACTAAGTTCACATTAAATCTCTCAAAATCATGTTTTCATGTATCAGACGTCTATCTAAAAACCTTATTTTTTTAGTATTTACGAATTTCCGTTGTCAATGAAAACACATTTCCTATCTTCAGCTGATTGTTTAATCTTCTATCAAAACAATTTGTTTTTTAATGAAGTGCAAACAGAACTTATTCTGTAATGTCTAACTTATGGGTTTGATTGTACCAACTTATGGGTTTGATTGTACATCCTGATGTAACCATCAGGAATATGCCTGATCAGCATTCGATTTGGCTACGAACGTATCGCAGTGAAACAGATTGAAGAATATAAAATGTTAAAAGGATTCATCAAGTTTGTGACAGCAGCAATGATAAAGCTTATTTCGGAAACCAGACCAACTGTTAATAATATATGTAGCTAGTAAAGATATACCTAATATTAGTTATATAGGTAGCGTTAAAAACAGATCATCATGAGATCTTAGATTATACAAGACATAAACGGGGAATCTGTAGTTTGTACAAACTGTACATGTCGATGTTAAATAATAACATATTGCTAACTAAGTACCAAATAGACAAGTTTATGAAACATCTTTGTAAATACCTACATGTAGAGCGAACGATATACGATATTAACCGGAAACTAATAATCTACCGCGAGTAGGGTTACCATATCTCAGGATTTGTCCTGAGATTTCAGGATTTTTCGACTCTTCTCAGGATTCCGGCCGGATTTAGCAAATCTAGTGAAAGCTCAGGATTTTGAATAAAAAACAGGTTACATTTAAAGATCTCTCTTATTAAACTACTAAAAATGATCTTCTTTCGGTAACAATTGTAGTTAAAATCAATACTTATGTATTAATTTAAAACAAACTTAAAATAATCTTCTTTTGGTAACAATTGAATTAAAACGCGTGCGCAAGATCCGCAGTGTATACAACTGTTACAGCCTTTGTATCGTCCCACTGCTGGGCACAGGCCTCCTCTCACGTGGAGAAGGATTGAGCATTAATCACCACGCTTGCTCAATGCGGGTTGGTGATTTCAGACTATATAGTCCAGGTTTCTTCAAGATGTTTTCCTTCACCTTTTAATCAGCCATTGGTGTCCAAGATATACTTAGAAAGTACATACAAACTTAGAAAAGTTGCATTGGTACTTGCCTGACCTGGAATCGAACCCACACCCTCATACTTGAGAGGTTGGCTCTTTACCCACTAGGCCACCACGACTTTTAGTGTATACAACGATAATAAGTAATACGTATTTGAGAGAAAATTCTCATCTGTAGAAAATCTCAGGACTTTTCCATGGAAATCAGGCCTTTTCTCCGGACTTTTGATTTTTTCATCTGGTAACCCCGCGAGTGTATTTGATTCAGTAACGTATCGTTTCAATAGCTAACAATTTCTTATATTTTCAGCTAGACTTGTAGTTAGAATGACTGTAAGCTTAGGATAGCAAATATAAGAAATTATGTAAATACGATAACAAACACAATATGACAGAAAGTCAATAGTTTGGCTTCAATGACAGTCGCCTCACAGCGCACTAGCCATAATAGAGGTATATTCAATGAATCTTTCTACATAGTATTAAAATATTTACGAAATACTGCGTTACCATCTACACGCGTACTCAGCATCATTGTGTTGACAAGGCAATGTTAATAAATAAACTACCAATATCGATTTATCTCAGGCATTGTATGGCAACATTAAATTCCGACTTTATCGTCAACATAAAAACTATGCGCCACTCACACTTGACAATACAATGGCTGCCGAGGTAAGCTAAGTAACTAATATCGTAATTTATTGTAAGCCGACATTGTACATATAGGAGTCTTGGACACACCACACGATAGTGTAGGCTGTACCTAGTGCAGGTCTAATTAAGTTAATTTCACATTAGAGAATAATACGGTAGACCTCGTGACATTTTAACTGATTTTCTGTGACGTGGACACCAAGTTTTATCTCATCATCTATTGATGTGACCATTAGAGGCCACCAGACAGACATACAGGTGAACTGCTACACACAGTCTGGTTCACGCAATTAAAACAAATCTGTCATCTATAAATGCAGTTTTCTGTTTGACAAAGCTTGGATTTTTTTTGAAGGACAAAAACGGTTAAAATATCACGAGCATCCCAAATTAACGAGTAAGGATAAGTATGTACATATAACAAAAGAAAAATCGCGATAAATGGAGCTTACTAACTTTAAGTTATTGTTTGCGCAGCCAAAGGCTCTAGTTGTTAGTCAATGTTCATTGTTTTAGAGTTTTATTTATTTACTTTCTTGTTTTGTGGAGTGCGTAGTATTGTGTTTTGTGAGGAGAGGGTTAACTGAAATGATAACTGAAGGGTTAACTGACCGTTGTCACCTGTGGAGTGTGAAAGGTTTAAAACTTATTTTTATAGATCTTCTTGTGAATGAATGAATATATTTTGGTCGCTGTAAGTATAAGCTGTATTTATATTAAATGATATAAGTAAACAAAGATAAAATTTACCATCTTACTACATCTCAAAGATATAGTAATATAGCATAGCATAGCTAAGCCGGGCGTACCCAAAGAGCTCATAAAGAAACCTAGATGTAAATAATAGTAACTAGTGAGTAAGTGATCAGCTCATGCATGACACATCAAACATATTCTAAAGCCATGCATTACATTACCGCGTAGTCTATGTATGTATGTAGTGAACATAACGTTATATCGTAAGCTTCACATCGTGTACCCCTCGGTGTTTCACCTGTAGCGACACTTCATAGAAATGTCTATCGATGTGAGTGAAATAAAAGTTACCAAAATGGAGTCGTGTTTTATTTAACTAACTACTACATATTTCAGCACTGTAATTAAACAATGACTAGCCAATGTGCCACTGGTAAATACCAAAAACCGGCCAAGTGTGATTCATCAGATTTTTTAATAGGTACCTATAGTTAGGTTTTTTTTTTATGAATTTCAACTGTCTAGCTGTCACGATTTTTGAGATACAGCCTGATGACAGACGGATAGCGCAGTCACAATATTTCGATGAATCCAGCGCTTTTAGAAAGTTAAAGCATGTTACCATATAACAGTCAGATACACTTTAAAAACAATTGCAAGGACCGCACTATTAATTTATCTGCAACTAAACCAATTACCTACTTTTAAAGCAAATTAAACATAACAGTAATGTTAAATACATTCGGTGCACTATCAAGCATGCAGTCACGCGACCAAAGCACACGGTTGTCAATAACTTTAACATGCAATCGTTCATCATCAGAAGCACACTACACACGGACTAGCGACATCGCTAGTATTTTGAAACTTGAGTCAGTTGTAAAAGTGAAGGAACGGACGGAAGAAATAAGTAAGAACAATCATCACCGAGATGAGGACAGTGGATCCGGAGCTGTGGTGTCGCTCGCTGAAGAGGACGTGCATGCAGGAGGCGCGGCGCTCGCGCTTCGGGCAGCGCGTGCACGCGGGCCTCGAGGCTCGTCTACGCCAGAGCTTGCGGGATGCCGTCATCGAGTTCTGGACCAACTGCTCTGTCGCTGCCGCCAAGTATTACAACATCGACAAACATCAGACATGGCCGCAGTGAGGAACTAAACAATAAACTAACAATTCCTTAAACAGTAGGAGTTCCTATAGTAGGTACAGGATCTTTATGGCGGACAAAAACTTCATATAGACACCTTCTTCTGTGTACTTGGATGTACACAGAACTGTGTACTCTGTGTGTGTCTGTGTGTGTCTGTGTGTGTCTGTGTACGTGTGTGGAACTGTGTAGTTGGATGAGATAGAGGGAATGAAAGAGGAGGTACATAAAACGAGCTAAAATAATAGGTTTCTTCTAGGCCTTGATAATCTCAGTATGTCAATACTAAACTAAGAAATATATTAGGCAAAGGGAGAGAAATATATATAAGTGTACCTATGTTTTTCATCTTTATTTTTCAAGCATTCCGTACGTATTCTTGCTGATGTTCTCGATGGCGGTGGGCTGGACGCTGTTGTCGGACAACCACGTGACGTACAACGACCGGCCGCCGCTGACCGTCAGCCGGCAGCCGGACTACACGTCCGTCGGCTCGCACGGCTTCCCCGCCGTGGCGCTCTGCAGCAACAGCATCATCAGCAAGGCCGCGCTGCGCAACTACTCAGCGTACTTATACACGTATGAGACTAGCCAAATGAACTGCTTTACTGTTGGAAACTTTAACCTCATGTTGCCTGTTGAACATAGTTACTAACTGGTATGTTTGGTTTTTGCCGTACCTTTTCTTTCTATTAATGTCATACAGGATCTCTTTCACGAATATTACTTATAATTATGCTACCTTCATTATATGCTACTACACTGTGTGTGTTTGTTGCAGCCACCCTAAGAACAAACAGTACGGCTACCGCCGGAGCGCGATCGAGCACAACCTGCTGGACTGGGGCGCGCTGCAGACGCTGGTGCTGCCGCCGCTCGACGTCAACTTCGACAAGTTCATCGCCGACGTCGAGCACCACCTCAACGTTACCGACATCATGCTGCGGGTACACGCGCTATTTATTTCTTATGCTCTAATAGGTATGCAAGGCCACTATGTTCACTATTATGTTTTTGACTGATGCTTCCAAACTCCTATGTTTTAAGTGCAGTTGTCTGGGAACTGCTCGGAGATCCTGCAGCGTTGCAGTTGGCGAGGCAAGTTGGCAGACTGCGGCAGTTTGTTCGCGACCAGGCTAACCGCATTAGGATTCTGCTGCGTCTTTAACTCTAGATACCAGTAAGGCCAGGGTCAAGAATTGATCAAGTCAACAGTAGAAGAACGCAAAATAGATAATAGAGATTTCTCTGTTTACCAGATCTATTGAAATAGCAACTTTTCCCGAGGTGTGGAAATTGGCAAAAATTCGTCCACTACCTAAAATACCTAATGCCGCAGATATTAAGGATCTACGACCGATTAGCATTTTGCCTGTGCTCTCCAAGGTTATGGAAAAAGTGGTTTCTTCGCAACTGGTTGATTACCTAGAGAAAAATAATATCCTGCCCGATATGCAATCCGGATTTAGGAAAGCCCGTAGCACTACCACTGCGCTTCTGGATGTAACAGATAATATTCTATCAGCACAAGACAACGGGATGTGCACACTGTTGGTTTTGTTGGACTTTTCCCGTGCTTTTGACTGTATTAATATTCCTCTTTTACTATCTAAAATGACTTTTTATGGCTTTGACGTGGACACAGTAAAATGGTTCGATAGCTACCTTAACAGACGCACTCAGTTCGTAGAAATACGACATACAGACGGTTCCATAGATGTTTCTTCTTATCGTTCGGTTAGTAGAGGCGTGCCGCAAGGTTCCGTACTCGGACCTATATTATTTAATTTGTATTGCGCTGACATAACGACGAATATAAAAAAATGTAGTTACCACATTTACGCAGATGATACTCAAATTTACATCTCCTTTAAACCCCATGAGTACGAAAGAGCACTGAAAGACCTGCATGATGACCTGGAGCGAATTGTAAATTGGTCCAAGCGCAATTCCTTGGTCTTAAACCCACAAAAAACAAAGTACATGCTTTTTGGTACTAATACCCAGCTAAGCGCAATTAACGCCGCCACTTTCTGCATAAGAGTAATGGGAGAACCTATAGATCGTGTTTATGAGGCACGTAATCTGGGTCTGATTATGGACGCGGACCTTCGTTTTGAGAAACATGTCACTGAGGCAATCCAAAATTGTTTCTACAGGCTAAAAGTGATTTACAAAGCGCGTCCCTATCTGTCTGAAGATTTGCGTATTTTACTTGTTGAGTCTTTGATTTTATCTAAGCTCAATTATGTTGACTCTGTGTATGGCCCGCGCTTACTATCCAAAACGGAACGTATGATACAGAGACTTCAAAATGCATGTGCGCGATTTTGTTTCAACATACCATTTAGAAGTCACGTTACTCCATTTTTTAATAAACGCAACTTGTTAAAAATGAATGCACGACGAATACTGCACTTAGCCAGCTTAATGTTTAGTGTCATACATTCACGCACACCCCTATATCTGTATGATAAGCTTGAATGGACACATGGTTACACTGGCAGAGTACGAAGGAATTGTGTTCCACAACTTTCTATCCCGAGACACAGGACCGCAGCATTCAGGGGGAGTTTTCGCTATGCAGCAACAAAGTGTTGGAATAATATTCCACCCCCCATTAAAAAAGCAAAAAGCAGTGTGACTTTTAAGGTGAAATTAAAAGAATTTCTACTACTGCATCAAAAACGATATGAAAATGTCTGTATAACCTCTTCTCCCATATAACCTTTACAGGCTTCGTATGGCTGCTGTTTGTTGTGGCTTATATTGTCTTATTTTTGTCCTTTCTGCACGTGTAAAACTATAAAACACTAGGTACACTCACACTCACTGACACACACACTAATCATTATATAATAATATCTATGATGTGTATTTACTAACTATTATTAATCTTGGAATAAGGAGTGAATTTTAAGACGGTATCGGTAGCAGTAGATTTTAATAATTTCGAGCGTACGACACTCGTGGGTTGCAGCTGAAAACCAGCGTCGGGTGGCCAGTACTGTTGTACAGTGTGGTCACTTGACAATATGCTGAGCTGTGACCTTGTTGGCACAATTTTTATTATTATATTTTTAAATGTTGAGCCTATTTTATTATTATTTTTTATTTATTTTTTATCTGAATTGTTTTCGGTGATACTTTTATTTTACTGTTAATTTATGTTATATACTGTGTATGTATTGTGCCAATAAAAATATTTTTCTTTCTTTCTTTCTTTCCATAGACGAGCACCGAGCACCCTTTATGTTAGACCTGATAGGCCAGGACTACGGCCTGGGCGTGGTCGTGAAGGAGACACGAGACGACTTCGCGTATGTACGCCGACCCGCTTACGGCATGGAGGTGGATATGTTTAACTTCGAATACTTACTAATGAATTAATTCGTCTGAGTAGTGGGATGGGTTCTGATGTATCGTGTGCAGTTGCTGTTGTTCCAGGGAGACGAGTTCCCTCTGCTGGAGAGCGGCGATGTGCGGATGTTCCCCGTGCCGCGCAACGCGTCGCTCTTCTTCAACATCCGCACCTTCTCGCAGTTCCCCGCCGAGGAGATCGCGGACTATCCTGATGAAAGAGTAACTAGTGCAACATCTGATGAGTTATGAAGAATATGAGAGCGAGCATGAGGTTGTAAAGTCGTTGTGTGTGGTTGTAGCGCGGCTGCCGACTGGAGCGCGGCGGCATGTCGTGGTGCCTGGCGCAGTGCCGACGCGACACGGCGGCGGCGCTGTGCGGCTGCGTGCCCTTCACGCTGCAGCCGCAGGCGCAGCCCCACGACGCACCCACCTGCACCGTCAACGAGCTCAACTGTCTTAACAAACACAAGGGTAAACCTGTTTCATTGTATTAGCTACCTAAATAATCGTACAATTATACAAAGGGATAAGCCCCCTCTCATCTCTCCGGAAAGGGTTTTTAAAAGATTCGTCTCAAACTGGTTCCTATTCATCTAAGCAACGCGCCGGAGCTACTACTTGCTACTAATAGGGGAGATGGGGGAATTGGGAGTCACTTAAGGAAAAGTCATTATTATAACCACAAATGATCAGTCTTATATTGTTTCCATTATTACTTATCTTTAAAAATTAATCAGGTATCGAAACATATAAGGCTTTTTTGGCTGTCATTAACATGAACATAATTATGATTAAAAAATAAAAAAGTTGTTTTGACTCTAGTTACCCGCATGTAAGGGAAATGAAAGTCAGCTCATGGGGGAATAAGAGTCAAAATTATGAAACAAATAAAAGCAACAAAATTATTATCTCTTTAACAAACAAACATTAATCAACAAAATTAAAAATTAGAAATGATTGCACAATGGAATCATAACAAAATTAATATTTAAAATCGAGTTAAATGCAAAAATCACAGCAATAGCGACTTGGATCATCACATCCTGTACATGCCTTAAGGGCCCATCCTGCACAGAGGCGGCATCGGTACCAGATTTCTCTGGGCTTTCCCTCTTCAAGGCATATGGCGCATACAGACTGTTCACGTTCGTTCTGGACGTTTTGCTGGATGTTTAGTGGGATTTCAATATTTTCCAGGTCACTATCTCCACTCTCAACATAAGGAACCTGTTCATCAGCCGATTCTTCAGAGGAGCTTGACTTAAATAAGTTTTTTTTTACTTCTTTTAACTTCTTAATAACTTTGCCACTTGTGTGCTTTTCTCTTTCCTTTCTTTTCTTAGCTTTTTCTTCAAACACGGTTTTCAGAAAGTCAGTCAGAATGTGTTGTGTTCTTTTTCCTTTGCGTAATGCGTGAAGCAGCTGCCTGCAGGTCACCTGCAGTCCAACTCGCTTTGGTGGTCTTCCTTGTCCAGTTCCTTGGCATCTAAAATGAAACAAAAAGTTTTATCATAATAAAAAACGATGCAGGGAACGGGGGTCAACTGACTTTCATTACCCCAATGACGGTTCGTTTGTTAAATTTGAATTACTATACAAAAAACATTACAAAATCGAGTATCTTACATTAATAAACATAAGTTTAGTTACAGTAATACATTTTAAGATTATTTTATCAGCAAAATGAACAAATATAGATACTCACGTTTTCGGTCGAAATTTCGGAAATTTTACAACGGCTCCTCCCCTGTAACACGTGTGTTGCTCCCGGTGTCGCGAGCGTCATTAGCGGGTCGGCGTGTTGGGGAGTGCGGGAGGGGTGCCCAGCTAAGCCTTATGCTACATAGCCGTATTCCGTAAAGCTTAAGGTTCATCTCTTTTTGAACTGACCCTCATTGCCCACTGACTCTCATTGCCCCCGGCTCCCCTACTTATAGATTTAAGATTATATACAAACCATGGTATGTATTTAATAATATACCTAATAATATTTAAGTACATAGGTATATGTGTTAGTGTAGCCTGAAAATAATGTTGTTTTGATTTGATTTTGACGCACTGATAAGAGTACCCATGATTTGTTGCATTATATATTGTGTTTAGAGAAGTTCATGTACCTGTTCCCGGGCGAGGACGCGGGCCCGGAGCTGAGCCAGGAGCTGCAGGACGCCATGGACTGCTCGCACTGCCGGGTGCAGTGCACGCGCCACCAGCACTCCGCTAGCATCTCCTACTCCTTCTACACCGCCAAAGCGCGCATCTTCCGCAACTTCCTCACGTGAGACTATTTCGGGCTTGATAAGCAACTGTACCTAGTATGTGTGGATTCATCGTCCTCTATGATCATGTTGTTGTATACAGAGAGAACCTTCCCCTGGTGAACTCGACAACGATCCGTCTGTTCTACAGCGTCGTGCACCAGCCCTGGTACAAGGTAGAGCCCCAGGCGCGCTGGTATGAACTCTTCGGTACGTCATAGTTTTGTTATTTAGGTACAGTCCCTATGACATGAAATTATTCTTTCAACATAAATATCAGAAAGAACCTTAGCATTATGCCTCTTAGTGCAATGAATTATTTTTATATAACAATAATAAAGGTATTTTATAATCCTATTAATCTATCACTTATTTCAAGGTAAGTATATGGTTGTAGCAAGATATAGTAGGTATCCTATGGATATTATCTTGAAAAGTATTTCATTGCTCGTATTTAATGATTCCTTCGTAATATTGCAGTGAAACAAGGTACGCAGTGGGTGGTGCTGACGGGCGTGTCGCTGCTCACGTACTCCGAGCTGCTGTTCCATCTGACCATCAGATGGGTGCACCACTTCAGGCGACGCACCAGGCTCGCCAACAACGCGCGACTACTGGCGCCATCTAGGTAGCCCTCGGTGAGACTACACCTGTGCAGTCAGCGCCATCTAGTTTTAAGGCTGAGCTATGAAAAAGATTCGAATAAAGAAAAGCTTAATAGATGGCGCTTCAATCTGTTTGAGGCAGAAATAGAGGTGAATAAATAATGAGAATAAAAGTGTTTGACTTTGAACTTTAATCCTTTTGTTTTATTCCGGTTCCAGTATTCATCAGTTAATCAGAACAGTCTTGTCATAAAATGCAGGATATAAGTTAAGCCACTTTGTTTAGCCATCATGAGGGTGCACTCTGGGGCCCGATTCTCCTAAGTTAATAATGTCAAAATCGAATAGAAATCGAATCGCAATATAATCGCAATAGTAGTTTTAACCATATCGGGCATTCTGCTACTAATAAAAGACCAATCGTATTCGATTGACATTTGATTGGTGTGCGATTGGTATGCTATTTTGGTGATTTTGGTCTATACGGTAGTTTGCTGTATAATCATTTTACAATCGTAAATCATTTGCAGACAAAATTATTCATTATTGAATGATAGAAAAGGATAAAAACGTTCATTTCAAAGAAAAAATAGCGGAATGCCACATACGCTTCAATCGTAATCGAGTCGGGATTGGATCTCAGTCGAATCGAGTCGAACGTGAATCGTATGTCGCTTAAGTAAAATTAGGAGAATCGGGCCCCTGGTTGAACTACGAGCTTTCGCTTTCAAAGTATAGATGAAAAAACGCAACCCTTCTTTGCAATCGGGATAAAAAAAAATTCACTGATTGAAAACAGGCTTTATCTAGTTATTGCATCAGGGTTCGTGAAATAATTAGAGTGAGTGAAGTGTGTGGCATGTGACACGGCAGCAGCAGTGACTGGTATCAACGTCCATACATCAGGTGGCAGCGTGGGCGATGCCACGCGATAGCTGCGTCGCTGTAAATACTTGCCACTTGTACTGGTGGATGGAGTGTATTCCGCAGCCCACACGACACCAGACAATGTCCTGGCACTGAGTTACATCTCCATTCAATGTGAACTTCGTAACTCGATGCGCGCCGATCAAAGCTGAGGATAGTTTCAATGTAGTGAGTCTGGCCTATTTTATCATTATATTGAGTCAACGGCACACTCACAATACAGTACTCAAAATAGAATAAACAGTACTTACCACGCAGTGTTCCCTACCATTCACATAAATTACTTGTTCATAGCCTGTAGATATCTATGGGCCTTCGTGATTCAGTCTATCTTTCGGATTATATTCTTAGAAATATATTGGCATGCATAAATATTGTAATATTTAATTACATACGCATATACAACATGTAACGTAATTAACGCACACCCTCAAACACCCCAATTAGAATATTATGTTATAATCATAATACATACACTGAATTTTTAATTTAACATGTATATGCATTGTTATTTACTAGATTAGTTATACCAATTCTTGGAGAACTTTTTGGTCAAACTGCCTACTACGCACGCAACGCACTCGACACAACATAACGAAACTACGGAAAAAGCCGACACAATACACGAAGTCTTATTACTTTGAGTTACGGTCTATTTGAATTTGTTTTGACTGTACAGGGTTAATATGACAATAATTTCCGTAGTTTTAATTATTTTTGGGATAAAAAATTACCTATATTAAAAATGATATAATCGATTCAGTGAACGATTCTGAACAAACTAATTTCAGGATGTGCGTTAATTAAGTTACATGTCGTATATTATAAATAATGATTGATTGAAAATTCTATTAATGAATGATGCTCTGCCTTTGTGCTTTGTGGCATAAATACCAATTTGGTAATCGCAAGCCGCATCTCCCCGAGTGATAAGACGATAAGGTCGCAGAAACATTATTCAAAATATACTTGTTAATGTGAACCACTTGATGCATTATGTACTCGGAAACCAACAATCATGTAAGTACATAATACTTAATTAAAACCTTGAGGGAGAAGTGAACCGACCTCCAGCTGTTATATAACAACAGACATCAGCTGGTTCCGCCCGCCCCTGGCGCCGGGCACCGGGGGGGGGTGTGAGGGGGGCCGGGTGCCGGGGTCGGAGGGGGGCACAGCATGATCCGTGTCAAGGAGCGAGCACCGGGCGGCGCTGGACAGCGGCGCATCGTTGACATTGTTATTGTTTGACATGAATTTATAATTATTTGTCAAAACTGCTGTCAATATTTGGTATTGTAATATTTATCTACACTTTAAAATCGTTTTTAGATATTCACTGCATGTCTTTAGTGTCTACCTAAACTTGGCACAACAGCGGACACGTTCTATCCCTGGCTAGTAAAAAGTTTGTGATGCCGTCAACTTTACATAGGTATTTTACTCGATCGACTTGTCTCGAAGCCCCCAAAGTTCGCTCCGAACATTATAAAGTTTTCTGTGAGTGTCATCATTACCTATTATATTCTACCTAACCTACCTCATCCAACGCAGAAACAACTTTATGCAAAAAACATTGAGAAGAGGCCTTTGAAAAAATTGTGTGTAATGTAACCAACATTACTAAAGCTATAAGCAAACCCGAGGCTGGTGACTTGTATTGTATTTTTTTTTTAAATACATATAAGTAGGTAATCAAATTAATCAAAATGAAAACAACAGTGTCGTAAAATTCCAAGCCTCTTTTATATTACTACTAGATATTATCGTAAAATATTACGTAGCTTAAAGTTGTCATTAATAATAAAGGCTATTAAATGCTGAGCCGACGAAATGTTGGCCTTGGAAAGTCGTGCTGAATGTCAATATCGTACAAATACTTTAGTTACGTACCTACTTATCGGCTTCGATGGACCGCTTTGATTTGTATCTGTTAGTTTGAAGTTTGAAGTGTATATGGGTGTCGGCAATCGCTCTCGATGGGACCTTACACTCAATTACGCCGGTCCACGTCTGCCGTGTCTGCCATTACCGGGCACGACCGAGTTCCGTACGGACGCTCAGTGTGCGCACGACATAATCTATTTATTTACGCTCACGAGCAAAACAGCTTCGAATACTAATCCCAGTGCCGAGTATCCTAGATCCTACAATGAAAAGCTTGCTTTATGAACGGTTTATAAGACGATACAGTATCATCATACGGATAGTTTTTATGTCTCATGGCGTATAGTGAACAATATCTAATGTCTTTATGCTCCGGGCAGGTCAACAAAACTTTAAGTTGCTTATAAATCACATGTTTATAAGAGGATTTCATTTTAAATTGTTTGAGGAGAATTTTCTGAGTTTGACAAGTTATACTTAACAAGACGGAAGCTATCTAATATAGGCACTTAATATAGACAAGCAGGGGCGTATTTAAAGATTGCGCGCCCTGGGCTCCTGTAGTTTTCCGCCCCATCAAGGAATGAAAGAAAACAAAAAAATATGTATTTTTCATTTTTTTTTCTGTGTACAAAATTCGTAACAAACTTGTTTATTATATCATCGTAATCAATTTTATTACTTAAATCAGCTTCAATGTTCAAAATTGCCAAATTATTCAGCCTTTCTTCGATAAGACTCGATCTTAAATAGTTTTTTATTCTTTTTAAAACTGAAAATGAGCGTTCTGCACTACAGTTTGTCACTGCAGTGCTAAGAAATATACGCATCGCAATTTGGATACTTATAAGGAAATGCCACTTTTAAATCATTTTTAGGGTTCCGTACCTCATAAGGAAAAAACGGAACCCTTACAGGTTCACTTTGTTGTCCGTCTGTCTGTCTGTCTGTCAAGACAAAGGGTCTCTCAAGAACGCGTGGACGTATCAAGCTGAAATTGAAATACTCAGGTCTATTGTCCCTTTAAGCAGTGAAAAAATGAAACTTCCAAGTTAAGGCGATCAAAAGATACAGCAGTTTATACCGACACCTTAGACGAATTTCCGTCACACGCTAGGGAATCAAAACCTACAAGGTACTTCCCGTAAACACAGAATCTTGAAATTCGGCACGAAGCAACGTTATATAGTACAGATAAAGGAAAAATTGCTAAAATGATAAATTTGAAGTTACATAAAATATTAAAATATTATTTTTGCTTACATGACATAAAATATTTTTTTAATAAATATAAACTTACTACCTACCCTTTTTCACATGAACGCGTAGAGATATTAAAGTTGAAATTCATATCAAACACTTCTTAAATATAATTGCCTTTAAACTGTGAAAAATTCTAAATCATTCAAAGGTCATTGGGCACCTTAGTATGGAAACCATACCCACGGCGGACACGAATGAAATATAGCACAGTATAATGAAATAAGTCTCTGATTTACTATGACATTAGTCGCATCAATGTGAAGCATAAGAGAAAATCAGGTTTAAACATCAAATATTTTCCTAATTTCAATGGGGAAGTTTGACGGATTTGAGAAATCATTTCTTTGTAGTGAAAGAGTATACTCGCCGTATATTTCCATTGTCATCAGGTCAGGATCTGATGACGGAAATCCTAAAAAATCGAGGGCAACTATCAGAAATTGTAGGCATGCATAGGTTTAAAACTTGATTCTCAGATGTATGTCTGATGATACTATCAAACAGTCGAGAGAACTCTTCAACGGTATGTTTTAGTTACGTCATGTTACGACTTCTAGACCGATGCACCTAACATCTTCTTCCTTTCTTTCTTGTTTTTGTTTTCTTGTTACTTTTTTATATGTTTGAAGTTGGATTTGCTTTTTAAATTCAGTTTGATAAAGACCATTATGACCATTACGACCCACCATTACAAGTTACGACTGGGAATGTGGGTATTGAGATATATAAACTAAATGAGAACTATTTACAAAATAAAATAAAGCCGACTTTGTAAGACAAAGGAAGGGACAGAATTACCCTTTTGTCAAGGCTCTAGAAACGTAAAGCCAGCAGCCCCGAATCCTACTCTCTAGCAGTCGTTGTTACAATTCGACAGTTACAAGTCGTCAGGCGGTTTCGAAAAAAACCTGATACTGGGGCTCGTTAGGTGATTAATCCCTCAAAAATAAAAGATCCCATTCCTGCAATGGCTGCTTTAACCCAAGTTAGTAGTGAATTCTCATCACCTAAAATAAAATAAGCTTGTGTTGGACACAAGGTTACTGTTATAAATTGTAAAGGAGTTCCCATAACTAAATCTGATCTTTGCTATCGATCCCGCAATGGCAGTCAAACCTATCTATGTGGAAAGTCTTCGCCAATACGAATTAAATAAGCCCAAACACGTGGTAGTTGCAACATACCGTTCAGGAGTTCCCTCGACTCTATGTGGCCTCCATGATCAAATCAGCTCCAAACCTTCACTGTTTACCAGTACCCTCAAAAATACACTCACATGTCTGGTTTTGACTTGATGCGTGTCTACAATATTCAAGAGTTGCCCTCTTTATCAGGGTTTCCAGATCCTCATCAGATCCTGGTCATCCGAATTGGCATCTTCCTTCTTAATGAAAAGTCTTTAACAATAAAAACTAGCATTGCAACCTGTACATTGTACAATCCTCTGAAACTGCTTGTCTTTTATATTTTTTTAACTATCCTGGACATTCGTCTCCATGGAATTTTAATTAAATATTTATATTTAAAGAAACGTCATACTATTTTAAAACTACTTGTTTTACTACTCCACAATTTAAAACTACTTTGATTCATGTCCGCCACTTTTTGCAAAGCGGGTCAGATGTGCCCAATGACCTTTAAGGCATAATTAGTTATTTTCAATCAGATTTCTGAATGATGACTATAAAATGTTGCAAATAAATAACTTTAATAAAGAAACTTTTACAAGGTACTGGCCTACTATTCTGGTTACATTATAAAATAAAAAATATTAACTATTTTGACTCTCACGAAATTACCATAACTATGATTGTTCTAAACTGAACGGTTTGCGCGAAAGTCACTTTTTATTTATACAGGATTTGTACGGAACCCTCGGTGCGCGAGCCCGACTCGCACTTGGCCGGTTTTTACAAGCTTTTATTTAACTTGCAATGTATGTATGTATGTATGTATGTATGTATGTATGTATGTATGTTTGTAACTATGTGTGTTCGGGTGAAATTTTAAGGCACTTGCCCTCAACCGATTGAGCTGAAATTTTGCATACATGTTTAGATTTTACTAAGAAAGTAAATACGAGTACTTAAATCTCGCGACAAGCTTTTAAAACATATAAATTGTGTGAAATATGTTAAATTTGAAATGTCGTTATAAGTTGACAGTAAAGTTACAGTAAAAGTTTATTTTTTTCTTTTTAGCGCATTTAAATAAAAGCTTGTTTTTAAAGATTTTTTTACCTCAATTTATTTTTTTTCTTTAGATTTCCTTAAAAAAAATACCGAGGCGGAAAAAAATTAGACTATTCCACCGGTTCAGAAAAGAACAAAGGCCGGCTTTCATACTTTAAATCCTTAAGACATGAAATCAACATGTGGAAAGATGGCTCAGGGCCGTTCTAGGCTTACGTCCTAAAATATTGTTCTGTACTTTTTGAATCCTCCAACCTAAAGCCCAAGGGCGGCCTGCCGGCCGCCCCTGGGCCGCCCTTCGCCGCCTGCCGCCCCGGGCTGTAGCCCCTTTAGCCCTAGGGTAAATACGCCCCTGTAGACAAGTAAAAACAATATGTCTGCATGATATCGATGACGGAGCCGTACATCACGCAGATACCGCGCATACTGCACCCCACACCAACACTACTCATCTGTATCTGCTCTCACATACACATGTGCAGACAGTATGTACTCCACTACACTTGCATACGTTATAATAAATCCAATGCTTTGCAAATATTTATTAACCTTGAGTAAAATCTTAAATGTACGGAAGCAGCTCATTTACAATGTTATACAAAACCCCGAATATTACACAAATATAATTAAAACTAATCTGCCGAGATTATACACAACACTTCTTAATTAAAATGGAAACACGTTATGATTAGGAATTCATAATTAATGAAATGAACCTTGTTGAAGCATAATGTCTGCGATTATTTCTGTCACAATTACTTGCTATAAAGATGGAATTGCAGATAGCGGTAGTAAAACTGTACGATGTCGATGGATTCTTGAGATTACCTATACACAGTAAAAATATGTTATGAATGAATTAGAATTTGCAGTACAGTGTTGGAAACGACACGTAGGAACTAGGTAGGAGAGTAGATCCCCTAAGCCTGTCTGTCGTTGATGCTGACGGGGTCGTTGGGCACCTCCCCCCCGCCGCCCGCCGGCTCGCACGGCGCGGGGGGCAGCGGGGGCTCGCCTATGATCGCCGGTATCACCTAGTCAAGCACATTCTACTATTAGGAGATAATACAATTCGCATAATTCACAGAAGGACGGCAATCATTACATCGTTTTGAAAAATATTTATCAGTCATGTTAAATTCATCGCAAATGAAGGTTACGAAGTTTTACATCTTTTGAAATCTGAAATGTACAAAGTATAGTATAGGCTTAGCTACGTAACAACAACATACAATTTTAAGAAGGAATTAGGCATTGTTGTCGATGAATAACGAGAGGATTGAATTTGAGCCAAACCCTTTCATTGGGAACCCGATACCTGGCATTTATTGGCGAAATGTACAAATCCTGCAATACACATCTGTCTGTCACTGGAGGGATTTAAACCGTGACCCGACACGCCTGTAATCCTTATTTATCATGTCTGTCAGATTATTTATTTACGAGTTATTGTCATTGGCAATATCTGGAAACATTTCAATACACCTCGCCTTTCTCTTCGAAATTACCAGAAATTACTTATTGTAAGTTATGTAGACGTCACACAAAGTCAAACAACTATCCTGATATTGGAAGGACTGGTAGACATCCACAAAGTTGAGATTTGAAGCCAACAAGGAAAGCAAAACAGTGTTCTGTAGAGTTATCTGCTTAGTTGTCACGTACGTGTGTGGGATAATGGTGAGAAGACAGGACGTACCCTAACCGAGTACCTGTTGTCCAAGCATGACGAGGATCTGCGCCACCTTCCGGATGGCGTCCAGATCCTGCGGCGAGGGCAGCGGCAGGCGAGCGTCCTGAAGCCGCGCCGGGTGAGCGCCGAGCCGCGAGCTCAGCTCCGACACCAGGCCCAGCGGGTGCGAGTCCGCTTGTAGAGGCTGCAGGGGCTGCGGACGAAACGTCAACTCATGCTGGTGAACCTTGTGTTCAAATTAATCATAGGATCCCTGTGTTTGGATAACTAACGGTCACAGAAATCAATTAAGTAGGCCAAACCGAATACGCATCATACATTGATTGAACATTCATCTCACGACACACCGGCCTCTTCGCACACAGTAATGCACAGTTGTAGTCTCCATTGAAAATATCCAAATGATATTGATTGTTTGGAGTAGTTCTAGCGTGTGCTTACCACGGGGCTGGTGGTCGCGCGCGTCATCAGCGCGGCGAGCAGGCAGCACACCGCCACAGCTGACACCATGGTGACACGTGCGCCGTCTCCCAGCCACGTACGTCTTATACCCTTCAACTAATAGCCCAATTTCAGCCACAATGGTTCAGCAAGCGAGGCAAATTGGACGTTTCCCTCATTTCACGTCATTTGTTGGCCAATCATATTGATTTGATTGTATTGTGGGGCCACTTATGGCAGTTATCTATACTAATATAATAAAGCTAAAGAGTTTGTTTGTTTGATTGTTTGTTGGACTCGGAACTACTGGTCTGATTTGAAAAATTCTTTCAGTGTTAGATAGCCCATTTATCGAGGAAGGCTATAGGCTACTTTTTATCCGGGTCCGTGCCGAGGTTCCCACGGGATGCGGGTGAAACCGCTGGCAGAAGCTAGTCCGTTATACAATTCTTCGTTTTTTTATTTCTATTTATATACTGCACGACTCAGATTTGATCTGAGCTGCACGATTTGTATTTTTGATCACCCAATCAGCAGATTTAATAAATTCCTTATTTTCATACTTCTGTTCCTACTGCCACTGAATATTAGTAGCGCAAACAATGGAATTATTATTCAAAACATTGACATCAAGACAGAAAACATTTCTATTTTTATAAAAAAATTGGTAAGGTAGGTACAATTATGTGGTATTTCGACAAATTCAAATTAACTTTTGTCCACATCGAATAAATCTTGACATTTAAGTACCTACGTAGTAAGTACCCAACAAATTAGGAAATAAATATTTTCAGTCTCTATGTAGTTCCACCACGCTAAAATGTTAGCAAAGTCGGTTGTTCTTGGCCTTGCAATGGCGTAATTATTAAAAAGTAAGTCATTCAGCGTCTACTTAGAGGGTGAAACGTCGAATAATGGCTCCTTTTTGTTAGATGGGCACGCATTGATCTTGGGTGGTCTCATTGTTAGGATCTGTGTAAACAGCACTAGAGCTGTATGAGTGAGGTAGGTACAGTCGTGCACAGCGGTGCTCCGGCCAGCCTCGGCAGCACTCGCCAGTGACCTCCACTCCGCCGCGCTGACGAGATCGTGCACGCACGGTGCATTACTTGGGGTAATACTTTCGTCACGACTGTACACAATTTAGGCACTTCCAAGTAATTATAACTTCTCAAAATTACTTGATTTGGTAAATGTGCGTTAATCAACAAAAAAGCTTTGTTGAAAAGCGTGATTGAACACAATGAACACATTGTGTTTTTAAATAATACTAGCTTCTGCCAGCGACTTCGTCCGCGTTAGATTCGGACTTTGTGCAAAGAGAGGAAGAAATAATAATCACCAGCCTATGCAATTATCTAAATCTATGCGAACCTAGCCTATTACTACTTAGCTTCAACCACACGCGACGGAAGCTTAAAAAATGGAGTAACTTCTCCCGATTTCCCAACATTTCCCATCACTGCTCTGCTCCTATTGATCGTAGCGTGATGAAAAGTATCCTATAACCTGCCCAGGAGTATGAAGAATATTTGTGCCAAGTTTCATTAAAATCCGTCGAGTAGTTTTTGTTTCCATAACGAACATACAGACAGACAGACAGACAGACAGACAGACAGAAAGACAGACAGACAGACAGACAAAAATTTTACTGATTGCATTTTTGGCATCAGTATCGATCACTAATCACCCCCTGATAGATATTTTGGAAATATATTTAATGTACAGAATTGACCTCTCTACAGATTTATTATAAGTATAGATTATGCATGTTGATCGGCTTTTATGCATTGTTGGTTTAATCTTAATTTATTATTTCAAGATTTTTGAATTGTTTGATTTAGAAACAATTAAACTATTCTTAAATTGAAGATCAATACATAATATGTACTGTTACTGTAGCTGTCAATAATATCAAACACAGTATCTATATCAGTTGTTACGATAGCATCGCGTCACGGTAAGTTATCTACGAGTGTGCAACCCTTTCCCCATCCTCCCCCTGTCCCCCGCGCGGCGAGCTCGCCACTTCACTAACACATTCTATCCGTGAAGCCTTCGATAACTGATTAACTGGGAACAGTAAGCGATAGTGAATTATGATATGTCAGAGTCACTCCATGACATGCCGCGCCTGCTCGCCTAACAGCCTGTCATATCGAAGATCAGTAAATAGTACTATTTAAAATTGCTGCTTATGTTTTGTACCTGAGCAGGTACCTATACTGTATCCACGGAAATCAAAAAAGTTCCAACCATTTACTTACCCTATGGCTATCAGCTTTCAGCTAAATTCAATGAGTTACATTCAAACGTACCGACACATCTACCGCTAGCTACCGCATTCTTACCTAAATATTTATTTATCTAGGAACACCGCGGTGAGACAACTCCATCGAATTCCTTCGAGTCGCCGGGGCTGAGCTAGGCTGGGGCGGCGGGCACCGCAACCTGACAACATAAGAATTCCTTTTTAAGATGTTTAAAATTACAAAGGAAACATAATTTAAATGTTTAGCCGGTGTTCCGTGCAGCCTCATAGCCGGCGGGAATGCGAGTCTGGCGGGGGCGTGCGCGGGGGTGCGAGGTGGTGGGGGAGGGGGGGGGGCAGGCGGGGTGCGTGCCGGGCGTGCCAGCACAGCGTGCCGATTATCAGCAGCATCCGAGAGCGTCACGCCGACCGCAGCCGCGTCGCCGCCGACTTACAATAATACTCCTTTGTCCTCCGCCGGTGACCGCAATGCTAACTAGCGCTTGGGAAAGGTCAAATAGTCGCACGAAACACGATTGTACCCAAAGTACTAATTAGTTGCAGATTCGACACGGGAATGTTGTATCGAATGCACGATAACAATCGCATTCACCATGCACCATTTGTTTATCGATATTCGCCGTCAGCTGCAAAGGGACAGGAACTAGCTACGTTGTGCACCAGTGCACATTTCATTCGTGTACCTGCTGGAGTCCTTTTACCATTGTATGTACAAGACAAAGTTGCGAAGCAGCAAGGCACCGCTCGTAGAACTACAAAAGAAATACATGGTGAATAGTATCGTGTAGAATGTCGTTATTGTCATGCTTCACTATATTAGACTCGACTATATCTAACATCTCGACATAGGACACGTACGTGATAAACGACGGCTCCGTATCGAATCGATCTCATATCGATACGGAGAAATTCTTATTATATCACGAAGCGAAGGGAGTTCCGCACGTCCCTACTCGTAATATCGGATTCCTACTCGATCATACGTGATCACTAAATCATACACTTATGTATTTATGTATGTGTTAAACATTAAATAAATCGAGTAAAGGTTACGTATTCGTAAATCGCATCATTGAATTGAAAAAATAACACGTTGAGTCATTGACCTTCTGCGGCAGTGGATGTGTGTCAGCGCGCGGCACCGAACAGGTTCACCTCAAAATAATCATATATCAACAATACTAATCTGCTAGGAAACAGATGCAATGAATTAGTTCCGGCTGGTCTTCGGACACAGAGGCCGAATCTCAATGATATCGACGATATTATCTCGTTAGGTATATCAAATATTCGTTGTCCAACCTCACTCGCTTTTAATATTTAATGACATTACAACGTAATGCAATGAGTCCTGGATGCGTGATGTATCTTTATAACCTCCAGCAGGTAGGATCAGGTTCGAGAGAGAATACAAGTTAATACAAATTCAATTGCTCTGACTCCTGGTAGCACAGTGCCCTGCTATCTGAACATCGTCTGGATTCAAGCCCCTTCGCTTACCACAGGTAGTTTTTGATGGCCTTATCCCCCTATGTTTAGAGTATCCACTAGGTATAGGGCATGTTTTTCTACATGAGCTAGATTATCGATCCAGGACGCGTCCCCCGCAGTCAGCGGCTGACACGCGGGTGACCATTATGTTCGCTATCGGCCGGCACCGGTAACTGCCACGCTTCGTACAAAAACTTGCTGCAGTTGTTGTCTCCTCGTGTTCATTGACAATTTCAGAACACCAGTATTGTTCTTGTAAACACAAAACTTTGAATTCTTTTAATTTTTGTATGTATTTATTTTGGAGCGCTAGATGCAGTAGTTTCTAGTGAACTTTAGTGAGCTGCTTACCTGTAATCCTTGCTATTGAAACGCGGAAGTGATGTGGCCAGACGAGGAAGTACAGACTTATGATTTTGGACGCCGGTACTGAGTTCCTGTTTAGTTTAATAAATGTGTTTCTTTTATAACTCTTATCTTGAAAGGGTCAGTTACAGTTAATTTTCATCTAATTCTGCTTAGTACATGCAAGCACACATAAAATTTATGAAATGCCGTCCTTACTGAAACATTTAAAACTTTTTGCTGCACTGAGCGGCGACGGCAGAATTTGCATTTTCATGAAAATTGTATTATTGGAACATACTCTAAACTATCAACATTGAGGCTGAACCTTACACCCGTAGACAATGCAGATAAAGCCTACAGTATTTTTAATAACTCATTCTTAACTGAATTGACTTCCCATGCGTGTAAGGTTCATTGTTTCTCGTAGTTAACAATAACGACCGAGACACGAGCTTTCCTGCGAGACCACGTTATCGAGAGCTTTTAAACGTTACATATGTAAAAGTTTGCAACCTCGGTTTGAGTTTAGTTGATACATGATGGTGTTCAGGGAAGTTAAATTAAGAGGCTGTTACTTACGTGAGGCGGCGGCTGCGAGGGGATGTCACCGAACCACTCTGACAGCTTTGAGCGCGGGGGTCGTCAGCGACGGCGCGTAGTGTTTTCTTAGGTACTTTTCTACAAAACGAGACGTTCACACATTCAAAATGATACCTATCCATCCAGCTCTACTTTCTACTTGAACACTTTCTATAGTAATAAAACATGTATTTTGATTTAATTTTATTCCAGAACCTCTTATCTTTGCAATTGTATGCATTGTGGTTGGTACCTTATACATATCTATGTTACAGCCAAAGTGATTAATTATATATTATACCCAAATTGACTAGACAGTGTGATAGATTAATCACTTTATCTGGATCTAATTCATAATAGCTGGTCAAAGTTAGCCAAAGTAATAAATATGGTATAATCGTCTGACTACTTACTAATTCTTAGAAACGGCTCAAGTTATTATCGACTCTTTTTATGATAAATCATCAAATGATTCCTCCCACTGTGGGAGAGCAGCGTGAGGGACTCAGAGAGCGTGAGCGTGAGCGTGCAGCGTGAGGTCAGAATGTTAGTGGCTTAAACCCACGCGTTGAACAACGCGCACCGCCGAGACGGGTCCGTGTCTCCCAGGAGACGGAAGGCCGATAAGGCACCCGAACTCATCGCACAGGCTCACGTCTACGGTGGCTGGGAGTCATCTCTCGACCACACAGAAGGAGACGATGGCATATCAGTACCTCTCGCCCCGGACCTTGGCTTGAACCAGGGCCGGGTGCGAGAGGTCGCCGCTGCCGACTGCCTCGACGAGGACACGGCGGTGCCCTTCCCGGGCAGGGCACACTCCGGGCCGTCGGTACAGTGGCCCGAGCCACACTTCAAAGAGGGGAATTTTCGCTACTATTATGGGGTGCACTGTGCTAACTAGCCTTTTTCGAATTATATTAAGGTCAGCTACCAGGCACTTTAGTTAGTTAACATGAAATAATAATCTTTACCTACTTGTTTTATTACATTATCTAAGTCTATGGAGATATTATATAAAATTGCTAGTTAATGTGATTAATTCTGTGTCAATTATCACTTTATCCAAATTGAGTACATATTATAAATAATAGCTAGATAATATGTATAATATGCGAACTTATTACTTTGGCTGTAACATCTATAAAAATAAAAGACGTAAAAAAGGACAAAGCTTTTCTAAAAGCTTCTCATCCTTCCTAGGCGATTCGTGTAAATGGCTTCCGAATTCCGTGTGTAGCTGCCTCCCAGTGCAATATGCATCCCCTTGCAACTGCACCGCGGTACTCACCTACGTCACATGCAGCCATCACTGCTGGTAATCACATCACACCGCGAGAGAGGGAGAGAGGTAATGTGATGACTTGCTGGTCGTAATGAGCACGTTCGCACGTGTTTACTGCCCGTGTCCTGTGATAGCTGCCAATACTGGGGCCCGATTCTCTTAAGTTAATAATGTCAAATCGAATAGAAATCGAATCGCAATATGATCGCAATAGCAGTTTAAGAGCCCCCGCAGACCACAGACTTTTTATCGGCCGATAGTTTAGTCGGGTTGGCCTGCTAGTACGCACACCGAGCCAACTAAACAGTTTAGTCGGTGATGAGAGCGCAGACTATCGCAACAGTCTGCCGACTATTTGCTAGTTTCTAAAGCTTTGGTTTCCTAGGAAAGCGGTGCCGTCATATAGCGGCCGTAATATTACGCACGCAAATAGACGGTCGTCTTTACGGTGAAGACATGTGGAAAGTTCCACGGCCGTTTTAACACACCGTAACACTTTAATGTAAAATGAAAAAAAAAAAAAAAACCGACTCCCAAAAACACTGAAAAGAAAAAAAAAACTATTCTTAGGTGCATCGGCCTAGAAGTCAGTGTCTAATGGATGTTCCAGAGTTTATACGCCACCGACTTCTAGGCCGATGCACCTAAGAATAGTTTTTTTTTTCTTTTCAGTGTTTTTGGGAGTCGGTTTTATTTTTTTGTAAAAAGTTTTTTATTTTTGGCTTTTCAGTGACAAGCATAGTTGTCACTATCCGCATTTGTGGAAAGTTCTCATCAATACGAATAATATAAGCCCAAACACGAGGTAGTTTACATATTCAGTTGTCGAGTTCCCTCGACCTTCACCAGTCTCCATCATCAGGTCAGCTCCAAACCTTCACAGTTGCAAAGGTCTCGTCAATACAAATAATATAAGCCCAAACACGATGTAGTTTACATATTCAGTTGTCGAGTTCCCTCGACCTTCTCTCGTCTCCATCATCAGGTCAGCTCCAAACCTTCACTGTTGCATAGTTTTATCAGACATACACCTCATTGTCAAGTTGCCCTCGATTTCTCAGGGTTTCCACCATCAGATCCTGACCTGGTGATTATGGGACCACCTGGAAGGTATACTCTAACCAACAAAAAAAAAATTTTGCAAAACGGTCCAGGCGTCTTCGAGTAATCGGTGAACATACATAAAAAAAAAAAAAAAAAAAAAAGATCCCGACGAATTGAGAACCTCCTCCTTTTTGGGAAGTCGGTTAATTAGATTATTATAAACTTTATTTAATATTTCTCCAATTTCACGCCACCAATTCTGTTTTAGTTGATTTTTTCTATAATCTTTACTTTTTATATTGTATATTGCTTCGTGGTTACGAACGAAATCAATAAAAATTTCGTCGTCCTCGGTGCTCCAAGAGTTGGAACTCATTTTTTACGTTGTTCCGAAAAAAAATCACAAATGCGTATTAAAATAGCTTCACCGCTTTCAATAAAACGTTGACCAAACTATCTGACACCGACAAGACGGCCGTCATGCAAATGGCACCGCTTTTTGTAGTTACGGTGTCAGTTACCGCTCTCTAGGAAACCGCCCCATTTTGTTTACACAGACAACGTTCTAGTGACGTCATTCACCGCTGTATTACGGCCGCTATATGGCGGTACCGCTTTCCTAGGAAACCCAAGCTTTACCAACTGGTGAAAAGAGTGGTCGCACCGCACAATGAAAATTAATAAAACATTGCATATAAATGTTATTATTGCTCTCATACACCGGAGAAGGAAAATTAAAAAGAGAGCCCGAGAGTATTGGGTGCATCCTATCTTTAGTGATAGATTATTAGATGGAAAATTCTACACTATGCATTCTAAATTACTCGATTATCCGAAAAAATTTTTCGCCTTTTATCGAATGAGCATAACTAGCTTCAACCAACTTTACAACAAAACACGCGCGACCGACCATTCGCTGTCAAAGCTCGGAGCAAATTGAACTATCGGCTTAGTCGGCCGACTAAAAAATCGTCAAGTGTGCGCGTGTGGTAGGGAGCCAATACTGATTATACGGTCGGCCGATAGTTTGCCGACAGATTAGTTTGAATTGAATCGGGAAGCCCATCAAACTTGTTTATCGGCCGATACCAAATCGTCATAGTGTGCGCACTTGTCTACATCTGCGTACTGATTAAGAGCCCGACCAAACTATCGGCCGATAAAAAGTCTGTGGTCTGCGGGGGCTCTTAATCATATCGGGCAGTCTGCTACTAATATAAGACCAATCGTATTCCAACGACATTCGATTGGTTTGCGATTGGTCTGCTATTTTGGTGATTTTGGTCTATCTATACCAGTGGTTCTTAACCTTTTTGACATGAGGGACCACTTTACCGTTTACCGTCTCGCCGGGGACCACCTCATCGGTTTACCTAAATTGAGAGTTCCTTGATAAAGAATACAAGCATACTTTATAATTAGCACTCATTTCTTTATTATTTAGCAAAAAACTAAAAGTTACAGATTTAAATTTAATGAGATATATATTTTTGTGACTGCATTCTCTTTACTAATTTATGAATTTTTTGGTTCCGTACTACTCAAAGTAAAACGTATGTCGGCAGTTGTAGGTAAGCAAATGTAAAGAAAGATAAACATATGCCTATGTAGTTTTCAAATGCGCGAGCGAAGCGAGCGCGAAATTTTTATCGGACTTAAACCAAATATTACGTAAAATTTAGCCCAAACGTACTTAACTTTTTGATTGTTGTCAAATCCAAAATTAAGGGCATATAATTTCTGAATACGCGAGCGAAGCGAGCGCGAAATTTTAATTATTTTTTAAGACTCAAAACCAAAATTAGGTAAGTTGCGAAAACCCGCGCGCGCATATGTAAATCGATAAAAATAAAGTTAGATAACGTATATAGCAACGTCGAGAAGCAAAGCTTCGCGGACCACTTGGAATGCCTCCAGGGACCACCAGTGGTCCGCGGACCACCGGTTAAGAACCACTGATCTATACGGTAGTTTGCTCTACAATCATATTGCAATCGTAAATCATTTGCAGACAAAATGATTCATTATTGAATGACAGAAAAGGATAAAAACGTTTATTTCAAAGAAAAAATAGCGGAATGCCACATACGCTTCAATCGTAATCGAGTCGGGATTGGATCGCAGTCGAACGTGAATCGAATGGCGCTTAAAATTAGGAGAATCGGGCCCCTGAGCTAATTAAACCCGTTGTTCATACTGTATAGTTAAATGTAGTCTACAGACTTTATCGTACTATAAAACTAACTATGAAAAAAGTCAATAGTAGGACGATAATTCTGAGACGAAATAACTATGACCATGCCATTGAGCCCATACGGGTTCATAATCTGCAACCTACAGTTAGCAACACCGCTATTGCACCAAAATCATTCGTAACGTGTTAACGTGTGTCGATACTTATAAACAGCGAAAGCGGAAGCAGTAAATATTTATCGAGCAATTAAACCAAATACGCCATGTTACCGGTGAGCCAGTTCCACACAACGTGACGCTCCTTTTAATCAATGTTATTAATTAATTGCGAGTGCGAGAGTTTACTGATCCCGGTCGCTGTCTAGCGTCACACGTAGCCTGTTTAACTGTTTACTTACAAGTTGATATACTTGTTGTTAGTTTGTGGGGGCACTTCCCCACCCGCTACCTGCCTCATGTGCTTACCTTGTCAATATACATACATAGAAATACTAACTTCTGCCCACGGCACTGTCTACCTACATTACCTACCTAGACAGCAAGGGAAACCGTTATGAGAACGAATTTCTGACACATTTTCGAAATTGAATCAAAGATGTTCAACTTTAAATCACAGTCAGGGGGTGTTTGCATATTTAAGTATATTCCGAACATGATAACAGATGTAACCTCCGCGTGCATGACACATCAACTATCTTAGCGCTGAAGCAACCAACGACACGCGTGCTCATTGACACTGACATGTGAGAAATATTTCATTAACTGCCATGTCAGCTTACTTAGGCGATTATCACACTGCCCCGCATGATGCAGCGTAGTGCGTGGATGCGTTTTTTTCCGTTGTATGGAAATATCTCCGTTTGTATGGAAAACACGCATAGTCCAACACACTGAAAACGCAACTACGCGCGTGAGTGCGCGAAAAACCCGCACGATGATGCAGATCTGCACTCCCGCAGGAACGCGCGTAGGTGCGTCGACACGCAAGATGCAGCGTGATGCGGGGCAGTGTGAAGATCCCCTTAGCGCAGTTTGTTTATCACTGAGTTATTCACAAGGCTTATACTTAGCTAGTAATAGCCGCGCTTCACAATTGACGGACATTAATCCCTCACAGGGTCTTTATAGATATTTACATGAAAATCATTGGAGTGCATTATCACTCAACATTGAACAGTAAATTGCAATGCAGATCAAAGAAGTCTTACAAACGCAATGTATTTGGCATTTTATATTCACCATTAGCCTTAAAATATTGTCAGGTGATGGAGCGTTGCCTATACTTGAACGAACATAAATGAAGCCACCCCCATTCCACGGCTTTAATGACTAGCATTCGCAGTAACAATCACGAGCAAACATTTGAAAGAGTCGCTTTCCGAATCATTTATTTTAACCGGCCAGATTGCTTTGGAGGAGTGCCCAATTAATTGGTGTCAGCGCGCCCGGGGGTAACGTGCGGTATATGCATGCATGCTGGGCATATGCTGCCCACATATGCTTAACCCGTCGCTTTGTATGCGGGACCGCGACCGCCGGGACCGAGCGGACGCGATTTTTGATATATCGGCTCTCGACCGCAATTTCGATTTGGCGAGGTTTCAATACTTGATAGGATTCGAGTTTGTATTGTAGGTATAATTTATAGCGGAACCGTATCGTTACACAGTGGATGTGAGTGACAGACTTAGTAACCATCACCAAATAACACATTTGTGTGTTTTAAGAGGAAACGTGGCTGGCTATGATTCCAAGTACTCACTAAATGTTCTATTTTCTCCGGATGACGGGGCTCTAATCTTATGTGGTCTAAATTAAACTACAAAATGTTCATACAATTATTCAAAATCCAGCTTGTTTCATTTACATAATGATTCCGTGTTCCGATTCTACGTACATACTTATAAGTTGATCACCTCGTAACATCCATGTTAGCTCTTGATAAACCTTAATCATTCTGGAGTTGTTTCTGCAATCAACGCATTTTCGCAAGCCTCTTCAGAAAGCCTCTTTTGCCAAAACCAAATACAGACTAGTACCGAAGTAACTATTATAGTAATCTGTGCTAGTACTGAAAGTAAGCTCTCTAAATGCTAGTTTTCATATCAGAGACTTGTTGCCGGAAATCAGTGTCTATCAGTGTCATAATAATTAACATATTTTAAGGTGGATTAGATCTAACGGCAAGGTACATAAGTGTAAACATTCAAACGGAACATTTTAGCGGTATTCTGTTGTGTCACGAAACTTAGGTATTTTAGAAAATTAAGGCGTGGCTCGTTTCTGTGTCAGGCGGAGATATTTTGGCAGTTTTCCTCGCATTTTTGGCGTCTAACTTAGTTCCATTTCTAAAGATCAAAACTGACGGTTGAAGGTGTACAATGTCACTGTTTACTTCGCACTTAATTAACCGTCGCATGGGCTGTGAGGTCAAAAGGTTACAATGTGGGTAATTTATTGATTTTTTTAGAGGAAAATTTTGGTGGCAATCGACTAAATATAGAAATGATCAAATGATGTTTTTAATTAATGTATTTACCTGTTTACAAGTAGATATATTTTAGTAAGGTAAAGTCCAGGGGCCCGATTCTCCTAAGTTAATAATGTCAAAATCGAATAGAAATCGAGTCGCAATATGATCTCAATAGCAGTTTTAACCATATCGGGCAGTCTGTTACTAACATAAGACCAATCGTATTCCAATGACATTCGATTGGTTTGCGATTGGTCTGCTATTTTGGTGATTTTGGTCTATACGGTAGTTTGATCTACATTCATTTTGCAATCGTAAATCGTTTGCAGACAAAATGATTCATTATTGAATGACAGAAAAGGATAAAAACGTTTATTTCAAAGAAAAAATAGCGGAATGCCACATACGCTTCAATCGTAATCGAGTCGGGATTGGATCTCAGTCGAACTGAGTCGAACGTGAATCGTATGTCGCTTAAGTAAAATTAGGAGAATCGGGCCCCTGCTGTTAAATTATACAGAACACCGGTCGGACACACATCACATCTCAGCAGTGTTTTTACAACTATCATTATTCTTAATGCCTATGTTTTTATAGCGCAACAAAAAACGGTCGCAAAAACTACATGATTTATATAAATACAATACATAATAAAATGTTGGCGAAATTTATAACTTACTACTAGCACTAGACGCTAACGCAGAAGGTTCACGCAGTGGAAGGAGAAATTAACTGTTCGGGCAGTCATTTATTTACAGCCGCAGGCCCCGGGCTGCAAAGCAACTCACTTTTCTGCTGACTTTATATTCAGTATTTATTTTAAGAAATCCAACATGGAAAACCCACATCTTAGTCGTGTCAGGATTCAAACCTAGCATGATTGCTCAACAAAATTAGTGGTACGTATAGTTAGGCAAATATTATATCCGATTGAAAGAACACTTTTATCATTCGCCTCGCAAGCGACGAGCTCAGCTGGTCTCATGCATTTTCTTTCCAATACACCCGTCGTGCTATCATCGCGTAGATCTGTGCGCGTGTGTGCGTGAGTTCCGCACACGAGCACATGTCCGGCCGGTATTAGGAGTGGATCTTCTAAAGTGGGTGTCGCAGTCGGTCCGAGGTTCAGTATCAAGGCATCGCGGCCGATGCTCGCAGTTTATAACTAAGAGTTGCGTCAGCGCGGGCGCAGTGGTGGGCATGCGACGCGCGCACTCAGCAGCAGGTCTCGCGGCGCTCGCGCTGCTGGTGGCGGCAGCGACTGCAGCGGCGGCGGGCAGCACCCCCGCGCCCGACGCGCTCTCCGTGCTGGGCGCCATCCTGCCGCCCTTCGTCAGCCAGCGCTTCGACGAGCTGGTGAAGGCAGCCTCCGCCACCTGTACGTGTCTCCCTTGTTCTCACGGTGGAGTGTAGTGAGTGGTGCTGTGTGCTCGTGTCACTCGTCGTTCTCGGAAATCGTGTCCCCAGTATGGAGTACAGTAATACTGACTTGATACGCGATCTGCGTATAGGCACATATCATCCATACATAATCCATCATTATGATTATTTAGAAAACCGCTTTATATAAAACTTTCATAAGTTATTAATCCGATCGATCTATCTATTGTATCTGGGTACCAAAACAAATCATTCAATTCTTAACTTACAAAAATATGTAGATACTTACTCCGATTGATTTCTTTTGGTTTAATTGTTAATTGGTATAAACTTGTCATGCAAGTAAATATAAGTTTATTACCTGAACTAAACCAAACGTGCACGTAACGTTGACTTCGATAGAAAATTGGACACACTCCTCGTACAGTTACGGTTCATTATAATACCTTTGAGCAGAGAGCAGTAACTTTAATTTATCTTCATTTCACACTTATGGGACATGCTCAGCATGTAAGCTGGTTGGAAGAATCTTAAACTGTACTCAAACATCAGATAAGGGGGACCTATAATTTTTACACCCCTTGTAACTTACATTAGAACGGTGAAATTAAGATTCTACTTGTGAGACAAAAAATTCACCTTGAATATCTAAGTGATCATGGGGTGATCATTCTTTATTGTCAGAAGAGCTGTCCTTTCTCTAAACGGCGAAAACGGCTAAACGGCGGCAATAATCACGTCGATATTGACAATGATCATGACAGGAACGCATTGCTGAGTCCCCGTGCACTTGTCTCTCCGTGAAGCAGGCGCTCTGGTTAGTTGCAGTGCACAAGTTAACGTCCCGTAAGCCGCTTACCGGGCGTTGCCTTCAGAAAGATGTACTGTAATCGGATTCATCACCGCGGTGCTGAGGACAATCTCCATTAACTGAATCCTTACTGTACCTATCGTCGATATAAGCTGTGCCCGTTGTCTTTTTGTGCCGAGCTCTAGCTGTACTCATTTAGGTATCGCAACGGATTTTAAGTCTGATTTTGTAGTGTAGGCATTGATATACAGTAGGGTATCTATCTGACGTACTGTGATAGAGCTCACATTTATTTGTGAGATTAAAAGTAAACAGTGGTCTCGGAGTAGAATTAAACACTTATTACCGACAACCTCCAGACGACGATCAAACTCCAACGTTCTAAGACGACACTTGAACCAATTGTGTACTCAATGGCTTATAAATAAAATATTAAATTCCACCAAAAAACCCTAACAAACCATTTTGCGTGGTATTAAATTAATTAATGTATTCACAAAGAACCTTAATGGATTCGCATCTTTTGATACAAAGGTTGTGAACGAATGTATAAGATAAAGGTCAATGTTAGTAAGTTGAATAACACAAACTCCCGCAGAGGACAAGAGGCGTGGGCGCGCGACCAGCCTCGCCTGAGCGGCGCTCACACGCACAGCCGCAGACACTGTACTACTGCCGATACAAGTCCACGAGGGCCACCTTAAACTGGACATTCTCACTCAAACAATGTACAAATGCGTGATTTATTAAAAATAACCGTGGATTATATTGAAACTTAGTAAACATGATAATCAGAAAAACCTTACGATCATGTTACTTCTCCGTGTGAGAGGAGGCCTGTGCCCAGCAGTGTGACGATAAAAAGGCTGTAACATGTTACTTGACTCATTTTGCATTTTTCGTTAAAAGCCAACACTCGTCATTTGACAAGCTCGTCAAACTCAAGTTTATATATGTTACAGCCATAGTGATTAAATAGCTGATATTATACATAATCACTGATCATTATGTATAATAACCAAATTGACTTGACAATGTGATAAATTAATTACTTTATCTGGATATTAGTCATAATAGCTGGTCAAAGTTAGCCAAAGTAATAAATATGGTAGGTATAACCAACTTGGTACTGACTAATTCTTATAAACGGTTTAAGTTATTGTCGACATTTTTTATGATACCTAAATCATCAAATGATTCCTCCCGCTGTGGTTAAGCAGCGTGAAGGAGTGTCAGACTGTTAGTGACTTAAACCTACTGGGGTTTGCTCAATCTCTTCGAGGAGCGCGTGGAATAACGCGCGCTGCCAAGACGGGCCCGTGTCTTCTAAGAGACGGAAGGACGATGAGCCACCCGAAACTCACCGCCCACAGACCCACGCCTACGATGGCCGGGAGACTCGACACCCGGCGCCAATGGTGTCTTCCACGTCCATGGCAGCAGCTGGGATGAGAGGTGTGAACTTCTCTAGCGTCTGCATGAGACGACGTCATCCCATTACCTCTCACCCCGGACCATGGCTCTAACCAGAGCTGGGCGCGAGAGGTCGCCGCTGCCTATTGCCTCGACGAGGACACGGCGGTGCCTTTCCCAGGCAGGGCACACCTGGACTGTGTGGTTCACCGTGTCCTCCGGGCCGTCCGTACAGTGGCCCGAGCCACACCTCAAAGAGGGGACTTTTCGCTAATATTATGGCGTGCCCTGCACTGGACTAACTAGCCTTTTTCGAATTATATTAAGGTCAGCTACTAGACATTTTAGTTAGTTAACATGAAATAATAATCTTTACCTACTTGTTTTATTACATTATCCAAGTCTATGGAGATATTATATAAAATTGCTGGGTAATGTGATTAATTCTGTGTCAATTGTCACTTTATTCAAATTAAGTAGATATTATAAATAATAGCTAGATAATATATATAATATCCAGACTTATTACTTTGGCTGTAACATATACATGAGGACGAATTTTCTCAGTTTTAACTGCCTTAAATTTTAGGCCTTTTTGCTTACATACTTAACCGGTTAGTTAAACGACAGTTATTTAGTTCCTACTTTTTCTTTTTTTATTAGCCTGTGCTGTCCCACTGCTGGGTAAAGGCGTCCCCCATAGCCTTCCATTTTTCTCTGTCCATCGCTGTTTGTGACCAGTCCGAGAGGAATCTGTCCAAGTCTTCTCTCCAGCGTTTTCTTGGTCTCCCCCTCCTACCTACTACCTACTACGATACGAAATATTAAAGGGTTATAATCCTAAACCATAGCATTAACATCGTAGACCGCTACATTTACCTGGGGTCACAAATGTGCAATGACGGCAAATGCGACTCAGACAGAGGAGAGAGAATATATGGGATGGCAAAAGATGATGTCACCCGCTCAAATAGTGTGACACAGGATTAATGCATTTGAAATATGGTGCTCGAGACGGATGCTAATAATACTTTGGACTGCAAAACGCACCAACATATAAATCCTATCCAAGCTCCAAAATAAAACTCACCTGTCCACAATATACAAAGCATCCTGCCACATGTCCGCCACACGATGCGACGAGGAGGCGATAACTTGAAAAAACGGAGTTCTCCAACGAGATAGGCCAATTAAGTAGCTTTGTAAGCTAAGCTAAGCTTTGTCGTCTTCAAAGCTTTACACGTTTAAGAGGCGAAATGGATACAAACCGGTGGAGGCAAATCATCCGCTCCAGATGTAACCCTACTCATGAGCACGATCCTAAGATATGGGGGACCGACCATAAAACTGTGATAAACTACTGTTTTCCTTAGTTATACTCATAGGTATCTTGATCGTTAATGGGCCTTAGATTTCTATGGCCACTAGACATTAAAAATAACTAAACAATGTCAATCAAATGACCCCTTTTTTTAACGACGTCAAAAATCATCAAAATGACCCCTCCCGCTGTGGGTTAGCAGCGGTGAGTGAGTTTCAGACTCTTACTGACCAAAAACCGTCGTGTTCCGTCATAGGCCTTTTATGTACCACGGTCGCGGTTACTCTTTCGAAGAATCCCGCAGCAACGGCAGACCTTGGCCCTGCTGGGCCCCGCTGGGATCAAATAACCCCTCTCGCAGTGGAAAACATGAGGGAGTGTCAGACTCTTACTGCCTAAAACCCATTATGTTCCAGGGCCGCGGTAACTCTTAAGCATAGCCCCGGCAGATATTTTGTAGCACTCTGTTAACAAACTGTATGTTGCAGGTGAGGTGCTCCCGCAGCAGCTGCTGTTCTCGCGCACGTCGCTGGAGGCGGCGCAGACGCCGCTGCTGAAGTACTCGCGCGGGCGGCGGCGCGCCGTCACCGTGGCGGGCGCGCTGCGGCCGCGCCGCGCCGGCGACGCGCTCGTGCTGTACGTGCCGGGCTGGTGGAACACGCCCAGCGACCCCTCCTCGCGCGCCATCCTCGAGGCGCTGCTCACGCGCCACGCCTCCGTGCACATGCTCGACACGCGCCTCTCCTTCTGCCGCGGCTACGTCGCCTCCGTCTCCAACGTTATGCCGCTCTCGCACTTACTATATGGCTTCATCAAAGGCCTGCACAAATCGGGCTACCCCGTGTCCTCAATACATATCATAGGCTTCAGTTTGGGCGCACACGTCGCCGGTCTTACCGGAAAACTGGTGAGGAAGAAACTGAACGCCACATTGGGGCGTATCACTGCGCTGGACCCGGCGCGTCCGTGCTTCGCGCGCACGGAGTTCCGACTGGACAAGCGCGACGCGCAGTTCGTGCAGGTGGTGCACTCCAGCAGCGGCGTGCTCGGGCTCGAGGAGCCGGTGGGGCACGCCGACGTGTACGTGAACGGCGTGAGCAGCAAGCAGCCCGAGTGCCGCGACCGCAGCATCAGCCTAGAGTGCGACCACGCGCAGGCCTGGAAGCTGTACTCGGCGTCGGTGACGGACGATGCCTCGCTGACTGGTCGCCGCTGCGCCTCCTGGGACGAGCTGATGCAGGGCCGGTGCAGCGGCGAGGAAGCCGTGCTCGGCTACTCGTGCAGCGACACACAGCACGGCATGTTCCTCTACAAGTCGAAGGATACACTCGACGCCAAGCCAAGAGAAGTGCAAGCCTTCAACCCTTTTAACATACTGAGATGGCCGTTCAACACTTGGCGAAGTAATAATAACGAGAAACTATAATGATGCATTTTGTGATGGTGAGTTGTGACAATTAGTTTCAGAAACATTAGGAAGTGTAGTGACTACTTCTGCGGCTGCACTTGTCATAAGTATGTAAGTAAAGTACACATCATTGTGATTGCGTGACTGTGATATTAATTAAGGGTAAAATAAAATTAAATACATTAAAAAAACAATTCAAACGTGTTTTATATGCATCCGTAGCGCCATCTCGTATCAGTTCCTAGAATCCGCGTAGTATGCGGCTATGCGTACATAGATAGTTTTATATTTTTATGCAGCGTTACGACAACTATCCGCTTGGTGGAGCTACGAGCGACCGTACTTAGCCAAGATTGATGGCCAGGGTTTGCTAACCATTAAGTTGGACAGAGATTTGTGCGACGGATATTTACATTATTTATTTAAGCAGACACATAAATTGCGGCTATTTGTCGGTCACTAGCTTCAAGAAACCACTACAGCTGGTACCAGTGCACCGGGTTGCTCCGGTTTGCTCTACCCAGTCAATCCGAGCGTGTTTATCTTTCAAGCCGTACAACTCGTTCGTTATCAAATGACTTAAATATTAACATTTACAGAATACAGAGATGCGTGCAAAGTAAAATATTTATTATAATACCTATATAAAAGACTACCGGTCGCCCGCGGCTCCGATGTCGGTTTTCGGGACAAGAACCAGCCTGTGTTAATTTATTTTGATAAGGAGTAATGACATGTGTAAAATAAACGAGTTAAAATGAAGTTCTAAAGAAATTCAAGATTCAAATAAAAAAATGGTTGTTGTGCTTAACTCTCTGCTTTCATAGATGAAATAGTGACGTCAATCAATGTGAGAGTGCTCAGGCCGACGAAACTATTCAAATGAGATTGATAGCTTTCCTTGGGAGGGCGTAAAATTTCATTAACCTCGCTTTAGTTGGAGCAGCAATTTGGTAAAATATCACGTTTCTCAGGCCATTTATATTCCATCAGAGCCCATCAATATATCCGGGGGCAGCACATCGTGTCCATGACGGCTGATTAATGGTACTCAGCGGCGGGGGCGTGCCGGGGGGCGACGGGCGGGGGGGGGGGGGGCTCGCCCCGCTCCCTGGCACTACGAGAGCCGTCGAGTCCAGATTGTATAATAACTACTTGGTCTATCTATTTTTTATTGATTTGGTTTGAGATTCCGAGACAGTTGAATGTACGCTCAATGGTTCGCCTGCACTACATTGCTCAGAGATGCTCAGAAGGCACTTCCCACACCTCTCCGCTAGGGATACAAAGTAATGCCGAACTCTTATGGCTGCGTACAAAAACAACAAATAAGTGGGAGACAGGAAGGTTTTTGACGTTTTTTTTTAAAGACGGGTTGTTGCATATTGTATAAGTAAGTACCTACATACTTATTACCACCAAGTTTCGTCAAAACCCATTTAGTAGGTAGTTGTTCCGCAAAAGACTAGCAAACAAGTACATACCTACATACATTCTTTTGGTTTCATTGGTTAAATAAACATTAAGTTATTCGTTAGACATGTACTTATTACGATAGGAGTACCTACATACTTAATCATGAAGTACAATAAACATTGTCTAAATACTAACATACTGTAGACACAAGAATTGTTGACATCTGGTGCAGTCCATTTCTTTTTTATCACCTACCAAAACAATTAAAAAAATTGTTAGTTAGCACAAGAGTAAGAGCCACAGATGAACTTAAATAAAAATCATTAGCATGTAGTAACGTAAGTATCAGTCACTGTGAACACTTCATTGGAAAGTTTTAGATTTAAGTACATGTGAATGTCAATTCCTCGTTATGAATGCCGTTCATATGAATTAGTTTAGTTAAATGCGACATGTTAGTGGTGCTGCCATTGATTTGATAAATAGAGGTCAGTTGTAGGGCACACGGTACAAGTAGCGTGATACCTAGATATTGTAAAATGAACAGCCTGGTGACAAGAGAAAACAAGGCAAAATATATTCTCCCAGTAATAAGATTGCGAGCACGAACTAATGACTACCGGGAATCGCAACTATCTCAACTGTACTTTAATTATCCCGGCTCATGCTGGCAGCACTTGGTCCATTACGGGCTGGCCCTGGGGCCGGGGCCGGGCCAGGTAGCTGGGGGGCGCCCGGCTGGCCTGGCCGGCCCCGGCCGCTCGCATCATCCATCGTGCGCTTCTAGGAACTCGTAATTAGGCGCGCTGTGACGTCCAGCCACGCCCTCAGATATTATATTTTTGACACCCAGTGAGTTCTACTAGTAGAAGGTTCATTCTGAACATATTCTAACAGTGCTCAAATGCGGTGAAAATAATTTACGTATAATTGCAAGTACAGCAAGTGATCAAGCACATATGATTGAAATGCCGTCAATTCTTCACAGCTAATTGAAATAATGATCGCACATCATCTGTGAAATATCGTCGACGATAATAGTCAAAGAGCATGTCCTGCTGGGTGTTCTGTTGTGTTAACTAAAAGATGGCGGTAAATGTGCACGACGGAAAACCTGTGACCGAACGCACACTTCCATCATTAGCAGGCGCTCAGCCAGAGCGTCTGACTTTATCTGGAACACGGGCTTCATCTACAACTGCAGCAAACATGTACCCAGAGCTATTTCCCTAGTATAATAGCTATTAACTAGAAGTAAGCCTTGTTCAATAGACCGCTGTGTATAGCTGGTCAGAGCTATCTGCTGTCTCCATTCTATTCTGCACAGACAATCTCCACAGACATAGTAGTGCGCTAGACATCCCGCCCATTCACCACCCGCCATTGTACTTCTTATGAATAAAAATCTTTAGAATTTCACAACAAGTATTCTTTGTAAGCCATTACTAAAGATAAACACGTCACATTCAATTCCGAGCTTATTGAATACACTTTATAATTTATAGTTAGTTGCTGGGTAGGTAACTACTGGCTACTATTGCTCGTGTACAGAAGATGCAGATACTATAGGTACTGCTGATTTGAAAGGAGTTGCTCGTGTTTGAAATGAATGAACACTAAGGATGGTGGTGGCACACGCACGTACATCTGCATGGCTAGCTATTGAGTGATCGCGTCGCTGGAGCAGAGGAACGGCTCCCTCCCGGCGCAGGCACTCGCCGACCTCTGCCCTCACGCGTTCACTACGCTGCACACAATATCGTGGCCGACATGTTCACTATGTATTACATTCATGAATGCAATATACTAGCTACTACTTATTTCATATCATAGGTGGTCACACTGCTAGAGTAGTGAGTATGTATTTGGATGGCTAAATCAATCACCCGGCGATGCGACTAAATAATGTTTGTGTAGACGTGCGTAATGTATGACTGACTACAAACGTGTAGCTCTAAACGGCCTCGCATTAGTTATAAATGTAGTGCTTGGTGTTTTAAGACATTTGTTACGAAGCGCTTTCCAAGAGCGTGTTAGGCGGTCGGGGTGCGCGTGCGACTATGTTATTGCTAGGTATAATGGAGTGAGCCGCGCCGCCGGGAATCTTGTCCGACTAGCGCTAGCACTATACATACATACAGTGGAGCACACTGAATGTACGGACAGTAGACACACATGCTAGCTGCGGTTAAACAAACATATGTACTTGAGTACTTAGGTACTCTTACTGTTACTATTCACTAAACTACAATGGATTATTTTAATGGCTTACCCCCTTACTTATAAAAATCTCTAATCACCTTCTAAGCAACATTTTAACTAATCACTACTTAAAGCCTTAAGTAGTGATTAAATGTTAGTTAAGACATGCTTAAGCAACGTTTATAAGTAAGAATTTTCTTAAACAGCCCTTAAGTATTACTTATTATTTAATTCACGTTTGTAACTAAGGCTGTTTATTTTCTTTCCCAGCTAAGCTGATAGTAACGTTCGTAGGCAGCAAATCCCACTTGAGGGCACTACTCATTATTAATTTATTTTATTTAGAACTAGCTTTTGCCCGCAACTTCGTTCGCGTGGAATAGTGACTACCAGCAGATTTTTGATTTGACCAATAGATGGCGCTATATGTCCGGAATAATTTTATTTTAATTTTTTTTTTGTAATAAAAACTATCCTATGTCCTTTCTCAAGTTTCAAACTATGTCTGTACCAAATTTCACACAAATCGGTTCAGTAGTTTAGGCGTGAAGAAAAGACAGACAGACAGACAGACAGACAGACAGACAGACAGACAGACAGACAGACAGACAGAGTTACTTTCGCATTTATAATATTAGTAAGGAGTAAGGATAAACGACATTAGCAACTATAAGAATACGTAAGAATTACTTCCCGCTAAATAAAAGCATAAAAGATCAAACATAAAAAGTAATCGCTGGCAAATAAGCAATCGGCAAAAAAGCGAACGAAGGCCTTTCATCTGATGAGTCTATGGAAATAAAACTTTTTGTCGAACAAAAGATTTTTTCCATTTGAAAAAAGCGCTTGGGATTAAATTATCGTGTTGGGGTATCAGAAGTACAACAATAGTGTGGAATTATTATTAGTGGCACATTGTGGCAGCCGCGGGCACTTCCCGAAATGGCTGGTCACGCTCCGCCGAGCCGCCATTGTCGCCGCAGGACTATTGTAGCAACGAGCCGATATTGTAATACGACAGGTTTCTTCATGAGAACCTTCTGCAGCTGAACATGAACATGACAGATCGAGAGAAAGTATTGAGAGTCTAGTCACGAGTGCGCAGGTACCCGCAGTCGGAGACAACCACACTATCAACAAATTATATGAACCGGGAATTGGTGTGACGCACAATGCGGCTCGCTCTGCGTGAATCAGCCGCGCCCGCCATACCGGGACACTCTTAATTAGTTCAGCCATTACAGTCCGCGTCATTTGCACGATATGCGCCGTGATTTACTTCTCAAGATGCAGTTTACGCAACGACGTGACACGATACCACAACTATGAGTGACTAACAAATAGTAGGTTAAAGCTGCTACATAACGTAGATTCGTGCACACTCAGCAATACATTACTGCCTAATGATAACGTTTCAATCAATTCAATTGTTTGTGGTTGCGAACAAAAACTTAGTATGTCAGCCGCCTGTCACCCTCCGTGCCGTCATGTGAGGAGCGAGTGAACGTATCACCGCTGTACGTCACATGTGCTCACTGATCTGCTGGGAACTACTGGAGCATGCTCTCCCCTCTGCCAGCGACTTGCAACACGTGTCGCCGAATGCATTCAGCGCCGGAGCTTTGTTCACGGGAACATCCGAGGGTGAATAGCAAATGTACCTGCGTTAACAGGTATCTTTACAAAACTCTCAACGGTTCTAATAGCTGAGCTTGTTAGTGCGGACGTGACGCGCATAGTGACGCGCCTCTCGCAGCCCGACTTTGTGTAACATCGATATATGAGAAACTAATGACATTCGTGCGACGTACGGCCGGGATCGTGCGATTGTTCTCTAATGGAGTTTTGATACAAGCCCACTTGCACCGGACGCGGCCCACATTAGCCACTACTCAAATGGACGCACCCAACTAGGAAATTATCGTTCCAAGCCGAGTATGCCGCCGCTAATGCTCCTAAGATTATTTTAGTTAGATCATCATATTTCGGTTTAACATCGGTCTTTCGTGTGGAAATCCTTTGCGCATGAAATGTAACACCGATGACAGAAAAATCGAACGCATTAAAGACTGTCTCGTTAAATCGTTTACAAAAAAAACAGATAACCCGATAACCGTCGTATATTTGATATGATGTGCACAGAGCGCTAGTTATACCTATAGTTGGCACTACATTATCCGATATTACGTAAAGTGTCATGTGTGCAATTAGTGAGATAAGGACGCTTGCAATAGTCGCGCCCCCGGCATTACCCGCGCGTACGTGCGCAATACGCGGCGGAAGCACACGATTTAATTATTAGTTACCCTCCGCTGCGACTCAGTAACATGCGATGTGTGCGCTGCGCTGAGCACACACAATGTCCTGCCTATGTAAGCAGGATGCAGCTACTTATCGCTTCAACATTTGGCATCTCGATCGCACGATATCTGCGATGCGATATTTTTATTTTGTTTTTAAATTGTTTCTTCTACGCAGTACGATTAGAATCAATAAAACGCGACACAGACACAGTATTGATGCAGTCACGCCAGGCCGGACGGCAACACGAACACTGATTCGCTGGAACGTAACACACATGTGGGTAGGTATGTAGCGACAAAATTGCTAATAAATTGCCTAGGCTGAAGTATCACATGTGCGCCGGACGTCACTAGTCACTAGTCCTGCCCTGTCATTTGCGTTCCCCCGTAATTGGCCCAAAATGATTGGTTACTCACTATTCCCTTTCGCGTCGCACCGACTTTTTTGGACTAGCAAATGAACTGTCTATGTCTGTCTTAACTGGTTGAAAAGCAGTGGAGCTATATTTAGAGTTGCGATTTATATGCGTTTTGCATGCGACGAGAGAGCCCGCTGCGACACATCGCCAGTCCGGTTAGAGCGGCGCGGGCCCTCAGCACACGTTTCCTAAAAAGCGGGCGGAGTGCGACCCACAATGGAGTTGTGTCGATGGCTCGTTTCTCAGAATAGCGAGACTTGTCTTTGGTTTGCCGACCGTGTTCCGTCTGTATGCCTAATGGGAACTCCGTGTGAGCAGCCCCGCGCCCTCGTGTGCACTAGGGCGACCACGCTGGGGGACACCACAATGGGACTCAGCTTAAGAAATATTATTGCATTAACATTATGTCATTTATAGGGCTAAGTCTTGCGCTCCTAACGTAGCAGATGGCCCGGCCGCTACAGTTCTCAGGGCGGAGTTCCAAATAAGGTTGTATAATGAACGTATCGGTTTATTGGAGGTATTTCGTGCCCTGGATCCGGTAATTTTTAAACACGCGCCGGTTGGTAATTACCACAGTCGTGTCCGATACCGATACCCTCAACCGCAGGGTTATCACGAAACTGTACACCGTAAAGCGAGGCATCGCGCAGGATGTGGCTATGTGGCTGCGTGGCTGCGTGGCTGCGTGGCTACGTGGCTACATGGCCGGGTGTCCGCGGACGCGCTACTCAACCGAAACGTTAATAAATAATTTATTACTTACGTGAAGTTAGCAGACTGCTCTTCATTATAAACATAAAAATTCACGCTTCAATCCAGTTTAACGATGGTCGTGAACATGTTTCGAGAGTGCTAATGCAATTAGACGCAGATATAAGAGCTGCTCGATAAATTAATTAGTGAAGCAGGGCGCACGCGGCCTCGGGGCTCGGGGGTACTGCGATATGCTGCACGTTTCATATTTATGCCGATATTATATTTAACTTTCAAACTAGTTTTATGCATAACGCATTACACGCGCGTAACTCTCAAAGGGGCGAACCAAATCCGCATCGCACATACTCGCACCGCTTCCGATGACGGAGCGCCTGTGATGTCGCACAGCGGGACTTTCCTACATTACTCACAGAAATAAGTACCTATGCGCACTACATCTAACATCTATGATTGTCACCTTAGTTTGTCAAACGTACGTCTTCATGCTCACGTGAAATATTCAAGCAATTTACAACGAATACCATATAGAGGTTGTGTTTCTTATGGCAACCTTAATAAATAAAATAAAGTTCCGGTACATTTTGAGAGCAAACAACGCGCGTGTTTCCATATTAGTGTCGTGCTCAAGTCCGCAGCCTTCTACTGCTAAAAATAGAGTTCCTGAGCCGCCACCGTTCTAATTGTACAAATAACGCGGTGTGAAACTACCGCACAGCTCGTCGGTACCTGCAGAATGATGAAATCACGACTGCCCTCACTTTGTACAGCGTCATTATGTTAGGAACCCCATCGCACTCTGCTGAATGATACACATTAGCCCTCGGACTCATAAGTAGCCGCTTTCATACATTGAAGTAATAAGTGCTCGTTTTGATGAACATGTTGATGTAATAAGTAATGATGGGTTGCGTCGACCGGCGACAGATGGCGCTGTCCGTTTAGTTCTCAGGCTCTCACAAAGGAGTGCACAGGTACCGCGAGGAATTTTAAACACTTATTGGTAGGCAGACGATTTCTTTTTGTTGTTACAGTGACAAATAGTGGGCTAAGGAAATACGTTAAGGAACTATCATATCGGCACATTATTAAAACAGTGTAGCAGCATTACAATTCGTTCCAATTGGATTTGAAAAACATTCAGTTTTGAAAATCCGACCAAGTGCGAGTTGGACTCGCGCACGAAGGGTTCCATACCATTATTTATAAAATGAGCAAAAAAATCACGTTTGTAGTTTTTATTCTAGTTTTCAGTATTTTTGTTATAAGTAGCGGCAACAGAAATACCTACATCATCTGTGAAAATTTCAACTCTCTAACTATCACGGTTCATGAGATACAGCCTGGTGACAGACGGACGGACGCACAGAGGAGCGAAAACAATAGGCTCCCGTTTTACCCTTTGGGTACGGAACCCTAAAAATTAGAATATTGAATGTATTGAATAGATGATGCCTACATACCTACCTATATAGGCAGTTGAAGATTATTGAAGTAAATTTTAAAATAATGAAATAGGATTAGTGTCGGCCATTGCCCTCTGCATGTAAGGATAAGTGCGTTTCACGAGGAGGACCTCAGGGGCTCGTCCACTTGTCCCTCCCAACTCACGCGTCATTGCACGACAGCCGCTGTGAACAGCACACTGTTGCGATTAATACAATAAGCACGGCTGTTGAAATTAATGTGTACTGTAAACCATCTGCACTTGATAATCATACACACGCTTAGGTATCTACCTATTACATTTTACCTATCTATACTAATATTATAAAGCTGAAGAGTTTGTTTGTTTGTTGTCAGTGTTAGATAGCCCATTTATCGAGGAAGGCTATAGGCTACTTTTTGTCCCGGTACGGGAAGTAGTTCCCACGGGATGCGGGTGAAACCGCTGGCAGAAGCTAGTTACATTATACTAGTAGCCTATAGCCTTCCTCCACAGTTTAAATATATGTAGCATATGTAAATATATGTACCATATCTTTACCGTTTAACAATTGAAAATAGAAAGAGAGAAAGGAAATTATGCCATCATCAGGTATGATAAATTAATAATACGTCGCAATAACGCAGATATGTCAGGCAATAAAAAAAGAACCCTACCAACATCACCGGGCGACGACGATCCTACAGGAACAATACAAGTTACACAAGTACAAGTAAACAAAAAGAACAGAACTCAGACAAAAAAAGGAGTACAGAGATCGTCAAGTATATCAGAAGGTGTTCTTTAACCAGGAATACTTAGTTTTTTAACCAACAAAAACCCTGGAAACTCTCCAAGCGAGCAATTAGATAAAAATCTTAATCAATAGCAACTACCGCCCCCCTCTCACATGGAAAACACGACAATTACACAAATAAAAAACAAAAAACATCTTCCAAGCCGGCCGGTCACCGTGGAAGATCACGACCAAAACCCTCCAGAGGAAATAAAAACAAACAGTCTTCAGAATACCTTATACATAACAACATACAATGTTAGAACTCTTTCGACATATTCACGCCTATTGGAATTAACAGAGTGTTTGAAAAGTATAAACTCTGATATTACTGGCCTCTCAGAAATTAGAAAACTTGGAAACAAGATTGAAGAACATGAAGATTTTATTTTTTACTACATTGGAGAAACTCCTGGATTATACGGAGTGGGATTTATTGTAAAAAAATATTTAAAACGAAACATCATAAGCTTCACAGGACTATCAGAAAGAGTAGCACTATTAAGGATGGATATCAATAACTCGAAATTAAGCATTATTCAAGTTTACGCTCCAACGGAGGCGTCGAGCGACGAGGAGCTGGAATTTTTTTACAGTACTGTCAACAAAGCTATAAAACTCTCAGATAACAATATCATAGTAATGGGGGACTTCAATGCGAAAATAGGACAAACTAATTCCAATGAAGCCGCCACTGGTAACTACGGCTACGGAGACAGAAACTGTAGAGGTGACAGACTCATGGATTTTGCACACGAGAACAATCTATCTATCATGAACACCTTTTTCAAAAAAAATAGCAAGCAAAGATGGACTTGGAGATCTCCAAATGGCAAATTAAAGAACGAAATAGACTACATATTGACAACTTTACATAGAAACATTCGCAATATACAAACTCTAAACATCACTTACCCCTCGGATCACAGACCTGTGAGAGCAACATTAAATATTATTCCCAAAGCAAAAAGTCGATGTAAGTTTGGCCAATGCTACAGATCCCAATTAAACAACGAAGAAGAAGTGCAAGCCTACAAACAAAAGATGAATAGCTGCATAACAAACCTACTTATCACCTGGAGAGACGAAGACACCGTTCAACATAACTACGATAATATTATTAACGCAATACACACCAGCCAAAAAAAAGCTTACGAAGTTTCATCGAGTACAAATTCTGGTAATAACCAAGCACTATCAGCACGCACAAAGGCGTTAATCAACAGAAGACAAGAATTGCAAAAGACAAAACCAAAATCAAGAGCCATGAAAAATGAACTAAAAGCCCTTTACAAACTCATTAGTAAACGTATTAACTTAGACTACAAGGCGCACCGCACAAAAATCTTCGAAAAACACCTTAATACTACAAACAGTGTCAAGAAGGCATACAAGGAATTGAAATCACATAAGCTATGGATTGAAGAACTGAAAGACAAAACAAAAAATACCCAAAATAGAACAGAAATACTGAAAATAGCAACACAATTCTATAAAAACCTATACAGCGCACCGAAGCAAGATGTATACGAATTACCAGACACAAGTGGAGAAGAGACGAGAGCAAGCATAGAAGAATCGGAAGTGATTAAAAGGATTAAAACACTAAAAACGGATAAAAGCCCAGGCCCCGACGGAATCACAAATGAACTGATAAAAACTGGATGTGAATATCTAGCAAAACCTCTAACTCTACTGTTTAATCAGATACTGAAAAGCTCACATACACCTCGTCAATGGTCAGAGTCAAATATTATACTGCTTTACAAAAAAGGTGACCCTAACAAAATAAGTAATTACAGACCCATAAGCCTACTACCTTCACTATATAAACTGTTCTCCTCATTGATCGAGAAAAAGATAAAAGAAAGTACAGAGAAATACCAACCTATTGAACAGGCCGGCTTTAGAAGGGGTTTTTCAACAATGGATCACATACACTCGCTAGAAATGCTGATAGAAAAATACCAAGAATTCAAGAGACCACTCTACATTGCCTTTATCGACTACCAAAAAGCATTTGACTCTCTGTTCCACTCGTCAATATGGGAAACTCTACTTTCACAAGAAGTACCGTTAGAGTACATAAAAGCCATAAAAAGCATATATGATAACAGTACTAGTAGAGTGAAACTAGAGACTACAGGACCACCCATACAAATAAACCAACACAAAATACAAACCAACTGCAAGGAATGTTAAACGCTTTATACATAGAAAGTCGTAAAGTGGCCTTAGAAATCAACCTAACTAAAACTAACGTCATGACAAACCATGCTGAAAGACCATTATATTTAGGTAACTCACCCCTAGCATATGTAAACACTTACATCTACCTGGGAAAGCAAATTTCATTTAACCAAGAAAATAATGAACTCGAAGTGCAGAGAAGAGTCAACATCACATGGAAAACGTTTTGGAGCTTGAAAGAAATACTCAAAAGTAAAATGCCCATACAAATGAAAACGAAAGTCATGAACACCTGTCTACTCCCCTCATTAACATATGCCTGCCAAAGTTGGAAATTTACCAGGAAAGTAAAAAATAAAATTATATCCAGCCAAAGGAGTATGGAGAGGAGCATTCTGAAAATAAGAAAAATCCAAAAGATCCGCCATACCCATATAAGACAAAAAACTGAAGCCATTGACGCTCTCAATCACTCACAAAAGCTCAAATGGCGATGGGCTGGACACGTAGCACGGCTAAGCGATAATCGTTGGACAAGAGAGACAACACAATGGACAGGCCCACTAGGACAGAGACGGAGAGGAAGACCAAATGCACGCTGGGCAGATGATATTATAAAAGTAGCAGGTACTCAATGGTTACAAGCGGCGGAAAATAGAGAATACTGGACTTCTCTGGAGGAAGCCTTTACCTTTCATGGAGAGGGTTCTTGCAAAAAATATGTAAAATTATTATTATGTCAATCAAATTATTGTTATGCTAATCTACCAATGAATTATTCTTATTATATATTTTTTCCTATTTCATCATCATCATCATCATCATCTCAGCCATAGGACGTCCACTGCTGAACATAGGCCTCCCCCTTTGATCTCCACAGATACCTCCATTTCCTATTTATATTTAATTAATCATATCACTTAATTTTAAATCTATTTTGAATGCACAACTATTTTTGTATTGAAATTGTAATTTGAAAAGCAAGAAATATAAGGCTTTTTTATTTTTATTTTTTATTTTATTTTATCTTTACCGTGCTTCCTCGATAAATGGGCTATCTAAGACTGAAAGAATTCCTGAGATTAGCTCGTTCAAACAAACAAACTCTTCAGCTTTATAATATTAGTATAGATAATTCCATTTTATATAGCTCCGTGGACGATATAAGAGAGCATGTGTCGAGACTTAGATGACACTTATGTATCTTTGTCATGCGTTCCTACCAAGAATGTTCAAGAGTTTGGTTCCTACTTATTAAAAGCGATGTAGGGTAAATACGCCAAATGTCGGCCCCCTTAGCGATTTTCTGACTGCGGTTCGCTATATAATAGCACCGTCAGTTTTCAACGAAAGATAGTTTCTGATGCGGTTTTGGATAGTTTGATTAATCTATTTCATGTTTATAGGCATAAGATTGATATTTCTACGAAAAGAAAAAAGTAATAAGGCTTAGATGCGTCGAGAACAGAAACACCCTAAAGTCGGCCATTCACGGCTCAAGGTCGGTCGCGTTTTTTCCAAATGTCGGCCGGGTATAGGGTGTTTTAAATTAAGGCAGTGACAAATATTATTAACATGATTTATTTTGGCAGAATTCTAATATAATACTAAGTATACATTTGTAATTGTATTTGTTTAATAGTAAAATATTTTTTGTTTCCCCTAAACAAAAAAAGTCGTATTCACGACCAACCATTTATATTTTTTAACCTAATAGGAACGGTTTAATAGATAGCAAATCCCAAACCATAAAGCTACCATAAACATGCCTATAATACTGTCAACTCCTACATTTAAACTTAACTTCTTTACGATATAATAAATTATAATAAATAAATAAAAATGAAAATGAAAAAATATAAAAGTATTTTTTCATCAGCCTGTATAGTTGCGCTTGAGTTCGAGGCTGGTCGACATTACGATCTTTAATGTTTCTAATGTCGGCCCCTATTTCTTGAACCTTATTTCTCGAGATTCGACTAATATCACCCCGGCCGTTATTTGGCTATTAAACGTAAAATAGATCTATTTGCCTATAAGCTTTGCAAATTCTCTTGTTAAGCCAACGGAATTAGTACAATAGGAATTTATAAAATAGACTGCATTTACTTTAAGTCGGCCACGGCCGAGAATACGGTTTTAAGTCAAAACTGTTGTCCTAATGGCGGCCTCCTATTTTTCCTTGAAAAATATACGCAAAACGCTGAAAAAACTATCTTAAAATATAGTAAAAATAACCCATTAATGATAATCAAGCTTAAAACAAAAATAAATAATAAAGCTGTAGAGTTTGTTTGTTTGTTTGTTTGAACGCGCTAATCTCAGGAACTACTGGTCCGATTTGAAAAATTCTTTCAGTGTTAGATAGCCCATTTATCGAGGAAGGCTATAGGCTACTTTTTATACCGGTACGGGAAGTAGTTCCCACGGGATGCGGGTGAAACCGCTGGCAGAAGCTAGTTAATGATAATCAAGCTTAAAACAAAAATAAATAAATGTTTTATCGTTCTAATATCAATTCCCAAAATGTGAGTATTCACTTCGAGTAAGCTACTTTGCATGCGAATTTGATGTTTCAACGGCGCAATCGCTACTGACGCTCAGTATGAGAAGAGTAAGTGACAGAATCGGATAGTAACGATTTGTACGTATAGAGTATAAACCAAGGTTGTAATTCGAGGAGCAAAACTGACACTTAATTACCTTTTGAATGAATGCAAGCTGAAAATGTACAGACGGCCGAAGTTTGGGGGGAGGCCGACATTTGGCATATTTACCCTACCTAATTTCTACAATTCCGAGACTATCGATGTCTCGGAATCGTTTAATTGTATGATTTGAAGCTAAATGTTTACCTAGTAGTATCTAGTTACGAATAAACATAGGTATTCAAAGTAAGCATAATGAAATACCTATACTTATTTGTAATATTTGTTTTGATGTGCAGTGTTAGTGGTGGGGCAGCTATTGTAAGTGTTGTGGCGGTGACGACGTGCAGCGCATTGTGTCGCGTCCTCTGCTTGCCGCAACAACAAACACGGCGTCGCCGCCATGACGCGCCGGAGCACGCGCTGTCAGCGGCAGACGCGTTGCGGTGACGCGCTGCACTTACTGCACTATCTGCTTACACCGCATTCTATCCAACTGTTACATCATCATATATACAGGAATGAATTTTAAGCAGTGCGCAAAAAAAAACTGGAGGTCCAGAATCATTAAGAGAACATATCTGCATCATCAGTAAAAAAATTTTTTTCATTATTTTGTCCGCCCTAAAATCAGCAAAATATGGACACCAACTATTCTTACGCGCTTGGAGCAGCGCTCGCGTCAGTAAACCGGTTTCGCGTTGCCGCCGTGCCTACTATGACGACTGTGACCGTACAATCGGTTACAAAATAAACATCTTTCGCTATCAATAACTTTTCTTTTTTGTACTAAAACACGGCAAAATAAAAATATACGTATCTATAAAACTTATTTAACTACAAGTTGACAAAGTTTGCGCACTGGATAAAATTCATTCCTGTATACATCCCAGCCAGCACAAACCTTTTGAGTAATTTTTGTTTAACAGCAGTCATAGAAGCTAATTGCAGAAAAAAACTACTGTAAATAGCTGATATGGCGCTTACTCAGACGTTATTCAAGCAATTTGGGCACAAAATTATACTGCTATTAGCTATGTAATAGCAACGTAAAAGATGAATAAGTTTTGAATAATTGTACGACAAGCTGAATATCTTCTGCATAAAAAGATTTTGTTCTTTAACACAAGTATTACAGCTCTTTTAGCCAGATGATGAGTGAATGATGAATGAACATATTATAATTGACTGAGTCCTTCAAAGCTCAGATATTCAGATCATACACAGCGTTTAGCTTATTTCAGGTATATTTTAGCAAGAAGTTGATCAAATTAAATATTGACAAATCCGAACAGAGTTATACATATTCGTATTATAATATTTTACCTATCGTAATTAAGTAAATGTTACCCTTATTTAGGCTTGATGAAAGAAATTGTAGGTGCGCATGCAACTTTACCGTGTATATATATATATATTTCGTGTACATTTTTCACGCGCTTCCTGATAAGCCAGGTTTTGAAGAAATAAACAGCATTTCTTCTAGTTATGTTTTTTACGTGTAAAATATTTTTTTGGTTTATTTCAATGTATGGGTTCAAAAATAACCTTGTAAAACTTTTTAAAGAATATTATATTTATTTCGTTATTAAACTTGAGTATTTGAGTATAAAATTCCACATCATTATAATTAGGTTATGTTGTTCGGTAATGGCGACGCACATTCTGAATAAAATCTGATTGCACAGCGGCTTATCGTCTAATGTATGCATAACAGACCATAAGTGTCCACTTATCAAGTTGTGCTCTGGTTAAAAGTGGACTGCATTAAACATTTTTCGACAACTGTTCTATAATAACACACATTCGTACTGTAAATCAAACAATTAAGATTCAGTCATAAATTAATAAAAACCCACATTATAGGAAAGTTATATTATTTATTCTTTTTAGTTCTTATCAAATTCAGACCTCATTCTTTTAGAAGTCGGTTAAAAAATATTACGATACGAAAAATTACATACTTAATTTATAACTAATCATTGTAGTACAGAATTCATAATAGTACGATACAAATAAATAAGCATAGTAGGTACTATATACCTACTACAAACGTGCGATAATGCATTTTCACGTAGTAACCACTACAAAACAATTAGCACTGTCAGCCGGTTAAATGCTGACTAACGTTCCAGAACAGCTCTTCTAGCTTAAAAATGTCTACTTCTCATGAATACTCAGCAAACTTCTGCATCAGAATCTGTTAATATTGCTTTAACTACAGTTAGCTGCACATGACGGTAATTTCGTACTTAAAGCGTCATAAAGTAGTTACAACAGCTATCTTTATTTCTGTTAAGTTACTATATGCTTCATAACAGAAACAACGCCTATTTTATACAGCAGCTGAATAACTGTCAAGGTGTATTGTGTAATACAACTAAAAGAAAACAGAATATAGCTTATCCAGTATCATGCTTGATAATGGAATTTTATACCAATGTTATACAAAAGATTACACGAACTCTTGAGTAACAGGTCTTTTTATGATGATTATTCAGTTTGAAGAAATAAAATCCGCAAATTACTAAACTAATTCAGCTGATAGCATTATTATAGCAAAAAATAACTTTAATACATAATTTCGTAATACACTCAGCTTATATTCATATATAATAAATCTTAACCCTGCATAGAGTTAAATTCTTGGCCAGTTATCTGACTTGTGTGCTGCCTGGGATAACTTGATCAATCTATTCAAGGATCAGGCTTCAGCGACGAATACGCGCAGGGGATCCAGTTATTTATTTATCACTTTTTGTTCCAGATTAGTAAGTGAGCTACAATTGCACGTAGATACAAGTACAGCATCAGATGTGACACGCCCTTGCGGCCGCCGCTCAACTGTGCACTAACTCGAATTGATTGATTGACCTAAAAATGTTCCACTTAATAGTTTTCTAGTTTCCACAAACGCTAACTTTACTTGATAGCTGTCTGGTTCTAAGAAGGATGTCAGCGTAATCGATAGTGCACAATAGCGCGGAGCCACAGCACATAAATAACGGAGGGCTTTGTCCGGGAAGCTGACATGTTTCCCGGCACAGGACAGCGCCGCATGATCCATGTGCGCCAGATTGCACGCGCCGCACATACTCGGCGAACAAGTTGCCGCGGCCGGGCGCGACACGCGGATGCGCGCGGTACACTTCGCCGCAAGTATTCCGATACCGTTCCACTGACGCGCTGCTCCACCGCGAGCCTCACTTCTATATCATATAGGTAGCACAAAACCATACAATACGTAAACCCAATTCAGTTTTAATTTCATTAGCAACGCAATGTACCTACACTCGGTAACAATGGACTGGGTTACTCACAAAATATTTAAGTCATTACGAGCGATCGTCGAGTCTCAGTTTTAATTGTGACATTATTATTTGACAAAGATGTTTAAATAACTTTATTGAACATTTAGCATTTCATAATGACAGCTTTTACTTACATCATACACTACATTTGTGTGCATTGTGGGCATGCCCACAACACTGATACGGAAACTTGTTATAGGGAGTATAACAAGTGTTATGTACTCCGTTATGCACTGCCCTCATGTACTCTCTTATGTCTTCCCATATCTACTTTATTGTTCCCTTACATTCTCTAGCTTTACTCCCTTATGTTTATTATTACTCATTATACTCACTTTTGTAAGTAGGTACTAGGCTTAGGGCTGCCATCCGTCCGGGTTTCCCCGGATTTGTCCTCGTTTGGAGGCCGTCCGGGGGCCGTCCGGGCGGTCACTTTTCATGTAAGGAAGCACCTCATTGAATTTAAGTATATGTTAATAGTAAATGGATTACAAATTAGGTATTATTTTGTTTAAAAAAAATCGTACTCGTTCGGGGAAAAAATGCGTATTACTCCAAATGTCCGGGTTTCTTTAATGTTTGTCCGGGTTTGGCGAAATTCGAGATGGCAGCCCTAACTAGGCTTATATACTCCGTTTTGTACTGCCTAATATACTCGCTTGTTTTCTCTTATCTACTCTTCTATTACTCGCCTTAGAAACTACTTTATCAGTATAATCATCGGCAGGGATATTGAGCCCTGACCTTCACCTGCGCAGAAGCGATTTATTGGTTTATTGCCTTACTAGCTTCTGCCAGAGGTTTCACCCGCATCCCGTAGGAACTACTTCCCGTACCGGGATAAAAAATAGCCTATAGCCTTCCTCGATAAATGGGCTATCTAACACTGAAAGAATTTTTCAAATCGGACCAGTAGTTCCTGAGATTAGCGCGTTCAAACAAACAAACAAACAAACAAACTCTTCAGCTTTATAATATTAGTATAGATGTGTACAGTGCGCAAAGCGATCCCCACTCTTCCGCCGAGAGCTCAATATCCGTGCCGATAACTATACTATTACAATTATGTAGGTACATTAACTTCTCCTTCTCCCTCCCTCATGGGTCTGGCTGCTGGGCAGTGCTGGGTGCGCCGCTGATTTATACATTCTGAGATATATGAGTAATGTAGCTGCGTCGGGTGCTTCGCTGCCGATGCAACCTGCGCAAGAACATTGTGCTGTGTCAGTACAATGTTCTCCAAGCTTCACCTCGTTACGTTAACAATCTGGTTTCGGCTGATGCTCTTAATGATGTCTTAACTAAACCACTAATTAAGATTGTGATTGAGCTGGTTCGTAATGGCAGTATTTAGGTACTTATTCTACATTCAGTATTCCCATTTCCAACGCAAATTAAAATTTTGTTGATTCACTATTTCAAACTAGGTACCTACATTTCAAAAAGCCAATGAACATTTATCTCAACATTTGACGATACCACCAACATGCTATTCTCAACAGTGACCAGCGTTTTATTCGAGTTCTGTCAAGTTTTACACGTGTTATATGGTTTCGTTGTTTCTACTACACCTTATCGCATTACAAGTGAAGTGATTACATCAGCAGCGGGTACTCGCAGTAGATGTGCGAGGCCGCCGAACGCCGCCGCACGCCGCTCGTACGAGCAGCTCTAATAAAGTACATTCCTTCAGCTATTTTATGGGCAATACAGCCAGTCATAAACGCGATACGATCCGAGATAGTTCTCATTGCCCCCGGCTCTTGTGCCACAATAACCGGCGCTGCGGCGTCTTCGCAAACTAGCCACATTCGTGCGATGCCAGCCGGGGCCGCAATTACTATCCTCATGTACAAGAGGTGACATATTAAGCGAAATTACTTACTACAATTTCGTCTCAGAACTCTAGTCAGTGGCATGACTGTACCCGACTGATGGGAATGGTAATCACCTACTTTGTTCAGTGCACTGTACTTACCTCACAAAGGCAGCTGGATGGGAGTCATAAAGTAAATAGTCTTTAATGCGAGTCAACAAAGACTAAAATATGTACATTACAACAGTTATCCGAGCTTAACAAAGAGGATATAATATTAGTGAAATTTAAATAATTTGTTACTCGTTATGACTTGCCAGTTTAAACGAGCGCACTCAGCAAGAATTCGCTGCGCACGCCAGCCGCCGCGCGAGCACCACCCGCGCCCGGGGAACGCCGCTACGCCGGGCCGGGGGCGGGGAGGCAGGAGGGCTGCAGCCTCGCGCCGGCACATCACACGTGCAACAACTAATGTTTAAAATATTTAATTAATTATCTCCGGTATAATGATGCGTAGGCCTGGGCGGAGCCATCAGTCTGTGAACATTATCTTATAATACCGCAGCCGCGCCGGAAACGTTATTGCCACTTTAATCACGACTTCTAATTCAACCTTTGTGCGTCGTCAGTCGGCGTCATGTCGCCAACTCGAATACCTTCACATTTTTTCCTAAGAATCGCTTTTGGTTCCACAAACCTATGCAGGAAAAATACTTGGAACACAAACACAAGGTTTAACGAGTACAGCCATTCGCGTTCGGCACATAAAACAATATTACTGCAGTTGCCAGTTGCGACCATTTTAATTACTTTCCATTTGTAAACAAAGTCGTTCCAGCCTTACGAGTTACTGAGTTACGACGATCACATGTAAGGTTTGCTTTCCAAGAGGATTGTATACATAGTCTGCTGCTGGCAAGGGTTGAACGTAACAATATGTCTTGCAGCCGCTGTGGAACCGGGTCGAGGGTCTGTCGGCAGTCCCTAGCAGGGCACGTTGCTCCCGCATATCTTAGGTATGCCGACTCTTCGGGCCCCGGCACCGATTGACTCTTAACGACTCAATATAAAACGGCTCAGCCGTAACTAGAGCCTCAGACGAACAATCCTATAGCTTTTAACGATCATAATAAAAGGAGAAAGCCCATAAAGTGCGAAATATAAAACGCTCGCCATAAAAAGGTAAGTTAAATAAGTTTATTGCGAGCCGTTACTTTAATTTGGACCTCCCGAGTCCGCAGAGCGCGCACAGAGAGCTCCGACAATGGTGGATCCGAACAATGACAGCGGCATGGTGCTGGCGGCCCCGTTACGTGCTCTATATCAGCGCATTGTCCTTTAACAACACCGCCTTTTATTTTTAGTTTTTCACAATAGAGTTCACGTGAATAGTCGTATACAATTAGAAGTAGTTACGAAATAACTTTTGTAAAGACGCAGAGCCGCCGTAGTCGGGGAAGCAATAAGCCCTTGCAGAATAGTTGGCAAGTCGATAAAAGTATCAGCGACTCGAGGCACTCGCCACGGCCCCACCTACACTAGAAAGAATCCCTACAAACTGAAAGCGTTGCATGCGAGCGACGGATGTAATATACGGGTATATGAACCGACCACGCCATTTATTGGTTCCCCTTTCCCAAAGTACATGCTTGAGGATGCCCGTTTAATGCAGGCTTTTATTTATATGTATGTGTGCGGACATCATGAGCAGTGGAAATGGCCCCGCTGCAGGGGATATGAAACGGTGCCAACACATCGAAGTGATACTTGATTGATTGAGTCGAAACGTTTTCTTGCCGGCTCGTGCTCGTCACTGGCTTCGCCTACTTTATGAGTGACTATTTCTTTCAGCAAGGAAAATGTTAGCTATTAATATTATAATACGTAACGTGATTCAATGCGTAACGCTATTTCTAGCCAGTTTATCGTACCAGGGTGTTCATGTTCACCTCTAGACATTGTTAAGTATTTGTCTCCTCCTGCTTAATTCATCATCATCATCAGCCTATCGCAGTCCACTGCTGGACATAGGCCTCTCCAAGTGCACGCCACTGAGATGGTTCTGCACATTGAGGAATTTAGCCTACTGCTATCACGCTGGCCAGACGGGTTGATAGAGGGTTTTTTTTCGAGTTTTCCTTCTCTCGCACGGTGTTCAGTGCATTTTTGACTCCATTAGTCGACTTCTACGACACCCACTGGAAGAAGGGGGTAGCGACATATGTATTCTTAAGCCGTCGCTACATAATAATTTAATTAATAATAATAATTGCTTAATTATAATTTTGTAAAGGGATCTGCAAGTGAGTATAGTCATCGCGCCCCGCCGAGGTCTGGCAGTCGGAGCGGCTCGCTCGCTCGGTGCTCGGTGCCGGCTATGGCCCGGGTATGCTCCACAAACGTACGTTTAACGTCTTATGTACCTATGACGCGTATTAATATAGCATGAGTATTATCACAGATTATATAATAGTTACTACGGTATTATTGTTATCCATTGATTACATACATGTCCATAAAGTTACTAGTACATATTGTGCACGGTTGAGCAAATTGGACGGGTGACCATGTTGTGGTAAAACGATTTCTTCCGTGTTTCGGAAGGTACAAAAAACCGGTGGATCCTGCTGTCATTTGAACGTCTTCGGCAGTCGTTATGAGTAGTCAGAAATCAGAAAGTCTGATAACCTTTACCAAGGGAATCGAGTTACTCAGGTAACTGGGTTGTGGAGGTCAGATAGACAATCGAATCGCTTCTAGTAAAACATTGGTAGGTACTCAACTGCGCTTAGTTAGACTGAAAGCCCAACATGGAAAAGGCTACGCAGGCAAGATGATGAGTTTATTACTCGCAGAATCAGCTATAATAAGGACCTATTTATTGTAACCTCTTCCTAGGAAAACTAGGAATATTATTTAGTTAGTTTTGTAAAGTTAGCAAAAACATTTACACTGGAGGGAAACTTGAAAAAAAATAAAGAGGATTTACCACCTACTGAGCCGAAAGTTTTTGTGAAAAACACGTGGCGCGTCACCAGCGGCTCAAGCGAGAGCAGGGGGGAGGGGGCTGCGAGGTGGGACGCCAGGGGTGGGGGCAGGGGGGGACGGTATCCCTCGCTCTGTCAAAGTAAACGTGCGCGTCTAACTATCCACTTGTCTTACTTCACAGAAACTGATGGTTATAGCTACGTCATACGACACTGATTTGATCCCCAACGCCACAAGCCCTGTGTAAGGCGAATCGACCGAATCATGCCGTGCAGGCAGTGACGTGGTTGCTATTTAGTTCCGACAGTTAATCAGTGCTGTGTGGATGTGGCCATAATCAAATCATCTGTCTGTGTGTGATAGATGATTGTCATTACATTAAGTATTCTTTCTTGTCCAAGGTACATAGGAAGGCGCGCTCGGCCGCTCGCCTGGCGATACCCTCGGGAGAGCTGGTGTTTGCTGAGCGTCGTCCGCGCGCAGCCTCTGTGTAACGGACTTGTAGTCTGATTAAACTGACTCCATTCGATTAGTTTCCCTTTGTTTGTTTGAGCACTCGCATTGCTTGGCTGTGTACTTACATACACGTGGCGTCAGGAATTCAACGTATTGGGGATGTTTATGTGAATGTATTTATAGTTCCATTCATGGAAACATTCTGATAGAATGGACCTTGAGTGTGCTTGAGAGAACAAAGCATAATTCACATTTTCTTGTGCAACCTTGTATTCCGAAGAACCTTGTAATTATAGAAGAGGCTTATTGTCATGTTTGAAATTGTAAAGATAGTAGATGCATTAAGCCGCTTTGTATAGCATCCCGGTGAAGACGTGTAATAAAGCGAGACAGAGCCGGGCGGTGGGCACGGCGCGGCGCGGTCTGCAATATTCCAGGAAGCGGCAGTTCAAGCTGTGTGTACACACCTTACTGCGCTTTGTGTGCGCTGCCAGCGCTCCGGTCACATTGTAAGTGACGACGTCCCTCGCTAATGCCTTCTCTACTTTCAAAACATTCCTCAAATTGTGCCTTAAAAGTTTGGCTATTTTTCACCAAGCGTCAGATGCTTCAGAAGAAAATGTATGTGTGACTCTTTATAAGCCGAATATTTATAGAAAACAATTTGAGTTTACTTGTAGCAAAGGCAATCAGCCGCGAGCCACGACAGCTGAATGTGACGATGAAGATGTTGCGCTCGGGCTGGAAGTGGGCTCACTAACACAATTCACTCAGTGTACTGAACTCAAACGACGTAGCTGCAGCTCTACTGTATAATTTACTCTAGTTTTTTTGTTAAAAAAGGGAAATAGTCTTTCTCCACATTGAGCTCCGAGCCGGTTCATTCATTATGTAAGGTTTTTTAACCGAAACGTACCGTGCAAGTCACCGCCCGAGTCTAGTCGCTTTATTCACGGGCTTCCGATGAGAATCGATTATTTTGATATCTAACCGACTTCTTTTGTTATGTGGTTGTTGTAGCTTCAATGGAAAAAATCGAACGATCTATAATCAACCGCTGCTTAGGTCCCCTCGCAATATGACGCCTATTTCCTATTTGTGTTCCTAGAATGAGACGGTGGCGTCTCGAGATAATAAGTCATCAGCCTGCACTAGAAGTGAGAAGGTCGTGGTTACAGTCGGGCACAGCGCGACCATGTGCACGGCTTGTTTAGCGGAACGTGTACTAGGTACTGTCAGAGGTTGCATCCGGACTGCATTATAAATCGAACAGCTTGTTTCTCTACACTCACTTAAAAATTAAAATATTGCGCAAATGAACATTATGGTTTTAATACATTCAACGACTATAACAAACATGATAGTTTGTGATGCGTGTGACAAATGGTGGACCTAAACCAATGACACGTACACCGACAAGCGAGTAAAATTGCCCATGCTCGGGTAGATCGTCATGTTCTCTGTCACATTGAACATATATAGGTATACTGCAGGGATAACACAATATAAGTGCTGGAGCTGGACGTTATCGATGGCAGCTCTGGAGCTGACACTGCACGAGATCGATCGCGCTGCAGCCGCCACTACCCGCGCTCGGTACATCTGCGGAGGCGACGTTATTGTGGCCCCTACACCCTGTACGTATACTGCTGTCTCATTACGACAACGAGATATCATATCATAACCTAACATTTTACTAAACATATTATAGTATTGTATGCATTATAGTAGTGTATGCTGTACAGGCACAGATTACTAGATATAATAGTTACTACGTGTATAGGTACCAAATAACAATTACATTCACTAGGATTTACTGTACAATGGCAATGGTGCATTCAAAATCACATTGTCAGTTACATTTCTATATAAACACGATTAGACCCACGTGTATAAAAGGTTAAAAATGAGTCGCTGGAGACACCCGGGGCCTATTTATTTTAGACGAACATAACATAACATGCGGGGCTTGTACACGTCTTGTCGTTGTGTACATACAGCGCAGCTATGTACGGAGCTATTGCGTGCACAGACTATCAATTTATCAATAACATCTCTCGCCTAAGGGCGATACACACTGACAGACAAACATTTCGTTAGGGTAGTGCTCAGTCGTGCTCCCCCTGTGCGTTCCCCGCCTCCCCGCGCCTCGTCCCGGCCCGCCCTTCGCCGCTTTGATCTCTCTGTTCTTAATTACTGGCTTCTAAAAAATCCGGCGCAAGTTTTATGGAAGTTATAAACGCTCCGGTGTAGCTACCGCACCTCGCTCACTCACCCACACAGCCGCGCAGAAGGTCTATTGTTGCACATTGTAACATGGCGCTGTTTGCCTTCCGTCGCATATACACTCTCAGTGAATACGCCAGTATAGTACTTCGTCAATAGCCCGTGAACAAACAATTAAAAACAATTCAGAGAAACAATTATAAACTGTTGTTTTTTTATTATCTCTCAGGAAAAAACATAGAACCATCCGAAATGTGAAACTATTTATTCCTCCGAATGTGAACAGTGGTTTTGAATTGTTTGCCATTGTCTTCTATTACGTGATACAATACTGTGCGGATCTAACCTTCTGTAGTAATGTGAATGTGGGCGCACCCAGCGCTCCGGTGCGGTCGATCCTAATGAGATATTTTAAATACAGTGTACCTGTAGACTGCAGTGCCTGGCCGGGCACCGAGCACCGAGCACTAGCCACGAAGTGAATACCGCCCCTGTACGCACTGCACTCCGCGAGATAAAGTACACGTCGGTATAGCGTACCCGCACTACTCAACCTGCTACGCTTTACTTACATTTCGAGGAACCCGTCCTTTACAGTGCACAGGTTTGGTTTCGGGGAACGTTTTCAATGCTGTCTCCGCGGCCGACGTTATTGGATTACTCACAGATAATCTATTTATCTCCATCTAACTTAGTCTTGCTAGAACCAATTTTTTTTTCATATAAGTACGTCAGTAATACTCTTTTGTGTGTTCTACTTGCCTACATATAATTCCCGTTGGTAATCCGGCGCAAGGCTGCTCTGCTCTAGATAATCATTTATAATTAAATAGCGTGTCTCGGTCTGCAGGGAAAGAAGCTCTAGTAATCTCATAAGCGGGGTGCAGCCGCGGCCCGCGGGGCGCATGACAATGTACACTACGCTAATACTGCGATATTACTCACGTACAATCCTATTTTCCACGTAACATCCACTTCGTAAGTCCATTCTAATAATAATCTAATTCTAATGCTAATCTGGCTATTGCGACTTCGCTAAAACCATCGAAAATATTTAATCCATAAGAATAACGTTCTCACGAAATGTAATCGATATGATAGGGATTTGGAACTGTTCTCATAAAAAGAGAGAACTGGTTCTTCCAACGATCTTTAATACTGATCGGAAAATGTAATCTGAGAATAGGTTATCTCAGGTAACTCCCGAGAGATGCGCACAAGGGCTCCGTCCTCGTGCTGCCACGTACTGAGCGCTTACTGTAGCGGAGCTGGACGTACCTGCAGCGACGCACTCTGCCACTCTGCCCGGTGCTTCAATGTTCCACATTAACGCAACTGTCATGTGCCAAGCCTGCACAGAGCTTCGGACACTCCCTTATGGGTCATTACTTGTGCGACATTCCTCATTAATGGCCATATCACAGTGGCTGACGTGTGTCACGCTGAACTTGTGTAGCGACACAAATAACAACCATTTTGACATGTCCGCGGGTGAAAACTACTATCTAGACACACGGCAGTGTGTCCGCCAAGTTCGAGCAAAAAAAGCGACACACCGGCCGTGGGTTATATTACACGAACCATTTCGGGCCAAATTCGACCCCCCTATAACTCAAAATCTATTTTATTTACGCATATCAAATTTCTAGTATCTGTTGAGACCCCCTCACTTATCTAAAATACAAAATTTCATTAATATACCTATTGTAGGTCTTGAGATATTGACGTCAGAAAATCGCTATTTTTACTATACACTCACTGACTGACTGACTGACTCACTCATCAAAAACCTAGACCACTTCCAATGGTCGTATTGACTTGAAATTTGGCATGGAGGTAGGTCTTTATGTCAAGGTAAAGGGAAAAATCTGAAAATGGCCAAGTGTGAGTCGGTTTCAAAATAATGAAGGTGTTTTATACCCGGTGTAAATTTATACCCCTAAGGAACTAAAACGAACTAAATTTATCTATATTTATATAATATATCTTCGAAAGGTCCGATCTGAAATTCGTTACAAAGATTTGTATTTAGTCAAAGTAAAATTCTGAAAACGGCCAAGTGTGAGTCACTTTCGAAAATAACGAATGTGTAACTTTGATCCACGAACATAATATATGATAACATGTCATGTCAGTCAGTTGGTAAATCTAGTCCATTTAGTTAATCTAGTTCATGTCTTTGTAAGAAGCATAGTACATATTCAAAAATCTGAAAGATAGTATAAATGAGACATTTCCTTAACTAACTTAATCATAAGAAAAAAATAAAATATTCAACCTTACAAAAATAAATGAAATCCCACCCAAAACAAAAATGTGAAAGACTGCCAAGTTCGATAATATAAAGAAGTGAGATCTGAATAAGTACCAAGTTCCATACACATACCTCAGTTAAAAATAGTTACTTTTTAATAATGTTACTTGGCAAGTTTTAATAGAAAATTAAATACTTGATTCATTGCGTTTAGTAGGTTTATAACAAGGTGTGTGAAAACTTGCCAAGTAACATCATTAAAAAGTAACTATTTTTAACTGAGGTATGTGTATGGAACTTGGTACTTATTCAGATCTCACTTCTTTATATTATCGAACTTGGCAGTCTTTCACATTTTTGTTTTGGGTGGGATTTATCATGACAGAGTTCCTAGTATCGAGTTCATTTGAGGAAAAAATCATGACGTCATTCATTGCGATAAAGCTTTAATCAAATTGAGTCTGCGTGACACATGAAATCCGTAGAAGTAAAACAATAACTGCAGTCTAGCTCGGAAGCAGCTCAAGGAAATGAGAAATACGAATAAGTTTAAAGTTCATTGGAAAATTATAGTAAGTATATTTATTACCTTAGTGTCTTGCACAGCAGGCTGCGGCTAAAATAGTAATTTATTGAGGCATCGCATTCGCTTTAAGATCGGATTTGATCACATTGACGTAGTATCGCGGACGACTTGCAGGACTCCACAAACAAGGAATCAGATCCTACTGTTACAGGTAATTCACGCTCAGGAAGCCAGAAACTGTTATTATTGAGGGTAAGCAAGGTGGTCTTCGCCCATATTTTTATATTCGTGAAGCATTTAGCGGCAATACTTTACTACCTTTTTACTTTGCAAACTAATATCTCATGAAGAAAGTATGGCACATCGTGTTCCCTTCTCTGCGACATCAGGGTGAATCGTTTCCCAGTCACCTGGTCGCCTGGTCGCTGGGTCGCCTCGTCGCCGGGTCGCTTGGTCGCCTTGCCTGGTCGCCTGGTCGCTGGGTCGCCTGGTTGCCGGGTCACTTGGTCGCCTGGTCGCCAAGTCACCTGGTCCCTTGGTCGCCTGGTCGCCTGGTCGCCGGCAGGGGAACTCACCGTGATAGCCTGTCGATTCCATTGATTTATTATTAATCGCCACTGACGTGGTGCGGGCGTCGCTCCCTGAACCATTATTTTAAATGATGAAATATCCGGTTTCAGGCAGGAGCGCCGACACCGCGCAAATGTTACTTGTTGCGACTACATCAGCCGCATTACGGCACAAGATCCACCGTTTTGTTTGCAGCCACAGTTTGCTGTAGCTAACAGATTGTCCGACTCGTAATTTTGGAATCTCATTTACTAACTTATTGTGGAAATAGTCTTATTTAACAGTTTATGTACACACAGAATACAGACAAGAAGAAAAATAGAACGGATAGTACAAAGGCACAGCTTATTTCATAAGAAATCTCTTCCAGCTGGCCCGTTATGAGAGAGTTAGAATAGAAAGAGATGCAGATAGAGTGCGTAGAAAGAAAAGAAGCTATAACTAAAATACAATAACCACTAACTTAACCTAACTATATATAGGTAGGTATATAAAATATATATCAAAATATATATATTTTTAGCAATCAGAAGCGGATTTAATAAAAAAAAGGTACAACTTTATAACCTAAAAACTAACATTACAATTTCTTAAACCAACTGTTAAAATAAATCACAATTTACAACAATAAACATGAATCACGCACTAACTCTTATCAAAATAACAATCTCTCTATAGGTAAATAACCTCAAAATACGTCTTACACGCACGGCGGACGATGAACGAATGGGGCAGACACCGGTACTCGGCTGCTTATATAGCAACTTATCGTCCTACCCTCCTCCTAACTTATCAAATATCTAATACGGCCTCTCCTGACATCCTGACGTCCTCGGCAGGTAATGTGGCTTCAATTTAGGTCGGGCGTGTGAAGTGCTCGGGGAGATTCCAGCTCCGGATGGTCGGGTCTTGACGAGGGCCCCGTTACTAGTACTGATGCGAGCACCGGCCGTGGCTGGGCTGGCTGGTCTTCAATCGAAATATCTTCATCATCACCGTCATTATCTGCGGGTGACAAATATGTGCACCATCACATGCCATCCTCATGCAGATCAATGTTAAAGTAACAAATAAATTATAAGGTTTGAACTTCCAAAGTTTAGTAACTTAGTCAATTTTCAATAAACAGCTCCAGTCAACGTTAACAAAGACGTTCAAACAATTTAATTACTAAAGTAACTGACTACCATGCTTAATAAAGAACACTATGAGCGCACGACCCATAGCGACTGGTCGGTTTGCAAAGCCGACCAGCTTCCAGAGGCCGTGGGTGCATCCTATAGGTACACCACACCGACAAGAGGCCGTGGGTGCACCAAATAGGCACACCACACCGACAAGAGGCCGTGGGTGCACCAAATAGGTACACCACACCGACAAGAGGCCGTGGGTGCACAAAATAGGTACACCACACCGACAAGAGGACCCACAGGGTCAAGAGGCCGTGGGTGCACCAAACAGGCACACCACACCGACAGAAAGGACCACCGGGTCAAGAGGCCGTGGGTGACCCAAATCGGTACACCACACCGACAGAAGGCCCAAAAGGCAACATTGCCCCAGAGCAACAATTCTTCGAGGGGAGCACCGGCTCAGCAGAGCTCGTACCGCAACCAGCAGCACCGGCACAGCAACGCTAGTGCCGCGACCAGGAGCACCGGCACAGCGGCGCTCGTGCCGCATTCAGCAGCACCGGCACAGCAACGCTTGTGCCGCGACCAAAAGCACCGGCACAGCGGCGCTCGTGCCGCAATCAGCAACACCGGCACAGCAACGCTTGTGCCGCGACCAGGAGCACCGGCACAGCGGCGCTCGTGCCGCAATCAGCAGCACCGGCACAGCAACGCTTGTGCCGCGACCAGGAGCACCGGCACAGCGGCGCTCGTGCCGCATTCAGCAGCACCGGCACAGCAACGCTTGTGCCGCGACCAAAAGCACCGGCACAGCGGCGCTCGTGCCGCAATCAGCAACACCGGCACAGCAACGCTTGTGCCGCGACCAGGAGCACCGGCACAGCGGCGCTCGTGCCGCAATCAGCAGCACCGGCACAGCAACGCTTGTGCCGCGACCAGGAGCACCGGCACAGCGGCGCTCGTGCCGCATTCAGCAGCACCGGCACAGCAACGCTTGTGCCGCGACCAAAAGCACCGGCACAGCGGCGCTCGTGCCGCAATCAGCAACACCGGCACAGCAACGCTTGTGCCACGACACGGCCGTTACACATTCTTGTGTATAACTCTGCGAACAAGCACTGACGATATACATTTCGTTCGGCCACTTCTGACCATCAAAATCTGGAAAGCTTTTTGCTCTCAAAGAAATAAATTCAAGGCATTACTTTACAAAAAAATTCAACTTTAAAACTATGTCTCAGAAATATCATTATTACTAATCATGTGTCAGCAATGCTCAAAACACAACTACCATTACGGTTTGATAAGTTACGAGTAGTTAGCTTCACTTCAGCTTTTGCTACACAGAGTACTTATAGGTGACAATACCAATTACCAATGGTTGGTACATTATTACACATTTTTCCACTTAATACAGCTAAGAGCATAATTACTTCAGATGTGTAATCAAAATAATAAAACAGATAACCTGACCTCAATGCATGATATACCAGGTCTAGTGTCGACTGGCTTTCGTTACCAGAACTTTCCAAACAAGATACTAGCCGTCAGTACTCCGTACAGCATTCAAAGCTTGTGCAGCAGCACAGCACCTGAGGAGCATGAAGTGTCACAGGACTCGTAGTATGTCAAGTACAGCACCTGGAGCGCTTACACCATCACAAAAGCAGTAAACATAAACTGTGTACATGTTGAAACTCTGATAAGCAGATAGATTAGAAATAAACATTATTGAGCTCATTTACATAGTAAGCTTGTTAGTTATCCAATTTCTTGGCATTTATCTTTAACCAATAAGCCACCAAGATGGATTACAAGTCATGTATTACATAAAGGCTAATTAAAACCGGATTGATCTCACCATTTACATACAGGTAGGTACATTACAGGATACTTCCCGTAACATCTCGAGCATTGTAGGAGCGAGGCATGTTGTTCGCGGACACCACAGCAATACATAGGCAGAAACTCATTCCACCCGACGCACGTGAGAGTCCCAACAGCATCAGCGTACTAAGCTCAAGCACATGAAAACCAAAAACAATCGTTAATTCGTTACGCAATCCATTAAAATAGAACAGTAAAACTTCGGTTGGCGGGTATCCTTACACCACGTCGTACTTAAGAAAACGCCAATGAATCTAAACTCAAATAAAAAAAAACACTTTATAGTGGGAGTGAGACTATCCCACTTCTGATTTTAGCAATCAGAAGCGGATTTAATAAAAAAAAGGTACAACTTTATAACCTAAAAACTAACATTACAATTTCTTAAACCAACTGTTAAAATAAATCACAATTTACAACAATAAACATGAATCACGCACTAACTCTTATCAAAATAACAATCTCTCTATAGGTAAATAACCTCAAAATACGTCTTACACGCACGGCGGACGATGAACGAATGGGGCAGACACCGGTACTCGGCTGCTTATATAGCAACTTATCGTCCTACCCTCCTCCTAACTTATCAAATATCTAATAATATGTATAGAAATATATAAATACAATAAATACTATAAGCATCTATGATGATAAGGAAAGGAGAAGGTGAGTCGTGGTGGCCTAGTGGGCAAAGAACTAGCCTCTCGAGTATGAGGGCGCGGGTTCGATTCCAGGTCAGGCAAGTACCAATGCAACTTTTCTAAAGTTTGTATGTACTTTCTAAGTCTATCTTAGACACTAATGACTGTGTTTCGGATGGCACGTTAAACTGTAGGTCCCGGCTGTCATTGAACATCCTTGGCAGTCGTTGCGGGTAGTCAGAAGCCAGTAAGTCTGACACCAGTCTACCCAAGGGGTATTGGGTCGCCCGGGTAACTGGGTTGAGGAGGTCAGGCAGGGCAGTCGCTTCTTGTAAAGCACTGGTACTCAGCTACATCCGGTTAGACTGGAAGCCGACCCCAACATAGTTGGGAAAAAGGCTCGGAGGATGATGATGATAAGGAAAGATAGTGTTCTTTCAACTTACGTTTAAATAAAACAACAGTCTGGCAGCTCCTCAGCTCAGGCGGCAACTTATTCCATAGCCGTACAGCGTGCACGGTGAAGGAGTAGGAATAGAAATCAGTGGAGTGGGAAGGGATTTTAAGTAGGGATTTGAGATAAGTCCTGCAGGACGCATCAGGTGAGCGGAGAAAGGAGAACCGTTGCCGCAGGTATGAAGGAGATTTGGGATTGAAGAGGATATTAAATAGAAGACACAAAATGCGCGTGTTCCTGCGAAGACGAATAGCGAGCCACTTGAGATCCTTGCGAAATTGTGAAACATGATCATACTTTTTAAGATTGAAGACAAAACGAATACAAAGATTTTCGAGTCTGAGCAAGTGATATTTTGGTTTTCAAGGGCAAAAAGTGTTGAAGACATTTCAGCGTATGAAAAGTGTAGTGAACTTTGCGACTAACTTCATTGACCTGAGCTGACCACGATAAGTTAGAATCTAGAATAACACCCAGGTTTTTCGCTGTAATAGCGTAGTCAATCTGAACCCCATTCAAACTAAACGGTGGTAGTGTCGTAACATCTATCCTGCTACGCATGTATCCGCTGCCAATAATCATGGCCTGAGACTTCCTGAGATTAATTTGCAATCCAAAGGACTGCGCCCAATCACCAATCGCATCCAGGTCACGATTCATTGCAGCAATGGCAGCTTCTGCATCAGCATAGGGAAAATGTCTGTAAAGCTGCTAGTCGTCTGCATAGAGATGGAAATGGGAAGAAATCACATCTACATACACTTAGTGTATGTAGTCTTTTTGATTTTGACAAGTCTTGTACCTCAAGGTGGCGTTCTCTCTCCTCTCCTGTTTTCTATTTTCATTGACTCTGTCACAAAGGTAATTTCTTCCCATTTCCATCTCTATGCAGACGACTAGCAGCTTTACAGACATTTTCCCTATAAACAAAAAGACTACATACACTTAGTGTATGTAGTCTTTGTGATGTAGATGATAAGTAGCAAGCATTAAAAAAGTTGACCCAGTTGGGAATGCTTACTGATCACGGAGCTAGGAAAGATAAGCGGAGATGCCATACCTATGCAAATAGATCAGGCGCCTTCTTCTAGGTCAAAGTCATATGGTGGGCATGACCAAAATGATCAGTAACGAGTGAACTAACGTGGCGTTCGGGTTCTCTGGAACATCTGTAACGATTTTTGTTATTACAAAAATGGTCGCGTCCAAATAAGTCGTATAAGCACAGATTACCTTAATAGGTATAAGGGCGAAAGCGCAGTACCTACGTAACATTATTTATGGAGTCGTAACTCGGTAACTACTTAAAACTACGCTGATTGCTGAGCCCTGTCGTGAACCCGGCGGGTGCAGAGTCGGCTGGGTCGCGGCTGAAACTGATATTAGTGAAGTGTAACATAATGCCGCGGGTGCATGAGCGAGGAGTTACCTGCGGCCGGTGTCCACGGCGCAGTGGAGCGCCTCACCGACGTCACAGTCGCGCCGTGTCACGTCAACTCCTCGCGGATTGAATGTCGCCGCTAACTGGGGCAGGTGTCAACTTGTGTATAAAGAGACTTTGTGCACTTACAAAAGTTATTTTTTTGCAAAGTTATTCATGCACATTTGGTATAACTGTGAAATGCATTATGCCCATCATTTCGTTTCTTGTGGCAGTAGCTTGTATGTGTTACTTACTGCTTCATGTTCGTCCTGTGTACGCAAAGTACTGCGAACGCGAAGCGAATTGAAAAATATTCGTAAGTATACGCAACGCATTGCAGTCGCTTCGCATCCAGGACAACCACTTAGGACTTAGGACGTACCCTTAAAGCTTATCATAACATTAAGTTTCTGTTTTTGACTTAATTTTTAGAAAGCTTATCCTCTGTTGTTAAGTATTTCCCACGAACCTTGGATGAAATTAACAATAAAAAAATAAACAAACTATTTACAGCATTCTCCGTGGCTATTCCTTTTATTAAGAACGACAAAGCCAACGACATAAAATACATAAAAAAATACCAGATTTCCCTTATTTTTTTATTATTAAGCTGAACAGACGATCACATTAAATTTTATGTGTCGAAGAGGATTCCGCACTGTGGGAGAATGGCTGAAATTATCGTCACAATAATAACATCAAGTGGTGTGTGCACGTGGGGCGCACTCGCACTGCCGCCGCCGCACCGCATCGCGTCGCGTCGCGTCGCCTCGCACCGCGCCCGGCGAGAGCCGAGGCACTGTAAAATCGAATGTAATTAAAAATCTCGTCGAGATTACTACTGGCATTATTGAGCGCTGAACGCTTCATGTGGAATGGCCTATTATCGAAAATGCCCCACGAAAAATAACAAAAGCGATCACGATGCGCAGCGTTATGAAATGAAACGGAACGGGGGTACGGTGCGAGGTCGGGGGGCAGACGAGCGCAAACATTAATGGCACCGACTCTATGTATCGATTCATTTAGTTTTTGTATTAGACGCTCTCAGCGGCAGCTGACGCCGGGGGCGCACTGCCCGCGCTGCACGCTGCTCTGCACTCGCCGCTCGCTTGCAAATTACCTGCCTCCCATTTACAAACGACCAACTTGGAACTTTTGAACGCGGTAATTTGTTTTTCTGGGTAAACGATGAACGACTACTAAATTACAGTATTTTGTTAACCGGTACATAGTCAAACTAGTTTACCGACGAAATTGTACCTAATACAAGCAATTTGGAAAGTTGTGACGAGTCAACAGACCGTCTCACGACACGCTAACCAACTCAATGCCTACACTCACTAATTATCCTAAAGTGATAACAGACTTTAATTACAAACGTATAGGTAAGTAGCTAGTAATAAAATTATTTATGTTAGGACGCTAGCATACCTATGTCATATATGTATATATTACTAGGTCCTAGGTACTTTCGTGTGCTCATGTGCTGACAATCTGGGGGGAATAGAATTGTCTCATGTAAAACCGATTATTTGTAACGTGATGACCACGACATCCTCCTTTTAAAGTCCTTGTCTGTAGAAAACGTACACATTGTAGGTAGAGTCCCGTGGGGCCCGTGGGGCCCATGTGGGCCGCTATGTGTAGAGGATGTTCTCAGGCAGTTGAGGAGGCTGGGGCGAGGTCCGTGACCCTTCACGGCGCGCCCCGCACAGCTGGCCGGAGAGCTGCTCGTCACTCCGTCTCGTCCCGACTACTCTTGTTATTCACGACGACCTATAGTGATGGACTGTCTGTCGATACTTCCTTGAGCGAAAATGTCAAGCAAATATTGTAAAGTGGCAGCTCAAATTCATTTAATCTATGTACATATGTATAAGTAACACAATGACATGAAATGACTCTCTTTCAATATAAATCGTGCTGTCTGATTCTTCAACAATATTGTGATATGTATTTTAGTGGTAAAGTTATTTAAGCATCTGCTAACAGTGACGTACTCTAAGGAACAGAATGTGGCAGTGTGTACACAACCTAATGACATTGTTCCAGTAGCGTTTGTCTATCTAACGATGTATGAAACGCGAAGTACGTCACTTGATACAATATTTGAGTACAGTAACAAAGGGCTCCCAGCGGCTGTTGTTGCGAGCGCTTAAGGATTAAACTGTGACGATATTCTTTGTCGACACAATGTACATAGTTTAATTGAAAGTCGCTTGGTTGCCATAGCCGTCGTGACAGACGTCGGAGCTGCTTCGCAATCCCACTTTAATTTATCACGAAATGTTGACACCGAATAGGGTTCGACAATGCGCACCGCTGCCTCGTCGACCACGGGCTCGCGAACCTCGATCCGATTTATTTACATCACCATCCATTGCTGCTCTCGTTAAATGTTACCTGCATGTTTTCCAATAAAACCCGCAAGGAACATCGCTGCGTTTATTCAGAACGGTTCTCGGTTGTATCCTTGGTGGGTGATCGGCTAGGACTCGATTCCAAGTCCACAAAGCCTTACACAAAAAATAAATAAAAAATTTCTTTCATCTGGGATTGACGTCGCACCGGCTTTGATGGGAGCATTGGGGGCCTGTTATTATAAGTTACTCGTTATTTATAAATCGGCGGGATAATGGCCGCCCTGTCAAACTCACCATTCATTATAAAATCACACAGAAATGTATCAAAGATTCTGGAGCGGAGGGTGACAAGCTCCCTTCTCTTATTACATAAATAACATACAATGTAGAGTTTACTTTCACATTGAATCACGAGAACCTGAACTTTTCAGTGTATCTGCCAGCGAGCAGTGCGGGTGGGTTATCGACCAGTGTCGGGGCGGGTTATCGACCGCTGCAACATGACAATCAGCATCGGCATTGTTGTACATTTTCATGAGCAAGTTCCCGGCGCGGAGCCGCTCGCCAGCTGCGCCCGGAGCCGGCGACGGCTGTTGCTGCCAGGCAGGACGTTCTAATCTCAGATAAGATTCATCAGTCGACGGCAGTTGCGCTCACCAGCTACCCCAGGAAAGTAATCCTTCAAAACTCTATGTAAATACGGCACACAATACATCCATTTAAAGGAACACTCGCATTGAAAGCTCGGAGTCGGGTGACCGTGCTACTCTGAAAACACACAATGAAAATTACAGTAGCTTCTAAGAATAATAGATATGAAACGTAACGTTGACAAAGGCATATTTAGCAATGAATTGTTTAGCACGAAGCCAAGAGCAGTGAGGCGGCACAATGGCACTCTTATCACTCGCTCAGCATGTCGCTGTGTCTGGTCGCATGGTCGCTATGTCGCCCGGCCGCGTTTGCGCCCGATCGCCTGGTCGCGCCGGAAAGCACCGTTTCGTTTGTTGGAAGCACTTCATTGTGTCCGATTCGGTAATGAGTTCGGATAATTGTTGATTTCAAAACAAGTGTCCTCTGGCGACGCGCTCGTTTCCTTGGGAATAACTCAATGATATCTCTCATTATTACTCTGATCAACTCATTAACTTTTCTTCAAATCACCGTATCTCAATGGTTATTTCTTTTTTTTTTTGTAATATGGCTATATTAAGTAGGCTAAAACAAACATTTAATTGTCAGATTCTAGATGAAACTATCGAAATTCGGTATGTAATACTTACCGAATTCCGATAGTTTGATCGGGCGCTTAATCAATGTGTTATTTTAAATTGTGTGATGGCACAACGTGTTGATAATCAATTTTATCAATTCATTGCGCCAACGAGGTCCTCCACATCAAGTAAATGGTGATCGTTGAGGTGTGGTGCTGGGGAAAGATGCTTCGTATCCCTTGAACAGCATTTCGGACCTTCGTCTCCATATTGAGAGAACTCAATATCTCGTCGCGATTGTCATCCAAGTATACCTAGAATTCTGGCATACTTCGGTCACATTGCAAGAAAGGATGGTGACCGCCTTGAGACTCTCATTGTGACCGGTAAAGTACAGGGGAAGGGTCTTCGTGGACGCAGCCCAGTACTACTAGGTTCGCCCCACTCTTGACTTGACAGTCCACGATGCAGTTCACACCGTCAGAGACAGGATAAGATGGCAGGAAATCGTCTGTGAGGACCTGATAAAGGTAGGCCCGACCCTCAGCATTGATGAATGCGACGCAAGCAGGATTAACGTTTCCGCTGAAGGAATATGAGTGGGTGGAGGCGTGCAGCAGCGGGCTGCATCGCTAGCACTGCGCCGCCAATCGATACACATGGCGGCGTCATGTTCCCGCTCCGGAACTGTCAGCCAGAAGGCGAGCCACCCACCCACTCACACATCTTTCTGACAGACTTACGACATAGTGTGTTATTTAACTACTCATCTATACTAATATTATAAAGCTAAAGACTTTGTTTGTTTGTTTGTTTGAACGCGCTAATCTCAGGAACTACTGGTCCGATTTGAAAAATTCTTTCAGTGTTAGATAGCCCATTTATCGAGGAAGGCTATAGGCTACTTTTTATCCCGGTACGGGAAGTAGTTCCCACGGGATGCGGGTGAAACCGCTGGCAGAAGCTAGTCTATACTAATATTATAAAGCTGAAGAGTTTGTTTGTTTGTTTGAACGCGCTAATCTCAGGAACTACTGGTCCGATTTGAAAATTTCTTTCAGTGTTAGATAGCCTATTTATCGAGGAAGGCTATAGGCTACTTTTTATCCCGGTACGGAAAGTAGTTCCCACAGGATGCGGGTGAAACCGCTGGCAGAAGCTAGTGTCTTTATAATATCAGTGATATCGAATTTGATATTTGTGATAAACCAAGGATGATGGCATTACACTACCACAATTATTTTAAACCTTATTAACATCGATTCGATATACCTTCCTATTATACTAGTAGTCTATAATTAAGTTCGTAAGGGTCAAAGTTAGTAATCCTTCAGCTAGCATTAGAAGCAAGGCCAAGTGGTCCTTCTGCGCTGCGTTGCTGAGGCGGAGTCACGTCGCGAGTCACCTCTCAAGTTTCAACCATACGCGCCGCCTCATGCCTCGCTCGCCTGCCTCGAGCCTGCCCGCTGCCTCGCCTACTCGCCTCGCCGCTCAAAAGCCTGCCTGTGTTTCAATTTATTGCCCGCACTGAGTTATCTTGAAATGAAGTTTTCGTTTGATTGATCACGACCAAGTTCGTGTAATGTTTCATTCATGAGCATACGTTTTTAAAATTGAAGTGTTCGGGTGGCTGGCAGTGTGTGGACATGGCGCCTCTTGCCGCGCGCGGGTAAACACTCGGTGACGATCATAACATCCCCACTGCAAACTTAGTTTATCGGCCCTGTTGTTATTCTCAGTGAAGCGTTTTGTTGATTCGGCATCCATTGTCACAAACACAATAATGGCCGCTTGTGAAATTAAATTCTGATGAAATGTTGATACTAGGGCATGCAATACCGGTTTACCGGTTTCATTTTTACCGGTAAACCGCCCATTTTCGTGGCTATTAAATTACCGGTAAAAATAATACGTTACCGGTAATTTACCGGTTTTTATGTTTTTCAGTTAAAATATAGCAACATTGTTAATTTACCTTCAAATCTTCATTATGTAGCTTGAACATATTATGTCATGTTGCATTCATAATTATATGATTGTTGATTTATTCGATTTATTTAAAATATTAACGAGAATGTAAGTTGAAAGTTAATTTGAGTTAAGACAACATGATACAAAAGTATTCAAAAATTACAATAAAGGACAATGGGCACTTTGTATGGGATTTGGTACCCGCTCCAACAGTAACGTATGATATATCATTAGAAAGGTATTTACGTGAAGAATAATAAAAACTATGGGGCTTGCCTCAATTAGCTGTCCGATCCGAGTAACGATAAAAATTGAATCGACATACAAGTATGTCATCCATATATGCAAATTCATTAAGAGGCATACTTATGTCGTCAGTGTAATAATTTTAACTCAGTTAATAGACATCTTACATTGTTTGAGATACACTTTATTATAATCTAAAGGTTGTAATAGTCTATGGAGTCATACTACGCAAACACAATCATCATCTGATTTGACAAAAGTTCAAAACATTTCTATTCATCTTTTTTTAAGAAGAAATCATTATCTCAGCACCTCTTGAGGAGCAAGATTGAGTCGTAATATGTACTATGTTAACATCGTCTCCTGACTTTTCAACCTTAATGATAAGACTGGTGCTGGCTGCTAATATAGTGGATGTTAATAATAAACCACACGACAAGAAAAAGAAACATATTATTAACAAAACTAAAGAAAAACTAAAGAAAAATATGTCTCCCTAAAACTGATTAAGACTAGTCAGTCTAGTTACAACGGATTTTTCATCAGAAGATCATTTTATAGTTATCAAAAATTAGGATAATACGATAAGGACCTCGGCGATGATGTTGTGATGATTTTCCATTGTGTTCAAATTATTTGTGACAATCTTCACTTCGAGTCCTTTATTTTGACAATTTATTTGAACGTGCGGCAAAAACATTGTTTTTACGACTTGAAGGAGTCCATACACGTTCCTGATCCATATCCGAAGCATAATGGAGACAAAAATATATAAATAAATGAAAGTCCGTCTAAGACACTCACCCACGCGTGCCCAGCGCGGTGTCTATAGGCAAATCCCCCCCTGCTTGGGGTAGGTAGCAGACCATCAGTGGACATATTTCGGCTGTTACGACGACGATGGTGACGACGACGTCCGTCTTTGTAAAAGAACATGGTATCCATTATAAAACAAATATCGTCTTCTTTGTATCTAGGCCTCCAGGCTTGTAATAGTATTTAACTGGGCTACAGACTCAAAGTACTACTTTACCAATGTCACATATCCGAGCAGAATTTTGAGATTTTGAGGTGTTCCAGCTAATATATTCCGTACCGGGACTATATACATTCTCAGCCTAAAATAGTCTAAAAAATACACTGTATAAAAACCGGAACAGTGGTTATCTTGATCAGGATATGCTTTTTCAGACAGTAAGTTTTTCGTAAAGAATTATAGAAAGTGCATTCCTCTTTTTTCATTCAAATATCTCTGAACTGAGATCTTGCCCTCTATGGGAAGCTTTTATGTAGTTCAAAAGAGACTAGGTATATCTTTTTTATCATACAATTATGGCCAGTGATTGTTGTCGAGTGTTTAGTCGAATGATAACTAAATCATTTCTGAAAACACAACTAATCATTTTACATACTATCTTTAAACATTCTGGCTTCCATGTACCTACACATTATATGAAATAAAAAAACCTGTTATAAAAACACGACGACGAAAGTCTTTCAGTATTTACAATCAATTAATGTTTAAAATCATTAAACTTTCATCAAAAAGTGTGAAAGACTTTCTTCAAATACATAAGCTAGTTCTGCGTGAACTGCAAAGGTTTGCACAGTCTTTTTTTAAAGCAGTCGGTAGGCAAACATTACATATAGAAGGCCAAATTCCTGTTTTTTTGTTACTTTACCAGTTTTTATTCAATACAGTTGGATTTAAGAACTACATCTACGTTGATGATTTATGAACATTACACATTATATTAGTCGATGTCACGCGAAATGGACAAGGATTTGGGGCTAGTCGTCATAGTAAACATTTTTTGCCTTGCCAAGACCTACGCAATGGTACTAGAATCAACACTGTTGGACAGGGTACCAAAACGCCCATTGTCCTTTATCATAGCCAAAACATCGCTAATCCAATCATTCAAATATAGAACAGATAGATTATAGAAAAGATAGATTATTGTAAAAGAGGGGAAACACATACTTTAAATTTTGTACAAAATGTTTGTTTCCATTCACAAAGTTTTATAATCCGCAAACATTTTTCTTATTTAGTAATACAATACAATTCTAGTTTCGAAACATACTTTAAACCATTTCTGTAAAATTGCTGTTTTTTTGGAAAGTAAACTTATGTGGCTCCTTAACTATCTCTAGGTTAGCTACAAATCTTCTTTCTCATCTTAATTTATAATATCTAAACAAATTTTATTAATTCGGTTATTCTGATTTTCCTCATAGCTGTCGGCTCATATAGGTAGAAAAGTAGCTTAGCAAGAGGTTTCACCTCACCACTGTGCGATCAGCCCTGAGGACACGGTGGAACACACAATCCAGGTGTGCACTGCCTAGGAAGGGCACCGCCTCGCCGCGCCTTGTCCTAGGCAGCGGCGACCTCTCGCGCCCGGCCCTGGTTCAAGTCATGGTCCGGGGCGAGAGGGAATGGGAAGCCGTCGCCTCCTTCTGCGAAGCAGTCATGCTCGAGAAGGAGACGGCGACTGCGAGTTCGCACCTCTCATCCCAGCCGCTGCAGTGGATCAGGAAGACACCACAGGCGCCGAGTGTCCAGAGACGACTCCCAGCCACCGTGGGTCTGTAGGCGATGAGTTCGGGTGGCTCATCGTCCCTCCGTCTGCATAGACAACGGACCCGTGTCAGCGGCGCGCATTGTTCCACGCGCTCCTCAAGAAGATATCAGTAAACCTCAGCATTGCCAAAGCCTGCCGGGGCTGCGGGATTGTTCGAAAGAGTTACCGCGGCCCTGGTATATAAAAGGCTTATAAAGGAACATGGGTTTTAAACAGTAAGAAGAGTCTGTCATTTGATGATTTCCCATAAAAAAAGGATTTCACTGCGCAGGACATATTATAGTGCACGAGCATTTACGCAGACACAGATGCACTCCATTTTCCTTCACTCTCATAACCCGATGGGACGGCAATCCGACATGACCGGAGAGAAATCAGGCGCAGGACCGACATTTACGTGCTCTTCATTGCACGGGTGTATCAATTACCAACTTCCAGGCTCCGGGCTGCTTTTTGTAAGTTTCGAAAACCACCCACAAAGTGATTTCGGCCCGACCCGGAATCGAACCCGAGACCTCGTGCTCAACAGCCGCGCTTGCGATTGCTAGACCAACGAGGCATTAGAAATGTTGATGTCCTCCTAGCCGATTATTATCGGCTACGGCGGCTGTTCTCATGTAAGGAGATCAGCCAACTGCGCAGGACATACTAATAGTGCACGGGCATTTGCGCAGACACAGGTGCACTCACTATACCTTCACTCTCATAACCCGATGGGACGGCAATCCGACACGACCGGAGAGAGATCAGGCGCAGGACCGACATTTACGTGCTCTCCGATGCACGGGTGAATTAATCACCAACTTCCAGGCTCCGGGCTGTTTTGTGAAAGTTTTCTAAAACCCTCCAAGCGATTTCGGCCCGATTCGGGAATCGAACCCGCGACCTCGTGCTCAGCAGCCGCACTTGCGACAACTAGACCAACGAGGCATTAGAAATAAGCAGAACCTTTGTACTATTCTATTTATTTATTTATTTTATTTTACAGTTTTTGAACACATAAAAAACACAAACAAGAATAAATAATAGAAAAAATTGTACAAGGGCACAGCTTATTGCCCTTATTCAGCTTATTCTATGTTACTTTTACTTCTTTCATGTGTTTACTGAGTTCATAAATGGTTAAATAAAAATAAAAGCAAAATTACCGTTTTACCGGTTTACCGGTAAAAATATATTTTTTACCGAATTTTTACCGGTAAATTTTTATTTACCGAATTTGCATGCCCTAGTTGATACCGATACAAGGCCGCGGTCACACTGATCTGCTCCCCCGCGGGGTGAGGGTGGGCCCGGCTACCCTGCGCCCGGGCCACAGCGATCTAATGCCTGTAATACCATCAGGTAAACAGGCCATATCAACATATCGTAGGAATCATCAACGAAACGATATCGGTTACGCAATGCGCATAAAGTAACTAAGTACGTACTCGTGTGGGATGTTATGAAATAAACTACGTTATGAGGGATGTAAGGCGCCATTATTGTATTTTATGGTATTTTTATGAAGCCAAGTATGCCAGGCACCTAATGTATGAATAGTCTATTTTTCCATTCGATTTATAGCGTCGTCTTCATAAAGTTTGCAGTGGCTGTATCGAGCGACCCACTTCCACTTTCGACCACGTGCTTCTTCATATTCAGATGATCATATGTGTCATGATGGTGTCATGTGTGCTCACTATCGCACAGTCATGACATTCATTTATTATTATCATATGTACCTATGTCTCTTCCAGACCTCGGGACTACAGAGTCCCGGATTTTTGGGAGGCGAACGTGGGGCCGAAGCCAACACGCTGAAGCCCTTTTGAGACAACTTAATGAAATGGGGACACAAAACCGACGATTATCCCTGTATACACTATAGAAATGTACCCAAGGACAATCCCCGGTTCTATGCTAAACTATTGCTAACTATGGATGAAAACTACTTGGGCTATTGTGATGGGATGCTAATGGACTAGGAATAGGGAAACTACGGGAACTATGGCACCTGCCGATGACAATGTATTAAATACATGTAAAAATGGCAGGTGGAGACTCGCCACCTCACTTACTGGGCCCCCGGGAATCAGTCGCTAAATCGCAACATGAGGGCAATGAGGCAATAGGTACATGAGCGGCTGAAGGGTGAGGATAAACGGCGGACTTTAAACGCAGATCACGCGCTCCCTGTGGGTCCAGCATCACCGGCCCACTCGCCACTTACCACGAGGCACCTACCCTCCGAGCAGAGCTGCTAACCCTGCTCTAGCGACTTCACTCTGGTCGGCCAATGAAGGCAAGCCAAGAGGCGGGAGACCTATCCCCCGTCATGGGGACAGTATACTCTCCCTGAAGCACTCGGATATATAGCCCCGTGGGGTCGCTACTCCCCGTCATCCGCCTCAGATGCCCTGCGGGCTTATCATAATTATGTATTATTAGAAAAACTCTTTACAATCGGCAGCAATCTCGTATTCATGTTTCCCCGGCACTGCACAAAAAAGCCGTAATTTTAATGGCTCCCCGAAGTGCTCGAGCACTAAAAGGGAACAAAAGAGCACCCCAATTGGGTATCGCGCGGTTCTCAAACTAAATTGCTTGTTTTTTGTGCGAAAACGTCGGCGGCACTGGCGGCTCAGCGCACAATGGCTCATTATAGCGCTCCCCGAGCGCCCGCAACCCAGCTCACAGCCCGCCCGCAGCAAGCACGCAGCAAACACGCATCCCGCACGCAGCACGCACGCAGACCGCACGCAGACGGCACGACCAGCGCCCGCGCGACAGCGACATTCTCTGCCTAAACAACTTTACGACCTTTCTTTTACGATTGACAATTAAAATGTCGACTAACGACTTAACTTCGAGCGAGCATAAAAATGTTTTCGAAGGTTTTATCGAAGATTCTTTGCATTTTCCACGCTCATTGTCGTTAGCCGTTGTGTTGCACTCCAAACTCGACAATGTAATTAAATATCGAAAAATCTCAGGTAATCGGCGAGATGTCGGTATCAATCATCAGACGACACTGATCTCACAGCATCCACAGTTGATACCGAGCCGTCGGATAAAATATCTCAGGAACACCACTCTACTTTAAATACTCATCAATATGTATTAATGTAGCCGCTCGGTGTGAAAATTGCTGCCAATCAAACTGGTTACTCGTTGTCTGTTGTTGTGAGTGCGCGGCGATTTAGTTATTAACTCAAAAACGTTGTCGGCTTAGGAAGGGCCGGGACGAGACGGGGACACGCTCGTGTTCTCCTTACTCAAGATACGAGCGAGGACGAAGCCACGACAGCTGACGACACACGCTTCTATCTTATGCACCTTATGCACATTCACTCCTTTTACTGAAATTGCTTTTTCCTTTGAATATCATAATTTGTTTACTTATTTAAGTACTATGGAGGACTAACAGATAAAAAACATAGACAGGGAACAGTAAGTTAATCTGAGAAACAAACAAGTCCTCAGATATAGGATACTTACAGGACAATACTAAATTCTATGGACACATTGGACACTTAAGTACAGAGAAAGGAATACTTGCTAAATCATCAACCTTAATATAAGTTGAAAGCTAAATGAAAAAGTTTCGGCATAAGCGCTTTCTGACCGAGGACACACTAGTTAGAAATGGATCTATATCATGCTGCATACACAATCTGTTGTACTTGCACGCACAATGTACGAATTCTGACTATAATTTGTTGAAGATAATGGCTCACGCAAAAGTGGATTAAACCTTTTAGACTTCCTAGGAGCATTAAAATAAAATTTGGACAGAATATCAGGACAATCGATACAATTGTTGAACATCTTCATCAAGCCAACGCAATCGGAAATCACGCGGCGATTAACTAGAGGCAGTAAATTATATTTTTTACAGAGGTTGAGGTCGTTTTCAGTATAATACCTAATTAACTAGCTAGAACATAACTGATCTATACTAAAGACGTGTTCTATAACGATACTAAAAAATCGTAATAACCGTGCACGAGGCTGAATAGACATCCTGTAGCCTGCAGCATGGCAGCCATGACGCTCGCAGTCCGCCCACGGAGCGCAGTGCTCCGGCACTCACCCGCGCCGCGGCTGCGCTCGGGGGAACCAGGTGATTTACTTCAGGTTCTCTTCATACACCTGAACGAATTGAGCGAGCCCTGCTAAGCGTGTCGTAAATATTATTATTTATGAACGAGCCACCTTTCTCGTCGGAGCAACCTTTTCATTCATTGTGCAAAGGTTTTGTCCGGGACCGGCTCTGCGGTACAATATCGGAGCTCGGTAATGTGAAATGGTCGGCATGGCCGTCGCACGCAATCATGTGTAACAACTGACACAACGCGCGGAACCGCTCCACCTACCGATGCAGAGACACATTCTTTGTGTATGTTCCGAAGAAGCTCAGGTCTCGTCTCTGTCTTACTAACTTGTCATATTTAGTCGCTCTAGAATACATTTGGAATTGATTTGTTCGCACAAGCATTCGGACCCAGACAGGCCGAAATATAGAAAAGTGTGAGCAGTCGGCAAATAGGCCGGCGGCATGAGAGCAGAGTGACCTACATGTGCAGCCGCGGCCGTGGCTAAGTGCCGGCTCTGTGCACGCCTCGCGATGCGCTCACTATTATGCAAGCGTGCTACCCTCATCTACCAACCAACGTTATGCTTTCTGTTCTATTTCTTCGTGAGCAAATGTTAAACTTATTATTGGATAACAAGTTTTTCCCCAAACCAAGAAACCTTCTTTAATGAGGCCCAAAACTTGCGAGCCTCATTAAAAAAGTTTCTTTATCTCTTCTAAGAATAAAACGATAATTGTTTATGCCTCATGTGCCTCTCTGCCTACACCACTACGGGTTGAAGGCGTGACGTTAACAATTAAGAAAATAATGGTAATGCAATTTATTGTAGGTTCCAATTTGAAGTTTTGTTTCTTACAATACAAATATTATACATGTAAAGTGAAACCACATTACATTGTTCATCACTACTATCATTGCGTTATGATATGTGCCCATATCTTATATTATCTTTATAGAGGTAGACAATGACTTTGTAAGACGGACAGAGCCTGTCCCCCGTTCTCGTGTGCGAGCACTCGTTTGAATAACAAACAGAGCATTTTTTCAGGATGGTAACATAACTAAATATGTACATGCATTGCTACTTGGAATAATCCCTTATCCGGAAAGGGACGGGATTTCACGGGATACTCAAAATGTGAAGGCAACATATTAAAGTGTATGAGACATAAGAGACAAAGTGACGTAACTCCCAACTATAGATATATGTAGCGGAACATTAAGAGCACGTTCAGACATTTAATATCTGCGAGCGTGGAGTGTCGGCCATTATAGGCATATTGCAGTGCGAGCCAATACACCTCGCGCCACAAGCGCAGACCCGCCACAGCGCCAGCCCATATGTGAACTAATTCAATGCGGCTGTAACTACAAAACTATGAAGCGCTCATACCGGGCGCGATGAAGAAGTAGCTGAAGCAGTGGGCACATGCATCATGTACACTGTGTCTGTGTGTGTGTGTGCGTGATGCGGTGATAGCGCGGCTAATGCGGCGGCTCACGTATCTCTCATCTGGCGATGCGATCGCGTCACGCGAACTACGCGCGCGATGTTCTGCCGCCCATTGTGTGCACACCATATTTCTCACATGCATGCATTTCTCCACAAACTAGTGAAATATCGGTTCATGGAATACCATCAATCGGATACCAAGTGCCACCACTACTACACATATTTTATGCAAGTTCTCTCTCGGCGGCGGTCCGCCTGCTCTCTTATAGACTAAGTTCTAAGTCGGTTTCTGCTTTGAAGCTACATCGATCATTGAACGCTTCAAAGAATGCCTATTTTGCAATTTTGAAAAATCCTTTTCATGATTGAGGGATTGAAAAGAAGTATTTATATTCACGCAGATACGATTTTTATCAGACTAATGTAACGTCTCATATCGTCGGGGATAGTGCAAATCCGCGTAACTAGCATTGGATAATATCGCGTATCTGCAATAAATCTCATTTTACAGGGGATGGTTAAAACTTAATAAATTTCTTATTGCAACAGATAATGGGCTCATTTTTTAATATTAAGTAATTATTTCATCATCATCATCATCATCAGCCTATCGCAGTCCACTGCTGGACATAGGCCTCTCCAAGTGCACGCCACTGAGATCGATTTTCGGCTTCTCGCATCCAGCTCCTGCCAGCCGTCTTGCGCAAGTCATCACTCCACCGTGCCTGAGGACGTCCTACACTACGCTTGCCGAGGCGCGGTCTCCACTCTAGAACTCGTTTACCCCAACGGTTATCGGTTCTTCGGCTAATATGGCCAGCCCACTGCCACTTCAGCTTGCTGATTCGGTGGGCTATGTCGATGACCTTGGTTCTCTGACGGATTACCTCATTTCTGATGCGATCCCTCAGAGAAATGCCGAGCATAGCCCTTTCCATAGCCCGCTGAGCGACTTTAAACTTGTGAACCAGCCGTACCGACAGTGTCCACGTTTCGGCTCCGTAAGTCATGACAGGTAGGACGCACTGATTGAAGACTTTTGTCTTTAGGCACTGTGGGATCGACGATGTTAGGACTCGACGTAGCTTCCCAAATGCAGCCCAACCCAACTGAATTCTCCTATTCACCTCGTCCTCAAAGTTGTTTCTACCTAACTGCAATGTCTGCCCGAGGTATACATATTTCCGAACAACTTCGAGAACGGCGCCGTGTATCGCAATCGGTTCCGGTAGAACATGTTCATTGAACATGACCTTGGTTTTGTCCAAGTTCATGCGTAGGCCGATGCGTAGAGAAGATTCAGCCAGGTCGTTCAGCATCTGTTGTAGGTCCTGCAGCGTTTCCGCCATGATGACGATATCGTCAGCAAATCGCAAGTGAGAGATGTGTTCGCCATTGATGTTGATGCCTTGCCCTTTCCAGTTCAGCGTCTTGAACATATCCTCCATTGCATTAGTGAACAGTTTCGGGGAAATAACATCCCCTTGTCTCACTCCTCGATGCAACGGTATGGGCCTTGTTTGCTGATTCTGTACTTGGACGGACATTGTATCGGCTTCGTAGAGACATCTCATCACTTGGATGTATCGCCAATCTACTTGACAACGCTGCAGGGACTCCAGAACAGACCAGATTTCAACCGAGTCAAAGGCCTTCTCATAGTCCACAAATGCTAGACACAGGGGCTGATTATACTCTTCGGTCTTCTGTATAATCTGCCGCACTGTGTGGATGTGGTCTATGGTGCCGTATCCGCTCCGAAACCCGGCCTGCTCCGGTGGTTGGAATTCGTCGAGTCTTCGCGCAAGTCGGTTCGTGATCACTCTTGAGAACAGCTTATAGACGTGGCTTAGGAGGGAAATGGGTCGATAGTTCTTCAGCTGGGTTTTGTCTCCCTTCTTGAAGAACAGGACGACAACACTCCTACTCCACGCCTCTGGAGTTCTCCCTTCAAACAGGACGGCATTAAAAAGCTTCTGGAGCTCCCCCAGTACGGGCTTTCCTCCTGCTTTTAAAAGCTCTGTTGTAATGCCATCCTCGCCAGGGGCTTTTCCATTTTTGAGCTGTCTCAGAGCGATCTCGATTTCGTCACTGCTGACTTCTGGCAGGTCTTCGGTGAAATGGCGTGTTAATGTGGCTCTAGAATCCTCATTTCCGGGATCAGGTCGAGATGCATGTAATTATTTACACACCGTAAATAACTACTTAATATTCAAAAATGTCCAATGAACGACGAATGATGATAAGTTTTAACCTTCCCCTGTAAAACGAGATCTATTGCAGATACGCGATATTATCCAATGCTAGTTACGCGGATTTGGACTATCCCCGACGATATGTATGTGTTCCTACTTACTGACAACAGTGTTAATATTAACAGCTCCGGACTCCCATTATTTACGATAGTTTGTCCACAATCTCGTTCGCAAGACCGAATTCTCTAGTATAAGTATTAGGATTAAGGACTGTTACCTGAACATGATATTATTATCGCCCCGTTGTGCATTGAAATCACTTTTAATAAGCATCATCAGAAGGTATACACGCTATCTTTTAATCTGTAATAGAATACAATAGACGACCGCCGCCGGCTGTTCACCAGTAAACACAAACAGAAGGTCCACTGAGGATGTTTTAAATATATCTAAAATAAAACAGGTATAAAACCAAACTAGACGGACTACTCATTCTTCAAACCAAAAGGGAAATTAAGTTTGCATTGAGTAATGGAAGCTTAGCAATAAATTAATCCGTATAAATCTAATTTAAAAGTGAGATATAAAGGCTCCCGTGAAGCCAATCCATGAAAACAGTTTATAATGTAATTATCTTGGAACAGAATATCTGTCTGAATTTTGCATTGTGGGTCGTGGGTCTTTCTACATTATAAACGTTATAATCCGCCCTCTGGGTCGCTGCAGGCGCTCACGTCCCGCCGCGGCCGCACCGCGCCGCCCCGCCGCCGCCCCGCGCCGCAGCCGCAGCCGCAGGCACTAATATCACAAATGTGCAGTAATTGCGCCGTCGCCGACACTCGCCGATCCGATCCGCATCAAAGCAGAGTCCGGGCACCCACATGCTTTCCACTCGCACGGCGGCGCTACGGAAAAATATCATCTACTATTGAGAGATGCACTGTGTGCCAGCGTGTCTGAAACAAACACTGCGTGTATCATGAGATAATTAATTCTGCAATATGTTCCGTGGACCAGTAGGTTAATAAAGCTAATACCTATAATATAGGAGCGGTGATCAACGACAGCTCGGGTGAGCTCGGCCGGGTTCGGTCGCTCACCAGTTTTATTTAATCCGCAGAGGAGACATGAGGGCGCGTGCATATCCGAACTGACAGTAATAACAACAAGCAGCTTATCTCGTTTGATTCCCAGTCAGTGTTGTTCCCGCCCGTACCGGAGGATCACTTAAACACGAAACAAAGGACACCTTTATTTCGTTTCCTTTTTGTTTTGCCAACTTTGCAAGAAAAAAGTGTTATCCTACCTTTGTGGAATTAGGGTTGCTTTACTCTTTTCATGTGACAGAAGGTGGTTGTTTGATTTTCTCTATATTTCTATTGGATCATTAATTGGTTATCTAAACAGCAACTCACTTGCCAGATGGGGATCTCAGATATACATACTTACAACGGACATGAAAATAAATGGGACATGCTTGTTTATGAAGCGGAACATTGTAACTGCAAAGTCGCATACCTACTATTTTGTGTATAATCAGTTTCATTCATCATCCTTCGAGCCCTTTTCCCAACTATGTTGGGGTCGGCTTCCAGTCTAACCAGATGTAGCTGAGTATCAGTGCTTTACAGTTTCATTAATAGTACAATTTATCGTTGTTGAGGCTTAGAATTACATTATCCTCTTTCTTGCATTCTAAAGTTTTCAGTTACAGAATTTCATTTCCTTCACATATTTTATTAGGTAGTGTTCATTCTCTTTGTAATGTTGTGACGAGTTCAGCATCTCCTGCTGGATAACTTGAATTTAATTGCAATCCAGCAGGAGATGCTTTAATTGCAACTCACCTAAGATGACACTTATACCTAATAACTTGTACTTACTCAATATTGGTACGCCTACCGAAACATGGCGCACTTCGTTTAATGATAAGATCTTCATGATGTCTATGTTTAACAAATAAATATTTCTAAGTAATTCTGACCTAGTAAGTAGGTATCCAAAGTAAACCTGACCAAATAGTTTACAAGATATACCTAGGTACTTACTAAGTTGAATGTCTTTGTACCTGACAGACGAGGCGGAGGACACATGAGACGCGTCTGAAATTCCATAATATAGGAATATGTGTTGAAGAACCAACGCAACTCGAATGACAGCCGCTGAAACCCGGCCCGGTAAGGGAACACGGCGTGACCGCGCACACACGCGCGCCGCACACACACACGCGCACGCTACACGGACGGCGTTCACAGGGAGATCACGTAATTTAATATATGCTCGTCCCGCGGCAAGTTATTGGCCGCGAGATAGCGCGACTAGCCGAGCACCAACGCCATTGTTATCAGATACTGCATGTGTCGGCTCGCGTTGCCGTCTTATTACATATTTCCAAGTAGCTACAGCAGTTTCAGCCCAAACCCATGTCAAGGTGACCTAAGTTTTAAATTACCAAGTTTTCACATTTACCAAACTAAACATTAAGTACCTTTCAAGACTTTTGTCAACATGACTAATATGCTATTTATGTTTACCATATAGGAACGTAACGTAACATGTATTTTTAACACCGCCAACTACAACATAAACAAATAATATGTTGAATGTTGAGCGAGGATATCGCTGTTGAATTAAAACTCTTGTGCTGTAAACAAATTAGTTGTCGACGTATCATTCTGCAATTAATGTTGAATTGATTGTTTATTGAGAATTAGCTGTTAGTGTTGTTTCCTCCTCCATGGCAATGTATAGTTAAGTCGCATTTCCTTTGTGGCACAGTGGCTGTGGGACTTGAGTATGCAGTAAAGAGACACACTGGGTAGCGTCTCCACGGTGCGGCGACGAGACGGTCTACTGAGCCCGGTATCACTGACGCTTCAGCTGTCCTCCGAGTGCACTATGTCTGTGTGGGTACACGGCGCTCTCGGCTCTATCATCTATATTTCATCTACTAGTTTCTGCCAGCGGTTCAAATCGGACCAGTAGTTCCTGAGATTAGCGCGTTCAAACAAACAAACTCTTCAGCTTTATAATATTAGTATAGATGGATCTAAAACCTGAGATGCAACTCCAAATAATTGGATACAACTTTATTGAAACCTTTAAGACAGAGGAATAACGTTAATTGTTAGATTGATTTGGAACACAAAGCCTTGCTGCTTATTCACCGAACCAATGTCTCAAGAGAAACAATAATCTGGGCCATGTGAATTTATACTTCCAGCTGCTCTACCGCCGAATAATTATATGTTACCATAACGTTAATGATCTATCTGTACTGTACGTCACCGAGTATTGCAGTAAGTCATGTATTTCATTAGTTAGGCTGTACCACTTCAGTGTACCTAATATCATGATCGGCACTTAGATTAGTAGGTAATCCACGTCTAAGTCGGCACTTAGCAATGGCATCGGTAATCCGACACAATTAGACAACAGGGGCCCGATTCTCCTAATTTTACTTAAGCTACATACAATTCACATTCGACTGCGATCCAATCACGACTCGATTACGATTGAAGCGTATGTGGCATTCCGCTATTTGTTTTTTGAAATAAACGTTTTTATCCTTTTCTGTCATTCAATAATGAATCATTTTGTCTGCAAATGATTAACGATTGCAATATGATTGTAGAGCAAACTACCGTGTAGATAGACCAAAATCACCAAAATAGCAGACCAATCGCAAACCAATCGTATGTCGTTGGAATACGATTGGTCTTATATTAGTAGCAGAATGCCCGATATGGTTAAAACTGCTATTGCGATCATATTGCGATTCGATTTCTATTCAATTTTGACATTATTAACTTAGGAGAATCGGGCCCCAGCGCTCAGGATTGTTCATCAATCGACCCGCACCTGATGTACTTACCTAATACAAAGACATTCATTGTTATTAATTGTTTTTAAAGGGCAACTTATTTGTGTCTGTCCTAGAAGCTATGGATACGGATCGCATTGCAATTCCTGTGAGTGGAGGTGCATTCCTGACCTGCGGCAACAGTGCCGAACACTTCACATTCAAACCTCGGTGACGTCAATGCACCAACGATACACCTACCCGCTTTTATTTATGGACCTATTCTTATACGCGCTCGTCCAAATGGCCACTTTATCCTCAATAGCTTGAGAATTGGTGTCGCGCTTACTATTCAACTACATATTAAAGTTTCGGACAGATCCCACCGGCCGCGGCCTGCCGGCGATCAATTGCGCGTCATGTGTGCAGTGTGACTGATACCGCCAGTACTGCCATATGTACGCGATGTTACTGGAATATTATTATTTTATAATAAACTGATTCCGTACATATACCAGACACAATAGCATGCGGGTGATCTCACTTCCCGACCGAAAGATCGTCACTTCCAATTCTAGTAGAGTTGTATTGTTAGCTCTGTTTCTTTTAACAATAGTTGGTTTTTGTAAAGGGAGAGATGAATTATTTTAAAAAATACTTTCATAATATTCAGTGTCCCTGTCTCTTTTATATATGTTACAGCCAAAGTAATAAGTCCGCATATTATACATATTATCTAGCTATTATTTATAATATCTACTCAATTTGGATAAAGTGATAATTGACACAGAATTAATCACATTAACTAGCAATTTTATATAATATCTCCATAGACTTAGATAATGTAATAAAACAAGTAGGTAAAGATTATTATTTCATGTTAACTAACTAAAGTGCCTGGTAGCTGACCTTAATAATATACTTTATTCGAAAAAGGCTAGTTAGTACAGTGCAGGGCACCCCATAATAGTAGCGAAAAGTCCCCTCTTTGAAGTGTGGCTCGGGCCACTGTACGGACCGCCCGGAGTGTGCCCTGCCCGGGAAGGGCACCGCCGTGTCCTCGTCGAGGCAGTCGGCAGCGGCGACCTCTCGCGCCCGGCCCTGGTTCAAGCCAAGGTCCGGGGCGAGAGGTACTGGGATGCCATCGTCTCCTTCTGTGTGGTCGAGAGACGACTCCCAGCCACCGTAGACGTGGGCCTGTGCGATGAGTTCGGGTGCCTTATCGGCCTTCCGTCTCCTGGGGGACACGGACCCGTCTCGGCGGTGCGCGTTGTTCAACGCGTGGGTTTAAGCCACTAACAGTCTGACCTCACGCTGCACGCTCACGCTCACGCTCTCTGAGTCCCTCACGCTGCTCTCCCACAGTGGGAGGAATCATTTGATGATTTATCATAAAAAGAGTCGATAATAACTTGAGCCGTTTCTAAGAATTAGTAAGTAGTCAGACGATTATACCATATTTATTACTTTGGCTAACTTTGACCAGCTATTATGAATTAGATCCAGATAAAGTGATGAATCTATCACACTGTCTAGTCAATTTGGGTATTATATACAATGACCAGTCATTATGTATAATATATATTTAATCACTTTGGCTGTAACATATATAAGACTTTCATTGTGCTGCTTGCTGACGGAATTAAATGCATTATTTACGAGGAACGTCGTGAATATTTTACTTAGGTACAGTCCAAACACAATAATATGTTCAGTTCTACCTGCACACATAATATACAGTGAGCAGCTGTTCCGCGCGGTTTCGCGTCCTGAACTTCTTCACGCACCTGGATAAAGTGTATGTTGTGTAAGCCGAAGTCCTTCCTCTAAGCAAAGCCACGAACACACACACCATCACTACATACAGTATGACTGAAGATATTAGCAAAGTTTTCATAGAATTATACATAAAGTACAAAGCCGAAATACTAAATAGTAGTGTCAATACAGCCCCGCAGGGCATCTGAGGCGGATGACGGGGAGTAGCGACCCCGCGGGGCTATATATCCGAGTGCTCCAGGGAGAGTATACTGTCCCCCATCTCCGGCTTGCCGGAGTGAAGCATGACGGGGGATAGGTCTCCCGCCTCTTGGCTTGCCTTCACCGGCCGGTCAGAGTGGAGTCGCTAGAGCAGGGTTAACAGCCCACTCGGAGGGTAGGTGCCTCGTGGTAAGTGGCGAGTGGGCCGGTGATGCTGGACCCACAGGGAGCGCGTGATCTGCGTTTAAAGTCCGCCGAGGTATCCTCACCCTTCAGCCGCTCATGTACCTGTTGCCCCCTTGTTGCGATTTAGCGACTGATTCCCGGGGGCCCAGTAAGTGAGTTGGCGAGTCTCCACCTGCCATTTTTACGTGTATTTATTACATTGTTATCGGCAGGTGCCATAGTTCCCGTAGTTTCCCCATTCCTAGTCCATTAGCATCCCATCACAATAGCCCAAGTAGTTTTCATCCATAGTTAGCAATAGTTTAGCACAGAACCGGGGATTGTCCTTGGGTACATTTCTATAGTGTATACAGGGATAATCGTCGGTTTTGTGTCACCATTTCATTAAAGTTGTCTCAAAAGGGCTTCAGCGTGTTGGCTTCGGCCCCACGTTCGCCTCCCAAAAATCCGGGACTCTGTAGTCCCGTGGTCTGGAAGAGACATACAAGGTGTCAATACAATGAGAAACCAACAGCAATTTGGTTGGATGAGCTACAGAAGTACATTACAGACGACAGACTATGTAGGTATGTTGCGGGTGCGACCCCGAGCCCGGCCATGGCTGCCTGGTGACACAAAAACTAAAGGCAACTAGGTACTATAAATAACGAATTATGTAAGCTCCCATTTGCCAGAAAGTGAAACTTACATATTGGAGTTCAATAAACAAATATTTAATTTTGAGAACTTAGACCGTGCTCAGGGTAAAGACTTCTAATTTACAGAGGACGGCAAGCGGCTGCCTGGCAACCGATTCAGGATGCCCGCTGGTACTTGTACTAATGTAGTTGAAGTTGTGATGTCTGTACTCTGTACACAATACTCGATACATAGGTACATATTTATATCGGTCAGCGCACTATACACTCAATTGTTTCGGAACGCTCCGCGACTATTGAAACTTTACATTTGCATATTCATTAGACAACATTTGGTTTATAATAATGCTTCACCTTGTTGTGCTCGATCTTAATAAAACTCAAACGATTTCAGTTTAACTCATAGTTATGAGGCTCCAAGCTTCAATGGACTTTGCCAGGTAAGGAAGTCTTTCTTTACTGCACAATTCATAAAAAAATTGTGAAAAGAAACCATTTCTTATTCTTATCACAACGTACTTATATAAAATGCGAACGTAGGTACCTATACTTATTCAGTTTTACTTTTATTTAAGAACCTAAGTAAACCATTATAGGTCGTGACATGAGAACAACAGAGCTGAAGCAATGTCTATTGTAAGACCACAAAGGGGTTACCTACTTAGTGCAGTGTCGTAAACAACAGTACTCGTGTCACCCCCCGCGCCCGCCGCCCCTCCCCTCCCCAGGCCCCGCGATACTCCCTGCGGCCCAGTCCTGCGTGAGGCAGTTTCGCCATCTTCGAAAAATAAATAAAAATAAATGTGAGCGGAAATGAAAGGGGTCAATCTGATGTGAGGAGCCCGAGGGACCCCCGCCGGGCCCCGGGGCTGCTGTGGCTCAGCGGAACTAAGTGTACCGCGTTCGTTCGTACCCACAGCCACTTGAGAGTTGCTGCAATGAATGCGGTTGAACGATTGCCTTTATATAAAAACCTTAACTAAACGTTATGCGTGAGAACGTTTCTTCATATCGAACATTAATAAAATAAAAAAAATGGTTCCGGTATCACGCGAAAATTGTTAAACGGAATTTCATGGTTTGAGAATTAGAGATTTGTAGGAAACGTGCGGCTGTCGAGCGACACCGGCGATATTCAAGAGTGCAGCTCGTTGTTCGAGTTAACTCATTCAAACTCAAAATATTTATGGGTGCTATTTAAACAGGCTTCTTTTTAATATCATTATTCGCCCCCAAAAATGTATGTTGCCTTCTAAATTACTAAGTCAGCCACAATTAATAAAGCGTCGAGCATCTAAATAATACTATCTTAGCCACGAGTTATCTTCCACCCTAAATACAACTCAGCATGATGGTTATTTTTTTGCATCTAAATTTGTAGCATGCATTCTAACAGTAAACTTTTTAAATACTATTAGATGACATCAGAATATATTTATTTAGCTGCTAATTATTTAACTCGTACTGAATTTTTTGTTTAAAATATAACACATCCCATATTAATTGACATGACGATGCAACATGCAGCAAGCATGGCTTCTGTCACGGTTCCGGCGCTGCGTGGCTTTGGCGGTCCCATGCGAGCTTGCAGGCCGCCTCGCCCCTCCGCGCCTACGCGGTTTTGAATTGCACTCTAGGAGTAGGGCAGACAAGACTACGTGGAGTCGATTTTGCAGCGATTCGTCTTCGTCACTAACTTAAATTTCTAATACAAAGTTTTTTAAATTGAAGGTAATAAATGGCAATATGCTAATTAAAATGAGTCCAAATTAAATTCTACCATCAAAAAAAAAAGAAAAAGAAAAACGTTGATCTCGTTTTTCTTGGCTCATTTTTGTAAAAATGAGGCCGAGTTAGTAAATTAGATGACAATGTATAAATAAGAAGGACAAATTACAATAATTGATGATCTTTTATTAAGGCTTTCTAGTAGATGGCGTTGTAAAAAAGACGAATTAGTTTATTAGAGGCTATGTCATTTGCCCGTTGCTTAGTTATAAAATTAGAAGTTTAATCATGTGTCCAATAAATAATTTTGTGGCTACACTTATAATTTCCCAATATTTATTTGCTTGTTAAGACCCAGGTGCTTTAATTAACAATCAGTTCAGCGGTCTTTTTCAGGCGTTGCAAATGGCTTATAATATGCTCTCATTAAAATTGTAAACATTACTGAAACTCAATAGTTGCTTAAGTTTAAATTCTTATAAATAAACACGATAGTATATCTGACGCATATCTTCTCTAGGTAGAAACTGCTATGCTGAAATGATGTGATAAATATTGGAATCAAGAAAATTCAATATAAATCAAAGCGGATGCGGGCAAATCGCTCCAGCAAACATTGCAATGCTCATGAGCATTCACAATGAAGGCATTAGAAGACGCGCACTAAATACAAGGTGCATCTTTACAATATCTCGGATAGAATTGTTTCGCAGCAGCGCGCGCACCGCCTGCGCCTCCGATGCCGGGATGCACACCATTGTCGCAGCGCAGCGTCACGAGTCGCGGTCTGCGTGCGGCGCCGCACCGCGTTGCGAAACGTGCCGCGTTGTCGCACCGCTGCCAAGGACGACACTTCTAACCAAGCCGGCGTCGATTTCTATTGAATTGCCAATATTTGTAGGTCTTACAAAAAATATTTGTTATTTTTAATGTAACATGAGTAGAATGGGACCCGGTTTTTTGGACCAACATGTACTGCAATTTACCATTTCTAATATAAAAAGGTAGGTACCTGAAATTCACATGGTTTCGTTTAAACCTTTGTATATTTTGTAACAAAAAGCGTGGCTCAGTAAGATAAGCGGAGTAGATTTATCTTCAAGTCTCGAATGATGGCGCTATTGTGCCGATTCTGAGACCTTTGTTAGTTTTTCTAATGTTAAATAGAAACTTCCCCGCTGGGTTTTATTATCCGGTAGGATCGGTACATTTAACTCAATGGTAAATTGCTTGTTGCCGATTATTCGCAACAAAAAACTTCACTCATTATTCATGTACGAGTGTGACAGGCAGGATCTTACTGAATGTAGTAGCTCTAGGCTTCTTTTTGTTTCGGAACATGCAATAAACGAATATGCTTTGGTTGTTTAGCTTTTGGATAGAACGTGGCGTAATTTTTAATAACACGCTGTCTGTTAAATCTATTTAAATGTCCCGTTCAATCAAACAGCCCTTTGAACAAACTAACGAAAGAAAGAAAAGTTTTAGTAGGCACGATACTCTATAAATTAGCAAAGTATTCTTGGTTGTACACTGGCTTCTTATAATTTCATAGTAATGAATAATACTCTATCGTAGATCGACAATGAGTCGTATGTATGGACATTGCACAGGTACTTCCTTATGGTATAAATTCCCATGAGCCCTGTGTACAGTACAGTACAGTCGCGCACAGCAGAAGTCACCCTCCGGCGACGTGCGGCGTGCGGCTTGCGGCGCCGCGCCGCGCTGCGACACGCATTTTTCATTGTTTATGTCGCCTTACCTATATTATCTCCATAACTGAACAAATACGTGCAAACAAAACATGTTTGAGCGCCTTGTGCGTGTGTGCGTGTGGGGCTCGGTGTCTGGTTTCGTGGGATCGGATGCGGCCCGCAGCGGCGCCGGCTGCAGCAGGAGGCCCACCACTCACTCTATCCAAAATATTGACTTGCTGCTGTTTATTTATTGTTTTCAGCGTACAATCAAACATAAAAATATCTAACTGAATAGTTTCAATGAAAACTTATTCACTTTGATTGCACCACATGAGTTAATTACTAATGAGATGCGCACATTTTGTGAAAATTATTCTCCCGAGATGTGGAGGAAGCCGTGGAGAACAGTACGTCATAAAATTCAGACAACAACTCGCATTTCACTTCGACATCACTCTCACTTCGCATTCGATTCAAAACGTTCTAAAAGTCATTTCATACTTTAGTGGAGGTAGGGGAGGGATGGGCACTTTTTCACTATTTATTGCATAAAAAATCAGATTTTATAGATAATCAACTTTTATTGCCATTTCTTATGTTTGGCTAGATATAATCAAAGAGCTTTCCTAAAAATTACAATCAGTTACAACATTACGAGATATTTTATAAACTAAGTCAAAAGTGTCCAATGCTCCCTATGGTAGGGAGGCTTGGATATACCATGTGGGAGGCTTGGGCATCTATAAATCACTTTATATCCATAGATAATTTGTAAATTTTTGTTCTTCTTCGTCAGAGAAAATTTGTGAGGTTATAAATCTGCGCGAAAAATCCTTTATAGAATCTTGTTTCAGGTACCGTTGCCAACTTCATCTAGGGAATCCATATTTATCAGCTGCTATTTTTATTTTTGAACCTTTTGATACCTCTTGTATTGCTCGTAATTTTAAATCTTTAGGAATTTCCCGTCGCATACCATTCTTTTTGAATTTAAACTGCATCTTTCTGTAATTGACAATAGTTAAAAATCCTCAACTGAACATAATAGGCGTTGGGCATGCCCAAGCCACCCGCAAGTCTAGATGCCCATTTCTCTCTCTGTATACATTTTCGATATAAGTTACCGGTATTTTTTAGAATCTACGTATTCAGGCTTGGATTTCAGTTTAATTTATAGATTAGTAAATAAACAATAGATTAATAATAGAAAATACACATACCTTTCATTAGTTTTCTTTTTATAATGATCCGAAACCGCAACAAAATATTTACTTTTACGAGCGCATTACCTTCAAACGTGTTTGTTCTTGACAACTCACAGAAACGACAGATAGTCTATGGATGAACACCGTTACCAGTCGGTAAAGTAAACTACCCAATCAAAAAAAAAAAAACAAAACTATGATCAAATCCGAATAAAAGGGGGGTGCTCATGTCTCCCAACTGCCCATCTCTCCCCTACCTCCCCTATCTGTCAAAATCTCGAGTTTAATTTAGTTCAACTCGCAAACACGCTCGCAAGAGTAGCGCTAGTGTAGTTTGAGAATGCCAATCACGAAACTCACGGCGGATTCAGATGCGAAGTGAAGAATGAAGTCTTACAGAATGTCACAGCAGCTGGTCTATATTAATATATGTAATAAAAAAGAATGTTTTGTTTGTTTGTACCCTAAAGGCTCCGAAACTATTGAACTAGTTTGAAAAATTCTTTCACTGATGAAAAGCTACACTCTTTCCAAGTAACATAGGCTCATCTGCCCGTGTATTTTTTTTCAGCTTTACAACCAATGATCTTAAGGTAACTAGTTCTTATAGATGACTTTGTGATTATACCGAATTATATATTATATAATTATATATAGAAAGTCGTGGTGGCCTAGTGGGCAAAGAACCAACCTCTCGAGTATGAGGGCGCGGGTTCGATCCCAGGTCAGGCAAGTACCAATGCAACTTTTCTAAGTTTGTATGTACTTTCTAAGTATATCTTAGACACCATTGACTGTGTTTCGGATGGCACGTTAAACTGTAGGTCCCGGCTGTCATTGAATATCCTTGGCAGTCGTTACGGGTAGTCAGAAGCCAGTAAGTCTGGCACCAGTCTAACCAAGGGGCACCGGGTTGCCCGGGTAACTGGGTTGAGGAGGTCAGATAGGCAGTCGCTTCTTGTAAAGCACTGGTACTCAGCTGAATCCGGTTAGACTGGAAGCCGACCCCAACATGATTGGGGAAAAGCTCGGAGGATGATGATGATATATAGAAACGTGTGGTTTCATGAGTAGCAGCTTCCATCATAGTGTGAATGCAGCTAGGTAGCCCTCAGCTGCACAAAGGCAATGGCGTCGCGCTTACAACACTTGCGGTTAGCGGCCATACTGCGCGCCCGTACCCCGGACACTAGACCACACAGAGTGATCGCGCTGAGACCACGGACCGCATTGCACCAGCCCGCTATATTTTACAATAGCACGTAAAATGTTTGCGCTAACGACTCAGGTACGCTTGTGCCTAAAACTGTCAGAAGTGTAACCTGATCGTCGATGTGTTTGTGTTCGGTCGCGACGTTAGCCGACGATGCCCGGCGTGGGTGGCAACACGCGTCTACTGCTTTGCCTACATACCCCTAATGTTTATTTCGTGACGTCACTCTACAGCGGTGACGCATGCAGAAACAGCTCATCTAACCTAAGCGTTAGCCTTCAGCTAACCCCAGCCATTCTCAAATACCACTGTTACACGGATCTCATCACAAAACATATAAGTACACAGTAATATTCTGCACCCCTACCATGATACAGAACGTCTGAAATAATATTTTCATCCCACCATCTCGTTCATTCACAGTACCTGGCGTGTCTGCTAGAGGGCGCCACAGTGTTGTGCACAGTGTCGAGCACGGCGGCGAGCGCCGTCAGTAGCGCGGCGGTCGCCGCCGGCGCCGGACGTGTGCGAGGGCAGGCTCTAGTAGCCACAGTACCTGGCGTGTCTGCTAGAGGGCGCCACAGTGTTTGTGCACAGTGTCGAGCACGGCGGCGAGCGCCGTCAGTAGCGCGGCGGTCACCGCCGGCGCCGGACGTGTGCGAGGGCAGGCTCTAGTAGCCACTAGTAGTACAGGGGTGTAGTGGACTGCCTGCGTTGTGTCCTGTTAGCCAACCTACATATAGGTGACAGGGAACAAATAATCCGTCGCTAGTCTACAACTCTTCTCTAGTGGCTCTTAGAAGCTGTTCGCCGCGGCCGCACCCCGGTAACCACGTTGGCTCGTGGGCTAAACCTATAGAAGGGGGCTTGGTAACAACATCTCCCAAGCCTGATCGGAAATCCCCCGAAATTGTGTCTTGGCTAAATAGCAGACCACCACTGGTACTGGTGGCAAGACACCGAGGCATCGCAGGAAGGCCTAGAGGCAGCGATAGGGATCGTGTTATCGTATGTCAAACTGCTGCATCTAACATCTCTCGGATCGTAGCGGTTCACCGTTCCATCGGATAAAGGGATGTTAGACGAGAGAGTGCTCTTGCGTTTGCGCGTATGTTTGAGCACTGTAATATATCCTGCGCATCTGACTGCTTCCGTATAATGGACCCCGATTTGGCGAAGACTAGTGGCGATAGGTTGAGGTAGAGAGGTTCGGGCTGATGCAACCTGAGCTTTGTCTGAGACCTGCACACTAGCGGCTCAGGGGGTGTGAGTACACGTCGTGGTCGTTTTCTCTTTGAGCTGGGGGGACAGAGGGAATCCGGCAGCACCCAGAGCGACAAAGCAGCCCTTTTTAGGGGAGCACTGCTTTCCTTGCTCAGCCTGGGAGGGGGCTAGAAAAGGTGCCCTAAAAAAATGCTCACCCCAAACACTCTTTGGATAGCAGTAACCACGGCTGCTTCCGCATCTTTTTATTCGTGGTCGACACAACAATAGTAATAAACGTAAAACACCTTTACTGACTTTTGGTGCATGGAATGTTCGCACCCTTCTCGACCGCGAGACAAACGCCTGCCCAGAACGGAAAACAGCCATAGTTGCTCGAGAACTCCGCCGCTACAACATTGATATAGCTGCTGTAAGCGAAACCCACCTTGCCGATGAGGGCGAGCTAGTCGAGCATGGCGGTGGCTACACTTTCTACTGGAAGGGCACTGCTGCAACAGAACCAAGAAGGTCGGGAGTTGGTTTTGTGATCAAGAATAATCTTGTGAAGACACTTCAAGAATGTCCAATCCACATCTCGGACCGTATAACCACATTGCGCCTTCACTTAGACGGTGACAATTTCCTTAATGTTATCAGTGTCTATGCACCGACGCTAGGTAGTTCTGACGACATCAAGGATACATTTTATGAAGAACTTACACAATGTCTCCATAAAATACCGAACAGAGAAAAGATTCTCTTGTTAGGGGACTTCAATGCTAGAGTTGGTCAAGATTATGAAGCGTGGCCTAAAGTTTTGGGTAGACATGGGGTAGGCAACATCAACTCTAATGGCCAGTTGCTGCTTAGTTTATGTGCTCAATTCCAACTTGCAATCACAAACACCATGTTTCGCCTTGCTGCTAAGCACAAAACTACGTGGATGCATCCACGATCTAAGCACTGGCACCTCATTGACTATGCCATCACGAGGCAGCGAGACATCTCTCAGGTCCTAGTCACTCGTGTTATGCGCGGTGCTCATTGCTGGACGGACCATAGACTAATTGTCACCAAACTGCGTCTTTGCCTTCGGCGACCATTCAGGGCTAGCAGGAAAAAGCCCCAGAACATAAACATTGAGAAACTCAAACATCCGGGACCCCGAAGCAAATACGCTGAAACGCTGGCATGTGATATACACTCTCATCAAAATACCGGTGATATTGATGCAGACTGGAACGCTTTATCGTCGTCCATTCTTGACGTAGCCATTAACACCATAGGGCTAAAAAATAAACGCAAGCAAGACTGGTTTGATGAGAACGACGAAGTTCTTTCTAAAGCTATTGCCAAACACCGAGACCTTCTCAAGCGCAGTAATAACAGTGCACTTATAAGAGAGAGTGACCGTGAGTTGCGTAAACTCACGAGACACACTAAAGATAAATGGTGGCAAGACAAGGCTCAATACATCCAGTCGCTTGCTGATAGTAATCAGCTCGGTGATTTCTATAGCGAAATTCGCAATCTCCTGGGTACCACCAACTTCATAAAGGTACCACTGAAGTCGCTGGATGGTAAAAGTCTGCTGAAAAGCAAAAATGAAGTGTTAGATCGTTGGGCAGAACACTTCAATAATCTACTTAATGTAGATCGAACAGCCGATCTACACTACATAGACAGTTTGCCTCAACTTCAAATAGCAGAAGAATTGGATGATGCCTTGTCTAAACATGAGGTGCTTTGTGCCATCAAACAACAGCAAAATCAGCGTGCGGTTGGCCTAGACCTTATACCAGGTGAGCTTCTGAAGTACGGCGGCGAGGAACTGCATTCGCGCGTCTGGGAAATGTTTGTGCTTATGTGGGAGAAAGAACAAGTTCCTGAAACTTTTAAGTTATCACGCGTCAGGGCTCTCTATAAGAACAAAGGCGACCGGTCGGAATGTGGTTCTTACCGCGGTATTTCACTGCTCTCTGTCTCTGGAAAAGTCTTCGCCAGAGTACTTCTAAACCGTCTCAGGAACCTCTCTGAAAAGATTCTGCCGGAAACCCAATTTGGTTTCAGACCAGACAGAGGAACTTGTGAGGCAATATTCGCAGTCCGTCAACTCCAGGAAAAAAGTAGAGAGCAGGGACAGCACTTGTATCTCTGCTTTATTGATCTGGAAAAAGCCTTTGACTGCGTCCCTCGCGAGGCCCTCTGGAAGGTACTGAGAAAGTTGGGGTGTACAGAGAAGTTCATAAGACTCCTGCGACTCCTGCACGATGACATGCAATGTTGTGTAGCGGTTGAAGATGACCAATCGAGCTTCTTCTCCGTCACCTGTGGAGTGAAGCAAGGTTGTGTCCTGGCTCCCACATTGTTTGCATTATATTTCGCAGTTGTAGTCCGTGAAGTATTGACTTCTTCTCCTGAAGGAGTTCGTATTCGTTATCGGACTGACGGCAAACTTTTCAACCTGAATAGACTCAAGGCGACCACAAAGGTGTCCTATGCACATATAAAGGACATTATGTATGCAGATGACCTCTGTTTCGTGGCTGAATCCCCTGAAGGCCTGCAACAGCTAGTCACGAACCTTCACAAGCAGTGCTGTACATTTGGTCTAAAAATCAGCATCAAAAAGACAGAAGTAATGTCTTTAGACAATCACGGACGTCAAGAACTGGCCATTATGCTTGGTGAAGATGTCCTGAAGCAGGTCGATAAATTTCGATATTTGGGGAGCACTATAACAGCAAAGTGCGACCTTGACGCCGAAATCAATAGCAGAATTGGTGCTGCAGCCGTTGCTTTCGGCAAATTCGACAAGAAGGTCTTCAGCTCCCATGACCTAAAGATATCCACAAAGGTCTCTGTGTATATGGCAGTTGTGTTGCCTTGTATACTCTACTCAGCGGAAACATGGACACCGTACCGACGCCACATCAAGCAACTAGACCGCTTCCACCTCAAATGTCTGCGCAAAATATTAAATATCCGTTGGTTTGATCGTGTGCGTAACACAGAAGTGTTGAGGAAAGCCAATGTAGGTGGCATTGAAGCATACCTCATGAGGAGACAGCTTCGTTGGTGCGGGCATGTACTGCGCATGCCGGATACTAGAGTGGCCAAGCGCATCCTCTACTCCGAGTTGCAGGAGGGCAAGCGGAAACGTGGCGGACAGCTGCTGCGATACAAGGATGTGCTGAAGCGCCACATGAAAAGCTGTTCCATTGACCCGTCTCTGTGGGAGAATTTGGCATCCAACCGCAGAGACTGGAGAAGCCGCGTTAAAGCCAAAGTCTTTGACTTTGAAGCACGCCGGCTTTCTGAGTTGGATGCCAAACGAGATGAGTTGAAAGCTCGACCACCTGTAGCTATCAACTATAACTTTGTGGCTGGTACCCTGACATGTCCGCAGTGTGCGCGGACTTTCACGCACAAAATTGGATACTCCAGCCACATGAGAGCACACGCACGCCATTAGGGTCGAAGTGGTCGCCGTTGCCGAAATCGGCGTGGAAGATTATTATTATTATTATCCCACCATCTCGGAAAGAGTAGTTTTACCCTTTGATATCTGAGCGCAAAAGCCGTTTTTATCCTCTAGAGCGGCAAAGTGATTTGAATTTAGAACATCGTGTGCAATACTCCATTTGTGACAATCTTGATAAGACTTTTCAAACAAATACATATTAAACAAATAAAATACTGCTTAAAATAATTATTCAATTAATTAAGTAACTTTTATTATTGTTTTTACATAGATTTTTAACCTCGTTTCATTTTTAAACTGATTTTTCAAATAAATGAACTTTAATAGGTAATTCTTTTTAATTTGATACTGATATGTGCGCGCCATTTTGTTTTTTTTTTTTTTTTGCATTTAGTAATTTCCTCGATGAAGTGGGATGAAATTATTATTTTTTATTGTTTTGAGGTCGATTTTAAACCTCATTACATTTTCAAACTGAGTTTTTGCATCAATAAATTTTAACAGGTACATATTACATATTTTTAATTTGCCATGTGTGACGTGCGTGCCATTTTTAACCGACTTCCCAAAAAGGAAGAGGTTCTCAATTCGGCCGGTATGTTTTTAACCGACTTCCCAAAAAGGAGGAGGTTCTCAATTCGGCCGGTATGTTTTTTTTTTTTTTTTTTTTTTTTTTTTTTTTCTATGTATGTACATCGATTACGCCGAGGTTTATAGACCGATTTACGTGATTCTTTTTTTGTTCGACGCGGAATAGCTGCCAATTGGTCCCATAGTCATCAGGTCAGGGATCTGATGGTGGAAACCCTGAGAAATCGAGGGCAACTTTCGAAAGTTGTAAGCATACATAGGGTTAAACCTTGACACTCATATGTATGTCTGATAGCACTATTCAACAGTAAAGGTTTGGAGCTGACCTGATGATGGAGACCAAAGAAGGTCGAGGGAACTCGACAACTGAGTCTGTAAACTACCTCGTGTTTGGGCTTATATTATTCGTATTGACGAGACCTTTGCAACAGTGAAGGTTTGGAGCTGACCTGATGATGGAGACCAGAGAAGGTCGAGGGAGCTCGACAACTGAAAATGAAAACTACCTCGTGTTTGGGCTTATATTCTTCGTATCAATGAGAACTTTCTAGTTATGTGGATAGTGACCTATTCGTTTCACTGAAAAGCTGAAAATAAAAAACTTTTTTACAAAAAAATATAACCGACTTCCCAAAACACTAAAAAGCAAAAAAAAACTAATTTTAGGTGCATCGGCCTAGAAGTCGGTGGCAAAATTAACTCAGGGACATCCATTAGACACCGACTTCTAGGCCGATGCACCTAAAATTAGTTTTTTTTTGCTTTTTAGTGTTTTGGGAAGTCGGTTATATTTTTTTGTAAAAAAGTTTTTTTTTTTTTTTCTTTTTTTTTTCTTTCTATGTATGTACATCGGTTACTCCGAGGTTTATAGGCCGATTTACGTGATTCTTGTTTTGTTCGACGCGGAATAGCTGCCAGTTGGTCCCATAATCACCAGGTCAGGATCTGATGATGGAAACCTTGAGAAATCGAGGGCAACTTTCGAAAATTGTAGGCGTGCATAGGTTAAAAACTTGACAATAAGGTGCACGTCTGATAACACTATGCAACAGTGAAGGTTTGGAGCTGACCTGATGATGGAGACGAGAGAAGGTCGAGGGAACTCGAGAATTGATTATGTAAACTACCTCGTGTTTGGGCTTATATTATTTGTATTGACGAGACCTTTGCAACTGTGAAGGTTTGGAGTTGACCTGGTGATGGAGACCGGACAAGGTCGAGGGAACTCGGCAACTTGTAAACTACCTCGTGTTTGGGCTTATATTATTCGTATTGATGAGAACTTTCCACATTTGTGGAAAGTGACAACTATGCTTGTCACTGAAAAGCCAAAAATAAAAAACTTTTTACAAAAAAATCTAAAATATGTCTAATGGATGTTCCTGAGTTTATACGCCACCGACTTCTAGGCCGATGCACCTAAGAACCTAAGAATAGTTAGTTTTTTTTTTGCTTTTCAGTGTTTTTGGGAGTCGGTTTTATTTTTTTGTAAAAAGTTTTTGTCATTAACAATTTAAAAAGTAGAACATAGGCAATAAAATAGAATAAAATTAGAAAGTCGGTCAAATTATTATCCGGATGTCCCAAGAGATTTTGAAAACAATTTGTCAAGAAATCTGAATTTCTTGTGTCTCGTCAAAAGGTGTCAAAGGGCTCGGGCAAATTTTTATATTTTTTTAAATTTGGCAAATGCACACTCACGTAGTAGGTACGTACAATGCCATGTCACTTTTTTGGGAAATATATTTTTTAATTATCAAGATTTTTAATGGTCAGGGAAGTCTTAGCAATAGGATCACGTTTTACCCTTTCGGGTACGGAACCCTTAAAAAGCAGGTTTCTTAAGCTATCGCTAATATCGCTATATAGTAGAGTCGTATGATTGTTTAGCTTATTTTTTGAGAAATACTACCAGTACCAACATATGATATGTATTTAGTAAGAAATAAGACATTCCACATAAGTACAGTCGTAAGCAAGTGTAAGCGATTCTTTGTCGGGCAATGTTCGGGCAGTACAGCAACCTGCCATCAGTCGCAGGAAGTGAACGTTTGGCAGCGCTACGTATCTACATCAATCACAGGATAGCAAAGAGCACTGGGAAACCTTTGAAACCGTTTCCTCATGGCTATCTATTATCGCACTTTCCTAAGATAAGCCACAGCGACAGCGCCGGATGTCTTGTGTCTGACACGCAAATAGCATATTTAGAAAAAAGCGAACAGTCTCCGATTTGTTATACATACATACCTTATATGTATGTACTTTATGTAGGCCGTATGTATGTTACAGCCAAAGTAATAAGTCCGCATATTATACATATTATCTAGCATTATTTATAATATCTACTCAATTTGGATAAAGTGATAATTGACACAGAATTAATCACATTAACTAGCAATTTTATATAATATCTCCATAGACTTAGATAATGTAATAAAACAAGTAGGTAAAGATTATTATTTCATGTTAACTAACTAAAGTGCCTGGTAGCTGACCTTAATATAATTCGAAAAAGGCTAGTTAGCACAGTGCACCCCATAATAGTAGCGAAAAGTCCCCTCTTTGAAGTGTGGCTCGGGCCACTGTACCGACAGCCCGGAGTGTGCCCTGCCCGGGAAGGGCACCGCCGTGTCCTCGTCGAGGCAGTCGGCAGCGGCGACCTCTCGCACCCGGCCCTGGTTCAAGCCAAGGTCCGGGGCGAGAGGTACTGGGATGCCATCGTCTCCTTCTGTGTGGTCGAGAGACAACTCCCAGCTACCGTAGACGAGACTGTGCGAAGAGTTCGGGTGCCTTATCGGCCTTCCGTCTCCTGGGAGACACGGACCCATCTCGGCGGTGCGCGTTGTTCAACGCGTGGGTTTAAGCCATTAACAGTCTGACCTCACGTTGCACGCTCTCTGAGTCCCTCACGCTGCTCTCCCACAGTGGGAGGAATCATTTGATGATTTATCATAAAAAGAGTCGATAATAACTTGAGCCGTTTCTAAGAATTAGTAAGTAGTCAGACGATTATACCATATTTATTATTTTGGCTAACTTTGACCAGCTATTATGAATTAGATCCAGATAAAGTGATTAATCTATCACACTGTCTAGTCAATTTGGGTATTATATACAATGACCAGTCATTATGTATAATATATATTTAATCACTTTGGCTGTAACATGTACACGAGTATAACATAACATATACATATTGTACTGTGTATCTTACCTATCCTTACACTTGTAACCTACTCAATCAACACAAACGTTTTACATTTATGTACTGCCGTCGTTATGAAGAAAGGCACAACTAACATTTTACAAATGTTGAGAAAATCGAGATTAAAATATTTTTTGAATTTTGTTAAAAAAAACACGTTTAAAATGTGTTTTTCGAAATTGTGAAAATCTAAAAAATTGTGTTTTTTTTGGTATGTACACAACGATAGCAATATTATATTTTAATTTAAATGGATATATTTAATAATTAGCATAATTCTTTTTAACTTAACATAAAAAATATCAAGAAAGGAGCAATATTATGTTGAAAAGGCACATATAACCAAATATGCCTTTTCAATGTTAAATTTTTAGTAAAAATTTAAAATTTTACGATGAAAAGACATATTTTCTTCATTGTGTCTTTTCATTGTAATTTTTTAAAATGAATATTACAAGGTACAGAAAATATTAGAATTAATTCATAACGCCGATGTGCCTTTTTTATATAACATTTATTAGCATAGGGGTAAATAGAAAGGGCATAACTGCCAGTTGTGACTTTTCTTTCTACATTAATTGCCAAAATATTCGTTCCATTAAATGTATCGATATAGTAAAAAGGTAAAATAAAAGTCACATCATACAATATGCCTTTTTATTGTAATAAAACCTTATAAAACTTAAAAAGTGATGTAGTTGTGCCCTTTAGGCTTATGCTATCTCTGTTTATTTTGAAGCTAAAAATCCACAAAAAATCAGGCAGATAGGCCTTTTTTTCCTGCTAACTCATTTTGACAAAAAATGTTAGTTGTGCCCTTTTTCGGTAGCACGGCAGTGTAGGTAGTTTTGGTCTGAATACATTAGTCTTAATCCTACATTAATTCAACGGAAAATAAAGATTAATGTGGTGTTCGATGTGGTGTTCGAAATCTGAAGTAGGTACCTGTAATGTGTCTTTTTAATTGTATACTTCTAGCCTTTTCAGAGAAAAGAGATATTACAACAGCGAAAGGCAATGTTATTGTAATGTGGTCTAACAGCAGTGGAAGGCGGACAGCGGCGCGGCGGCGCGCGGCACGACTGCGCCCGCTCTTGTTTAATATTTTGAACTTCTTTGTAGTCAGCTGTTTAGCAATCATATCCCCTCCGCAGTCATCCCCTAGGCCCCGCGCCCCCGCCGCTAGTAAGCCGTGCGTAGTGCATCTCTGCGCAACGCTCGCATCGCTAGTTACGAGCCATCGCCATTTTTATCGATCTGTCGATGAAATTTCGTGGCCGTCGGCGGGTCGCCGCCACACGTCCCGCACCGAGCTTCACCCCCCGGTCGTCCGCCGACGTAGCTAACTCGCGGCCGCCGCTCAGCGCCCGAGTCGGCGAGCGCCCCGAGGCCGCGGGGGGCAGGTCGGGATGAACGGCTCCCCGGCGACGCGGGGGGCGTGCGGCTGGCGGGGAGAGCGCACCGCGCAGGCGCGCGGGGCCGGGGCGCCAGTCTCGCGGCCGCCGCCAACCTGCGCGCACGTGTGCGCGCTGTGCTCGGCCTCAACAATCAGCTGATCGGCGCGCGCCCCGCGGCGCACATGCCGTGAGGCCGCGTCCGCCGTCATGACGGGCTACGCCCGCGGCGAGGCCGACTTCGCCGCCGCCGACCGCTTCCGAAGGGATGCGCGGCCCGCCTCGCTGGCCCCCAAGGACTACTCGGTGCCTTTACACGTAGACTGCAGTATCGAATACGAGCTTCCCGACTGTGCCAAGCCGCCGCAGGGCGTCAAGATCGAGCCTCTGCTCATGATCCACCCTTCGCATTTCCGGAGGCTCGAAAGCCTGCGGCGTGTGCCGTTCGTGAACAACCTGCCGCGAGGAGATGCGGCCGCCGCCGCAGCAGTGACGCCGGGCAGCCGCGCGCGCGCTCCTCGGCAGGCGCGGCGCTGCTGCCGCGCAGCCCCCGCGCCGCCCGCGCCGCAGCCGCAGCCCGTGCCGGCCGCGGCGGCGCGCGCGCGGGCGCCGGCCGAGGAGCCGACGCACCCGCTGGCGTGCTACCGCTTCGAGTCGTACGCGGCGGACGGCGCGGCCGGCAAGCTGGCAGCGCGCGCTCGCCTCAAGCCGCACCCGTACCTGCCGCCGGAGGCGCTGGACTGTGATATAGCGCGCGCGCTGCCGCCGGCCGCCGCGCACTACGACCGCTTCGACAAGCGCGCCTTGCAGCAGCTGCCGATCTACATGTAGCTGAGCGGCGCCGGAGCGGGCCCCGGTCTCTGTGATGTTTCGTTGTAATTAGTTAGAGTGATAAGTGTCGGCGAGCGTGCCGGCGCGGTCCCGGGCCGCGGCCGGCACGCTCGCGCGCGTCTGTGTCCGGGCGGCGCGCGCCCTCGCGTCGTCTCGTGCGCGAACGAACCTAATACCAAATAGTACCTATGTACGTTGATATTGTTTAAACGTTGATTTATGTGTTGTTGTACCGGACGATTATGATGTGTTGTTTCGCCGAGGACCTGAACGTTTCGTGTTATCGTTTCGCTCGAGGCCCGGTCGCGCGGCCGGCCGCCTCGCCGGGGCCGGCCGCTCGACGGCGCGTCGGTGCTAGTGCATACCCACCAACGAAAATATTTATTCGCAAACGCAGTAACCGACGCTTCAAGATTAAATTATTGTACCGTCGCCGATTCGTTGCGTTTTCTGTATAAGATATCATATCGATAATATTATATGTTCAAAATTTGTATTATAATAAATATGTACCTATAGAGTAAAAAAACGAAAGTGAGAAAAATATTAAGAATAAAACTAGACATAGTTATGTTTTCGAATAGGTGATGAGTTCTAGAGCAGTCCCGAACGGTAAATTAGAATCGTATCTCTACTCTCATTTTGTAAGCGGTTATGTTTGTTAAAATTATATATAAAGAGTCCTCTGATGAATAGTCTGATTAACGAATATTCGGCATGTAAAAGTCTTTATAAAACGCTTACTTAGCATATCATAGTATTATATTGTGTCATAGTCCAATGCCAAAAATATAACTATCTTTTTACAAAAATCCCTAAAGCATCGTTTTATTTACCTCCATGCGGTGTGTGCGTGCTCGGTGTAGTAGTGTGCGTGTGTGCAGTCGTGAAGTGCTCTCGGATGCCCGGACCGCAGCGGCGCAAGTAAGTACGCTCACCTCTCTCCACACTCCTCACTGCCTGTCTCAATCACATTCTTTTAAGTGTTCTCTCACCTATTGTAAACATATCACTATAATTTTATTCGAGATCATTATGTTCAATTCAAATAATGAATGACTCACTCGTCTTATGGCTCAACGACTCGCTTAGGCGGAATGTACACATAACAGTAGAAGCAACATAAATCCTCACGACTGAACTTATCCTCATAAAGCTATAAACTCAACTAACAACTGAACATGTCCGCTGTTGGCTCAGTCACCGTCGCTCGCCCTGATTGTTGACATATACCTAGGTACATATATGTATTTACTAGCTTTTGTCCGCGACTTCGTTCGCGTGGAATCGTGACTTCTGGCAGATTTTTTGGTTTGACCAATAGATGGCGCTATATGTCCGGAATACTTTTTATTTTTATATTTTTTTGTAATAAAAACTATCCTATGTCCTTTCTCAAGTTCCTAACTACCTATGTCTGTACCAAATTTCACACAAATCGGTTGAGTAGTTTAGGCGTGAAGAAAAGACAGACAGACAGACAGAGTTACTTTCACATTTATAATATTAGTTAATTAATTAGTTAGGATTACAATCAGGTATGTTTGAAGTTCTCATAAAAGTATTGGCTGTGTAATTTATAGCTAAAAACTTTACATATAAGTCGTTTACGTCGCACACAGGAGCAGGACAGTTATATTCAGCTGCTTCCTGTTACAAGCCATGAATCGAGACAACGAGTTAACATCACTCGATTGTTTATAAAGGGATATACCTAAGCGACGGAAAGAGGTTTACTTTCCGAAACATTTGTGTATAGGGAACGTTTGCGCTAGTACCGCCGTGTCAGTTGTCACAAGAGAGTCGAGTGACAGCGCTATGTTTAGCGTGTCCATGTGGACGGTGAAAGCGTCCGTCACGTGAAAACTAACAAGCATTCGCTGATGTTCTGTACTAACCAAAAATTGTACCTATCTCAAGCGAATACTAATGACACGTTCTAGCAGGACAGCTGTCGAGACCTTAGCTTATAAACGATAACTTGTGGGTCCAAACATATTGCACAAATAGGTCGGTATATTTCAATGGCTTGTACTGTCGACTCATTTCTAGACTTCACCCGGCACGCCAAAAACCACAAAAATGAAAGCATGTTTGAAATCGGTCCTGTGTCTCAAACAGTCTTCAGCATACCGTTAATTACACGAAACTAACACATAAAGACGATCAGTGAACAGATCAAGGCGGGAGTGCCCCATGTCCATGTCCAGGGCTACGTCATCTCCACTAGCCTTCTGGCTATAAACAAGCGATTCCAAAGTTTCCAGCTACTAACGTTAATATATTTGCCGCTGACACTTGTGGTCTGAATCACATCCGCAGCCCCAATCCACCATCAATATCTAACTGGTTCAGGAAGTAAGTGGAGAATAGAAGTCCACCCTGACAAAAACCTGGCGGTATTATTCTGTAGAGCACGCCACAACTCTCAACTCCGCATCGGTACATACTATGTACGGCAAGCAAATCCCTTGGGAGAAGCAAGCCAAATATCTAGGAGTGTCCTTAGATACTCATCTCACGTCATCCCCGTATTAAAGCGGCGAGCCGCCTTCGCCACGAACCGCCTCCATTTCCTCACGCCTACTGCCAGAAGACTGTCACTTGAGTGTAAAACTGTAAACTGCGTCTCTACATCGCGGTGTTTCATCCCGGCGTGTCCTACGCGTAATGTCCTTAGTAATGTCCTTCCACGCAAAGGCCCGCATCATCCACCTGATGCAGACCCTGCACAATACATACATCTAATCTGCAGGATCCGAAATGTTTAATCTCAACATAAGAGTGTCCCTACAGCGCAATTCTTCAAACGTCTGTAGTCAAGCACGAAACCCCTGATCGCATCGACCGATAGGAAGCACTCTGCTGACCATGGCACACCCTGACCCTTCCTGACGACCCCATCATCGCTCTCCAAGAGAGTAGTCGGGAAACTAGCACGCTCAGGATACGTAAACATATGTATATCGCCGTTTCCCAAGCCTCGCTGACGACGACCGCAGTCGTGACGAGAACTTCAACTCTTGTTCTTAACTTCTCTCCCCCCACCCTAGCTGAAGTCAGCCCGCGTTGCAGAGCACTAGCTTTATTTATTTATTTATATTTATTAAATACTTTTTCCACATTTTGTACAATGGCGGACTTAACGCCTAAGGCTTTTTACCACTCTACCTTCGGGTAGTGGAGAAATAGTAGCTGTAGGTGCAAAACTTTTTTTTGATATAATATATATATAAATAATAATAAACACATGTACTATACATACATAATTATAATATGCTTTAATAATACCCCTAAACGATAGCCTGTCCCTTGCTGTAGTCTGAGCTGTTGTGCCCCTGGCTTAGGGTTGCCAACTATACAGTTTTAAACAGTATTCTACTGTTTTTCACTAAATTATACTCTTTAGGGTTCCGTACCCAAAGGGTAAAACGGGACCGAAGTAACTAATAAGTAATCTGTGGTAACACGGAGGAAAACCTATTCGCACTTTGCCAGTTGTATTTATTTCATAGGTATTTAACTAGAACAAGACACTAATTTCAGCTAGTTTCAGGGACAGCGAAGCTTTTATTTATAATTAAAAATTGAGCTGAATATACATATTTGAAAGCGTTTTGCGCTTTCTGCGGGTCCGTCCTGTGCCTACTTAGGTATATGAAACAATAGCATATTATGTTGAACACGTTAAATGGAACAATAGTTGCGTATAGCTAGTGAACACATGACATGTGTGAAGTTCTGGCAGGCGCGGCCATCGCCCGCCTCTCCCACTCATTCTGCCATTGTTTCGCTCTTAATGACAACACTTCCAAATATCCGCTAAACAAAGGCGTAGCGCACACCGCTATTCATTGGACATTTTATTTTCTGTTTGAAACACGTATAATACACAATGAGTCGTGAATAATCTACAATAGGTGTTGGGAAAGAAATCTGACTAAACCGCAATTCATCCAGCTAAGTAGGTATTCCTGCAGTGAAACTTGATTATTATAATTCGTAACATATGTGGTAACGTCTCGGCGCGGCAATTCGCCGATGCGAGTCTATTAAGATGCAGTCAAATAGATTGAAAGCGCAGGCAAACGCGGAGAGACGTGGCACGTACGGCAAGCCGGCCATTACGCCGGCCTCGCCCGCCGGCCCCGGCTCTCGTGAGACGTACCTACTCCATTATCCGACATCATAGCGAGCGACAGCGTTAAATTAGCATCCACGTAATAAACACGAAATAAACATCGAGACTAATGGATGATTGGGGCGGCACGCTCGCCGCCGCCGGCGCCGTGCCGTGCCGCGCGCCTGCCGCTCCGGCACGGCCGGGGGGCGGCGACTTGTATTCAAGCTGTACTTTTTTTATCTTCGCAGCGACGATAAAAAGTTTATTGTTACTCTTTAGGGGTGTGATATTGTATCGTGAGTCCGCACAGATTCGTTCGTGTCACCGTTACCTCGCGCAGGGTTTGCACTGGCCAACCCCCAAACACTTCCTATTTGTAACTTGTGTGACGCGTACGTACGTTGCATGACGTCACGCCAGTTACCATAATAATAACAACTCTTTAGAAACAAATAAAGTATCTCGACTTAGCGCACGAGGTTGTCGCTATGTGGAGTGTCGACACGGCTGTTATTGTGCCGATTGTCGTTACGGCCAATGGTTTAATAGCCAAGAGCCTCGACGAACACCTCAGGAGGCTCTCGTTAGGCGGCTGGATCATGGGACTGATTCAGAAGGCAGTACTCCTTGATACGGCACGTATTGTGAGGAGGTTTCTGTCTCTGGGACCCTAACCACCGGTACCTTGGACCCTGTGCCCGATATCGGTGGCAACCTATTTTTTATATTTTTAAATGTTTTTTATTTTTATATTTAATATTTAAAAATGTAATAACTATGTGCAAGAATAAATAAAAGAAAAAAAAAACAACTCTTTATAGGGCGCAGTATGCTCGCCTTGTTCCGTTTGAAAGGCCTATTTAATTGCCGGTTCCTTTAGATAAGAAACGAGTAGTTTTGCTTACCTAACATTATCTGGCTTTTTCCCAACTCTTTTGGGTTCGACTTCCAGACGCTGCACAGTTTGGGTCTACTATACTATACCGACAACGGTATCGCAATCTATGGTTTACCGAGACGGTGACTATCCATACGAGATAATTGACAGGAGGTATGAATTCATGAATGCCATACATATAATCGCCGCGCCGGTACAGTGACTGTCTGACGGAAACATGCGTACCTTTTCAATGTGCGTTGTACCAGTAACTATTTTAGTAATCTGTGTTGTACGTTGTGCGTTACGTGTCTTACCTATTTACAGGAACAGTAGAATTTACGAAATGATGCCGCCTTGCTCTGTGAGTTTGATGTTAACAAATTATTGCCCGTTAGCGAAACGATCCGTTTCTTGTTTGAAGGAACGGCACTGCCACGTATGTATGTGACGTAGACGGTTCCAATGACTACTGGGCCATTATACCCCTAAACAGCTATCTTATTGATAAGCATAAAAGCTTTCAAAGTAATAGCGACGTGCACACGGCAATCTCATTCATTACAAGAGGTAGCTACGTGTACGTACATGTAGTACAGTAACAGTAATCGCGGGGATGCGGCGGCGGCGTGGAGCGAGACGTTTAAGATAAGAGCACTCGTAATAACGATCGCGAATATAACGAGCTCCTTCTTCACGGTCTGATAAGTGCGGTCCGCCATCACAACGGCAATCCGTAATTACCGGTTTCCTGTATAAGTGGAAGCGCATTACGCACCACTAGGAACCGTTTAGAGTCGAGTTCACGCACTCGCTGAAATTCGATTCCCGAAATGCAAGTATAATTTATCGCCGGTATTATCTCTCGTAAAACGAAAACCCAATTTATGTAGGTTCGCCACCCGCAGCCATAAAACATAATATTATCGACATCGGCCCCCTCCCTAGGCGATCACGAAACTAAGCAAGCATCGGCCATTTTAAGTAACGAACTTGACAGGCGGGTGTCGTGCTGTGTCCCGCTCGCACTGCCTCTTGCGTCCACGGGAGCGAGAGGAACAGCTTCGGGAGCAGAACGCTTTCATGTGGCCGCTCCGGAACACGGCGCTCTGCACGACCTCACGCCATTCCATTTTATAAATAAGCCACGTACGTTCGTGTTAAATCCCGCTGCTGCACCCAAGTCTTAACAGCACGTTGATGAAAAGTGCCCTGATAGGTTATTCTGTTGTATTACTTCCTAGTTTCATCCAAACCTATTCAGTAGCTTTGCGTCAGAGAGATACATAAAATTCCTTATTCAGTGTTTAAAATATTTAGAAGGGTGAAATTGTAAAAACATTTAGTATATTCCATTTTTAATGAGTATATTCCATATGTATGCGGGTACAGGTGATGCCGTAATTAGTGTAGATGACAATGTGTTGCACGCGTGACGCGGGCGGGCGGCGCGGCGGCGTGTCCGCGTGGCGCCGAGACCTACTGCGATCAGCTGATTGGCGCGGGCGGCGGCGGGGGGCGGGCGCACACGCGCGCTCTCGTCAGCTGATAGCGGCCGCCGCGCCGGCGAGACGACGCCGACAAGCTTTACCTTATTATTTTTAAAACGTGGAGAATCTTATCTAAGTTTCTGTCCAAACAATATTTTTTGCAAATCGATCGCGTAAATTGATGCCATTTAGGATTACTATTAAAAAAAACCGGCTAAGTGCAAGTCGGACTCGCGCACGAAGGGTTCCGTACCATTGTTTAGAAAATGAGCAAAGAAATCACGTTTGTTGTATGGGAGCCCCCCAGAATATTTATTGTATTCTAGTTTTCAGTATTTGTTGTTATAGTGGCAACAGAAATACATCATCTGTGAAAATTTCAACTCTCTAACTATCACGGTTCATGAGATACAGCCTGGTGGGCAGTGGACAGACGGACGGACAGAGGAGCGAAAACAATAGGGTCCCGTTTTACCCTTTGGGTACGGAACCCTAAAAACAGTAGGCACGAATCGTTTTTAAATACCTGAATAAAAAACCGGCCAAGTGCGAGTCGGACTCGCGCACGAAGGGTTCCGTACCAGAGCAAAAATGAGCAAAAAAAATCACGTTTGCTGTATGTATTTATTCTAGTTTTCAGTATTTGTCAGAAATACATCATCTGTGAAAATTTCAGCTCTCTAACTATCATGGTTCATGAGATACAGCCTGGTGACAGACGGACGGACGGACGGACAGAGGAGCGAAAACAATAGGGTCCCGTTTTACCCTTTGGGTACGGAACCCTAAAAAGGCACTGACCAATCATCTAATTCTAATTAACATTATAAATGCCAAAGTTTCTGAGGATGCATACATGTGTGTGTTTGTTACTCCTACACACAAAAACAACTGGATGGATTTTTATAAAACTTGGTAGAAATATAGCGCATAGTGGCGTCCAAGACCGATTTCGGCCACGGAGACTGTTCTCATGTAAGGTGATCAGTCAGGACATATAATATCATACTAGTGCTTGAGCATTTGCTTGGACAGGAGCACTCACTATTCCTTCAGTCTCATAGCGCGACGGGACAGCGATCGGGCACAGGTCCCGCACGTGCTCTCCGATGCGCTGGTGTATCAATCACCATCTTATCTAAATCCGAGTCTTACGCGCAAGGAAATCCTGTTTCCTATTATCTTGGTAAATGACGATGCGTGTCAAAGAAGTTCATGGTGTTCATTAAATGTAATCTCTTATAAAATCTGAGAGTTGTACCGTAGTAACTATTAGGTATAGTAATCTGTGGTTGTGCTCCCTCACATGTATGTAAGTACAATAAATTCCTCATCGCTCTACAAGCCTGACTGGCGACTGCGTCCACACCAAAAGCTGCGGTAACCCTATTGTTTCTTTTATGTCCCTTACTCCCATTTTTTTTTCGTATTTTCTATGCAGCAGAGAGCAGACTGGATAGGTATCGCTATTTTTAGACAATTAACAACGCGGGCTTGCATATGCAAGCCCCGTACTATGACGAGGATGCTCCACAAACCGTAGAAGTCAATTCATGTTTTTTATTGCACATCGTATAGAACTAATCTGCCTGAGCAGTTCTTCAGGCAGATTAATACTGACAATGAATAAACAGTAACAGAGCAGTTCTTTAAATACATACTGCGTGTACCATAAGGGTCAATAGGAACCACGGCGAGGAGACTTCAGTGCATTGCATACTTAGGGCCCATACGACGACAACGTGTTTGCAAGATTCAATGTCGGTATTGCTTGATTTATTTATAACCAAACTAGACCTAAGCCTAAGCTTAAGACTAAGCCTTCCCGTCGATGTGCAAATCACCTATACACTTGTATGTATGTCTAAGTTTATTTCTGACAATGACATATTAAAAGCTTAATTAATAAACCAATAATGAACAGCTCGTGTGTCGTGAGTCGTGGCTAAGTCAAAGCCGCGCGGATCCATCGATATAAGGTTAAGCAACGCTTGGCGCGGTCTGTCCGAGGACGGGTGACCATCTTGTCATGACGAGTTCTTCTGTGTTTCGGAAACCACCATTAACTGGTGGAAAACAGCCGGGACGCTTTCGTTTGAACATCTTTGGCAGTCGTTTCGGGTAGCAAGTCCGACAACCGGTTTTACCAAGGGGTATTGGGTTATCCGGGTAACTGGGTTGAGGAGGTCAGATACTACTGGCTCCTTGTAAAACACTGGTACTCAGCTGCAAACGGGTAGACTGGAAGCCGATCATAACAAAGTTTAACATTTGTGCAAAAGTCCTACTCCAACAACAAACATTGTGTGTGTTTTAATTAGTTATTGGTTCAGGCGTCGCGCAGGCGCAGCCGCGTGTTTGTAAATGCGCGGCGGAAGTCGCGATAACGAGTTTTAGCCAAACTTACCGTTACCGTTACCATTGAAAGGTACATTTTTCCATATCGAGCCGGAGCTCGCTTTCATTCGCATTGTGCGATAGCTTTGAAATACCTTCCCATTGTATCGCGGTTCAAACACGTCCTTTGTATCGAGATGTTACTCAGACTCGACAACTTAAACAAAATGCCTCTTTATAATGAGCCTTCTTTTATAGGGTTCCCTGCCCAACGGAAAAACGGTAGCCTATTACTAGGGCTGCCATCTCGAATTTCGCCAAACCCGGACAAACATTAAAAAAACCCGGACATTTGGCGTAAATCGCTTATTTTCCCCGAACGAGTACGATTTTTTTTTAACAAAATAATACCTAATTTGTAATCCATTTACTTAAGTTCAATGAGGTGCTTCCTTACATGAAAAGTGTCCGGGTTTTCCCCGGACACTTCTTGAAACCCCGCCCGGACGGTCCCCGGACGGCCTCCAAACGAGGACAAATCCGGGGAAACCCGGACGGATGGCAGCCCTACCTATTACTAACATTCGCTGTCCGTCCATCTGCCGCCAGCCAGCCACCAAAAATCTGCCGGTAGTCACTATTCCACGTGAACGAAGTCGCGGGCAACAGCTATTTCATAATACATTAATATTAATATTAGTGAATAAGTGAAGTGCTACTAACATAGTATTAAGTTTTTATTTACTAACAATTTTGTATAACATATGTATGCTAGTTTTTAAGGTATTTATCTATGGGCCTTTGATGCCTGACAATAAAGATGATTTGATTTGATTGTTAATGTGATGAATAGATAAAGTTTGATATTTTATTGGCCCATGTGAATTTCTAGCCTGAATTATCCTTTCGTACCGACGCGACGGGAACATAATAACATATTTTTCATCCCACCATCTCGGAAAGAGTAGTTTTATTCTTTGATATCTGAGCGCAATATAGAGCGGCAAAGTGATTTGAATTGAGAACATCGTGTGCAATACTCCATTTGTGACAATCTTGATAAGACTTTTCAAACAAATACATATTAAACAAATAAAATACTGCTTAAAATAATTATTCAATTAAATAAGTAAATTTAGTACATTTAAACGATTTAATACATATTTAATTAAAGTTAAGAAAATAATTTACGGCATTTATTATAGGTATTTGATTTCAAAATAAGTCTGAAAGGAATAAATAAGTTCTACAGACATCGTTCTAAAATATCATTTGTAATGTAGTCAGTATATTACTTCCGTACTTATTTTTATAAAATATGTTCACTACTTCAATCGGTTCAATCGTGACTTATAAAAAACCCTTTTTATGGTTTGTTTACCATTTGGCTCATGGCTCCGTGAATAGGGTATAGTACTCCCATTTAAATTATAACTTAAATGGCGCTGATAATAATTGCGTGCGCATTGGAGGACCCGCAGGCCGCACATGGGCACACGTTGTCTGCAGTTCCAGCGGCGGCCAGTGCCCAGTGCCCAGTGCTGACTGCCCAGTGCGCGCACTGCTGAAGCGCGGGCTCGGTGCGCGGCTGTTGCGTAAAACGCGAACCAATTAACTCAACATTCACTGCTCATTTGAAAGTAATACGCTTTCGATACTTGTTTAAAAGTCATGTAAAGATATTTAACAACATTATAGAGAATTGTGAAACGAGAACGCGGAGCGGTCCACCGTCCACGGTGTCACCCGGTATAAATGAAACTATTAAAAACATTACCTAACTGGTCTGATTGAGGACATTCGGGAAAGTTTAACTGCTATATTTTTATGTGAATTGCTGAATATTTTTATAGCTGACTAGCTACCAGCCGCGGTTTCACTGCTTTCCGAGGGAACTTCTCGCAGCTAGATAAAAAGCATGTACTTTGTTTATTACCAATACAGAGGTATTTAAGCATATACTTACATATTATAGTCAAGTTTCATCAATATCTATCTAATTCAATATTTTTTGCGTGACACGGTAATAACTTACAAACACTCGTACACCTACATTCATAGGTACCTAGGATTTAGTTAGCCAATTCGTGGAATAGAAAATTCCCATCTTCAAACTCAACCCGAATCTTTACTTTTTTTTTTTTTTTTTTTTTTTTATGTGTCTATTCTGCGTCCTGGCAATCTGTTTTAGAACAATAAGCCATTCGTTTGACTGAGCTGTGTCAGAGCAAAATGTCGTCAACGAGGTTCACAGTTATTTAATCATCCAGTACTATGAACTCTCTCTGTGTCAGTTAAATCTCTTGCTTAGGTTAGAGATGTCATGTCTTTTAAGTCTAGAATGTTGTTGTCCACCTTCCCCGCTAAGTTTTTTAGCTAGCTCATTAACGTGATCAGACAGCTTGTGCTGGTATTTTACGCTGCTCATGGCTATTTCTTGTCTGACAGTATTAACACCCAGGTCGAGGTACATGTATCTGTTGCTGATGCATTTTGGGATTCCATACATGGTACGTAGTGCTTTCGTTTGGAACCTTTCTAGTATGTCGATGTTACTATTGCTGGCGGTTCCCCAAAGTTGTATGCCGTAGGTCCAAACAGGTTTTATGATTGCTTTGTATACCATCATTTTGCTGCTGTCATTTAATTGAGAGTTTCTCCCAATCAGCCAGTTAAGACTACGGAGTTTTTCATCTAGTTGTAATCGCTTTGCCCAGATGTGCTTTTGCCAAGTGAGTCTCCTGTCTAGATGCATTCCTAGATATTTTGCGTTTTCTGCCTGTGGGATCTCTTTATTGTTTAATTTTACAGGAGGACAAGTTTCTTTATTCAGAGTAAATGTGACGTGAACGGACTTGGTCTCATTTGCCTTAATTTTCCACTGCTTCAGCCACTTCTCAAGTTCGTCGAGGTGATTTTGAGTGGCTTGGGAGGCAATCGCTGGATCTCTATGAGATGACATTAGTGCAGTATCGTCAGCGTATGTGGCAATCATAGTGTGGTCGTCGGTTGGGATGTCTGCGGTGAATATGAGGTAGAGAATGGGGCCCAGTATACTTCCTTGTGGGACTCCTGATTTTATTTCGTACAGGTCGGACAGTTCATTGTTTTGTTTCACTTGAAAGCACCTTTTATCCAGATACGATTGTAAGATGTGGAAGAAGCAATGGGGGAGAGCCTGTTTTAGTTTGTACAGGAGACCTGCATGCCAGACTTTGTCAAATGCTTGACTAATATCTAGAAACACAGCCGAGCAGTATAGTTTTTTCTCTAAACTTCCACTTATATTGTTTACAAGGCGGTGAACTTGCTCGACTGTTCCATGTTTTTCACGGAATCCAAATTGATGGTTAGGCAGCGCTGAGTCTAGGTGGCCTTTGATTCTGTTCAGCAAAATCCTCTCAAACAGTTTTCCAATTACAGGCAACAGGCTAATAGGCCTGTATGAGGCAGTCAGTTGTGGGGGTTTGCCCGGTTTTGGTACCATTACTACCTGAGCGACCTTCCACTGGCCAGGGAAGATTTGCAGTCTTAGGCAGGCATTAAACATGTTAACCAGTTTCATGATACCTTTGAAGGGTAGATGTTTTAGCAAAGTTGCATCTATGTTATCATACCCAGGTGCTTTGCCATCTTGTAGGTTTTTAATTTCCCTTGTGACTTCTTTAGGGCCAGTGCTTTTCAGAGGTAAACACAATTGGGTTGGTGATTCTATGAATTCTTTGATTTTAGGATTTTCTTGGTGTTCTGTGTTGACCAAAGGCTGGAAGACTGTGCTTAGGTGTTCCGCGAAAGTGATTGCCTTTTCTAGGTCCGATCGAGCCCAACCTCCCTTGTTGTTGTTCACTGGTGGCGTGTGAATTTTGGGTCGCTTTAGGTTTTTTGTGACCTTCCAGAGTGAGTAGTTAGTGTCCAGTTTTGGACTAAGGTTTGATAAAAAATTTTGCATGTTGTCATTTTCAAAAGTATCTATGAGGTTTTTTAGTTCTGCCGAGTATTTATTGAATTGTGTTTTGTCACTTGGGTAACCGGTAGAATGCCATATCTTCCGAAGCCTTCGTCGTTCTTTTACTTTGTCTTTGATGTACTGTGGGTAACTATTATATTGAAATGGTATGCCTTTGCCTTTCCTTTTAGGGGTCGCAATTGTAGCAGCTTTATGAATAGTAATATTAAGATGTTCTATTTCCTTCTCAATACATTCTCCTGTGGTTATTTTAGTTATTAATTTTAGGTCGCTGTTTATTATTTCTCTATAGACATCCCACTCAGTTGTCTTACGGTTATATATTTTGAAGGGTGGTTCTACTAGAAAGACATTGGTGCTTATGTTAAGGACGATAGGAGTGTGATCTGAGGTTAAGTCCGTAAGGTGTTCAATTTTCGTATAATTGGGACTCAGATTTTTTGCAATAAAGAAGTCAAGCACATCAGGGATTTTATTTCTATCCGTAGGCCAGTGTGTGGGTTCAGTACATGAAAAGCATTCCAACTTCATATCTTCGGTGGCTTTATGTAGTTGTCTTCCTCTAGTGTTAATCAATCTAGAGCCCCATTTTATGTGTTTGGAGTTCCAGTCACCTCCACACACAAATCTTGAACTCAATGTCGAAAAATAGTTTTTGAAGTCCTCAGCTTTTATAGTGTGTTTAGGGGGGCAATATACAGCGGAAAATACAGTTTCGAATTTTTTTCCCAGGAGCTTAACTGATGTTGCTTGAATTTGTTCTGTACTGTAATCTTCTATTGAGTAGTGTTTTAAGTTATTCTTAATGATAACTGCCGTCCCACCATGGGAGTTACCAGAAGGGTGGTTTGTTGTGTATATTCTATAGTTTTTGATGTTGATGTGAGTCATGTGCGTGAATCTAGTTTCCGATATTAAAGCTACATCAATCATTTCTGTATGAAGGAAGGTTTCTAGTTCTTGACGTCTATCCGTCAAGCCATTGGCGTTCCAAGTTAGCACTCGGAGGTGATGAATCATTTTACTAGCAGGCTGTTCACTAGCTGGATCATACGCTCCATCATTTTGTCCATCATTTTTTCAACCATTGTCATCATATTTTTCTGAAGTTTATCTAGCATCAAGTGCATAAGCTCTGCTGTGTTGTTTAGCTCAGTTTTCCTGTCATGCTGAATGTTATGGTTTTGTTCCAGTGTTTTTGTAGCAGTAATCTGTGCGTATGTTTTGGCCATGTTGGTCTGATTTGGTTCTGTGCGATCCTCTCGGTTACTGCCCTTGGCAATAGTTTTGAGGTCAAGTTGACTTGCTTTAGGTTTGGACTTTGTAATCCTTTCCCTGTACTGTTTATATGTTTGGCAGCCCTTATAGCTCGCAGGGTGTTTCTCATTGCAGTTTGCACAAGTGGCATCGGTATGAGGTTGTTTGGTACAGGTATTTGTCGGGTGATCACTACCACATTTAACGCATCTGTATGGCCTATTGCACTGGTTCTTAGAGTGTCCAAATCTTTGACATCTTTTACATTGAAGGATCTCTTGTTTTTTATGAGGAGCTTCAAACGTAATCTTCATGTTGTTTATATATTTGACGTTAAATATGTTCTTATTGTTTGGATTTGGTTCCAGGTCTACGAAAAATATGGGGAGTGGCTCTTTTGTAGCTCGATGGCGTACATTCACTACCTGCCTCACTTCGTATCCGATCTCTTTTAATTCCTGAGCTATTTGTGCGGTTTGCTCTGACGCGTGTAGTCCGCGTAGAACTACTCGGTATGCTCTTTCACTTTTAAGTTGGTATGTATAGTGGGAGATGTTGTTGGAGATGAAATTCTCTCTGATCATTTTATAAGTTTGAATGTCTTTAGGCATGATTTTTACAACATGTCCAGACCTAAGCGCAGTCATGAGGTACATTTCACTAGTTGTGACTTTGGAGAGTGCTTCCTTTAAAGAGCCGACGTTGAGGACACCAGTGGCAAATATTGGTTCTGGCTTCGGAATGTACTCTTTTTCCATCCGTTCTGCTTCCTTTGTAGTGTCCTCATTGAGGATTTCAAAGGTGTTACTTGTTGGGATCGCAAAATTTGTAGTGTTCTTCAGCTTTTTTTGTGTGTCATTAAGTATTGGGCTTGTTTGCTTTCTCTTGCTGCTTCTGTTCGGTATTCTGTCATTTTGCCATACTTCTTTTTGAGTGTCATCTGGATTAGAGAGCGCAGTTTCATTTTCCACAGATTGTTGGGGTTTTAGAGATTTTTGTGGACTTTCCATGGGTTGTTTTGGCTTTTCAATCGGTTTTTGTATCTCTTTTGGCATAGCTCCCAATGAGTTGCTTCTCACCCTCTCAAACATGCTCGGGTGAAATATCTGCTGTACAATGTTTGTTGTATTTTTAGGATTATTAGTTTTATTTTTATCAGTATATTCCATAGTGTTCCCACGAGTAGGGTCGATCTAGTAGGTCACAAGAGGGGTGACGCCCATCCCCTCAAGAAGGCTTTATACAACGGCGTTTGCCAGGTCCACCGAGGTTGGCGCTAGAGACTAGTAACCACTAGCCATTCATCCTTTTGGCACGTTTCCCACCGTAGGATTGGGGTAATTTATTAAAGAGATTTTCCTTTCTCGTGGCCCGGGCAGTGAAGTCAAGGCCCCCGATCGCTAATGCGGTTGCGGGTTGAGATGGTCATTTCCTACCCTCTCTTTCTTCAGGCTTGTTAGGCCTTCCTTACAGGTTATACGACCGCCGCCTGTGACTCGGCGTTGTTGCTCGTTTAGCACCACCCAGGGGATACGTGTAGGGTGTTCCTAGGAATAGGTGGAGAATCCTACGGACGCGAGCAACTTTCATCCCCCTAAATCTTTACTAAAGTCCAATATTCAGTTTCAATGATTTCATTTCAAACGACAAGACTTAGCTTAGTGTTCAGTTCAGATGACAGATAAGCAATACTCTCTATTTAGCTCGCCTGTGCTACCGTTACTCAGGTCTCGCTCGCCTACTATATATAGTAGGCGAGCGAGACCTGAGTATGTATTTATTTATGAATACATTTCGAATACTTCGGTTAGCGGATGTTGTTCGTTTCAACACTTATGTGAAAAGTGCTAGCAACGCTCGATGATTAATGTGAGCTGAGTCAATACACGAATACAATCGTATACGAGTATAACGTACGTGTGAAACATATTCATGTAAGTATTATTGAGTGCCGGGCGTGGAGGAGCCCGCTGCGCGCCTGATTGACTGTAGACTCAGGAGATGTAACGCGACGCGTCTCATGGAGCTGTGCCCGTAGCCGTCTTGATTGACTGTAGACTCAGGAGATGTAACGCGACGCGTCTCATGGAGCTGTGCCCGTAGCCGTCTTGATTGACTGTAGACTCAGGAGATGTAACGCGACGCGTCTCATGGAGCTGTGCCCGTAGCCGTCTTGATTGACTGTAGACTCAGGAGATGTAACGCGACGCGTCTCATGGAGCTGTGCCCGTAGCCGTCTTGATTGACTGTAGACTCAGGAGATGTAACGCGACGCGTCTCATGGAGCTGTGCCCGTAGCCGTCTTGATTGACTGTAGACTCAGGAGATGTAACGCGACGCGTCTCATGGAGCTGTGCCCGTAGCCGTCTTGATTGACTGTAGACTCAGGAGATGTAACGCGACGCGTCTCATGGAGCTGTGCCCGTAGCCGTCTTGATTGACTGTAGACTCAGGAGATGTAACGCGACGCGTCTCATGGAGCTGTGCCCGTAGCCGTCTTGATTGACTGTAGACTCAGGAGATGTAACGCGACGCGTCTCATGGAGCTGTGCCCGTAGCCGTCTTGCCGTTTGTGATCCTTACAGTTACATGGATTTATTTTAATTATCTTGTTTCAACTCGATAGGTGAAAAACAAAACAGGTTTACCGGCTTTACTAAGCTAAGACTAAGTAGAATAGATAGCCATCTGCTTTAAAATAATAATTACTCGTGTTTGGCAGCCATCATTATGTGAATGATGGTGACCGCATGCCGGCTGTGTGAAGGAACTCAGCTAGGCACTCACCTACATGATTTTAATTGGTTTTCAATATAATGCGGCTACGTATGTGATGTTAAATTAATATTGAAACAACTTCTACGACTTAATTAAACCCAACCCGACCATAATACGGGGTCTTTCGTCATCTTGACACACTTAACTCAACACGAATGTGTTCAGTTGGTGAAACTCAAAATTTTAATATTTATCATGTCGTCAACTCGACCCGTTAAGATTTTGATCCGTGTCCAGTTAGTGAAACTTAAATTTTACACTTTTATGTTTTCACCAACTCGACACGTTTGAGAGTTTAACCCGATTTCAAGCAGAAAGTACAGTCAACACAAACATCTGAAATATCATCGGCCACTGAACGTCTGCTTAGCAAACGCTTGAAACGCGAACATGGACTCCCAAACTATTTACTACAAGTACTAGGAAATCATAAGTGCATTGAAGCCAGATGCATTAGCAACTTTTAATAATGTTCTGCAATAAAATAATGGTATTGAAATCAAATCATTGTTTGTCCCAAGTACTAGGGTGACATAACTTAAAAGAAGATATTCGCTATCGGATTACTAAGTAATGCACTTTTTCTTCAACTTATCGACAAAAGACTTTTCATATACCTTCTGTAATATTTATTCAAAATACTTTGTTTTTTTTTTATTAATGTTTTTCTTTGATTGAGGTATATTGAAAATCACCAAATGTTTTATTTCCATTATTCCTTACATATGTACAATTTTCGTTTTCTTTCTCACTACATGATTGTGGCATTACTTAAATATGCTATTTCTAATGTTGATTTTATTGATCTCTGTAGTTATTATCTTAGGCTAAGTAAAATGATTGTGATACTATTACGATTGCAATTATGAACCTGATTAGCAAACGGAATTTCAGTAGTAGACCATATGGTGAAAAAGAAAACGAACATAGTATGTGAGGAATAATGAAAATAATGGTTGGTGATTTTCAGTAAACCTCAAATAAAAACAAAGTATTATGAATTACAGACAGTACTTGAAAGGTCTTCTGTCGATAAATTGAAAAAAAAAAAAAACAGATAGGTATATGCATTACTTAGCAATCCGATTAATATTGAAGATCGAATATCTTCTGTTCAGTTCTGTTACCCTAGTACTTGTGACAAAAAATTATTAGATTTCAATACCATTATTTTATTGTAGAGCATTATTAGTTGCTAATGCATCTGGCTTCAATGCACTTATGATTTCCTAGTACTTGTAGTAAGTAGTTTGGGAGTCCATGTTCGCGTTTCAAGCGTTTGCTAAGCAGACGTTCAGTGGCCGATGATGTTTCAGATGTTTGTGTTGACTGTACTTTTTTCTTGAAATCGGGTTAAACTCTAAAACGTGTCGAGTTGGTGAAAACATAAAAGTGTAAAATTTAAGTTTCACCAACTGAACACACATCAAAATCTAGACGTGTCGAGTTGACGACATGATAAATATTAAAATTTTGAGTTTCACCAACTGAACACATTCGTGTTGAGTTAAGTGTGTCGAGATGACGAAAGACCCATAATACGTAGTACCTATTACATATAAAAGAGCATTGAAATAGTAATAACGATTTATGTTCCATATACGCCCTATTATTTATAATGTTAATTAACGCCGCGATAATTATAAATTCATTTAAACAGTAATAATTTTTTGGCGTGTTTTGAAATCAATTAATATGTTCCGCTAAACTAAACAAACACTGGTTTTTAATGGCACCCATGTATTACTCATTTGATAATAATGTAGCTTTAAAACCGTTATTAGGGAATAACGAAGACGTGTCAGGTCTGGTGCATTCCTACTGGTGAGTACTCGCGCTCTACTACGCGCTCGCTCTTGCCTAGAGGAAGCCGGTCTAGTGCTACACCAGAACTTGTTATCAACGATACTTCACACTTTTTCGTGATGAACATAATAATGGCGTCGAAGGCTGATTACGGCCACGGCGGCTGTTCTCATATAAATAAGGAGATTGTGTACGAGCATTTTCGCAGACACAGGTGTACTCACTCTCATAGCCCGATGGGACAATAATCGGACACGACCGGAGAGAGATCAGGGGCAGGACCGACTATACGTACAGACATCTTTGATGTACAGGTGTATCAATCACCAACTGCCAGACTAAGAGCTGCTTTGTGAAAGTTTCTAAAATCCACAAAGCGATTTCGGGCCGACCGAGAATCGAACCCAAGACCGCGTGCTCACTATTTGCGACCAATAGACCATCGAGGCGGTCGACATTTAAATACCAATTAGTTAATTACAGCTTGAACTACTGATAACGTTGCTGCTTTGTTTGTTATTTTCAATATTTACGAATCATTCTCACCGAGCAACGCAATTATGGTACCCCGAGGTAACCGAAGTGGAGCAACCGAGTTTATGTTATATTCAGACAATTGGTCTCTAGTCAGTTCCGTGAAATTGGGAAGGGACCACCGACTGGTAAGAGGCATATTAAATCTGAATCAAATACTAAAAAGGTTACTATTGACGATGTTAAAATTCTGTTCTACAACCATCTAGTTCCAAAAACCGGAATGCTCAAATTGCAGAATCGCTTCAGTGTCATGGCGACTTCGAGGTGGACGAATTCACAGCTAAAAAATCAAAATCAAAATCAAAATCAATCAAAATCAAGCCTTCAGAAGCTTTTAATTCCTTCTTAGCTTGTTTTTAATTCCGCCATCCAATAGGAAAACATGTCGAAGACATGGCACAGGAGCATAGTGATATTGTTCTTCAAGAAAAGCGGCGAGACTCTTGAAAAACTAAATATCCATATCACTGCCGAGCTGAGCCATGTCTACGAGCTGTTTCAATGTTTACATTATAGTAATCTGTGCTCTTACTGACAAAAAACCGTCGTGTTCCGTCGTAGGCCTTTTATGTACCAGGGCCGCGGTAACTCTTTCGAACAATCCCGCAGCAAGAGTCTGAGGTGCTTATATCACAACGCTATGATGGCAGTTCGCCTCTAGCGTACACCTTACGCACCTTCAATATGCAGACGATATCGTAGTCATGGCTGAGACCCTGGAGAATTTAAATAAAACGCTCGATGACTTCAAGTCTCCCAGCGAGTAGGTCCTTGAAATGAACATGGAAAATACAAAGGTCATGTTTATCATCCATTAATCTACTCCCGTAATATTTGGATTCTGTACTATCGAAGTTATTGACCAGTACATCTACCTAGGACAAACGGTTCCGATAGGTAAGTCCTAAGCCCGATAGGATAAACTAGTTTAGCCTGGGTCAAACTAGTTTGTCCTGAAATCGGGTTTGGAAAGTAACATAAATATCTATAATAAAAAAAAATGTAAGATGTTTGAGCGACTGCAATACATTGTAATGTTATACATGTGCGTGGGTAAGCGGTGGCCGGCGGACAGCGGACGAGCCGCCACCAGCTGTTCGTCTGCGGCCGCCATGCGCATGCGTGGGAACTATTTATTATGATATTTTTGTACACACAGTTATGTTGGTTGAAATATGTGTTGTTGATAGATAGAGACGCGTCAACTGCCAGCCGAGACTATTTGATAAACATTTAGAGCATCATTGTGCAAGCAGATTGTAGCCACGTTACCATTCGCTAACAATCAGATGTTTGTCGTTGTTGTGTTAGCTGCGGCGTGCTGCGTGACTCGCTCTGCCTAATGTGTGTTCATTGCTTACCTTGTCTACTGACTGCCAAAAGAACATTATCTCCTTACGACATGTCAATATAAGTCGTTATTTTAAGAGTGCCAATCTTGAATGAGGGTTCAAAGTGTTCTCCTTGTGGCGGAGGTCGGAAGCAAACTAATCTCGTGAGAAGTAGGTAGGTAGGTTGCTGTGGCGTCGCTTGTACGTCGACATTAGCGGCGGCGGCGTGTGCTCCACCCGGGAGCTCCCTCGCAGCGATGTCAGTGCCACGTCAGCCACGCAAGTCGGTCACTATCGCATCCGCTGCAGCGTTGCACCCGCACACAACAGAAACACGAGGCAGCACTTAATGCTCGCCCTCCCACTACCTATACTTTCTATAACAATATGTGAACTCACGGCCTATTGAAAAAACTACTGACATATTTATTATTCGTTGCTATTTAAAAATATTCCATGTCTAAGTGCACAGAATGTCAATGATGACTGCGGGCATATCAGCATATATTAGCACAGACCGAACAATTTGCTACATTTCATCATCCACTACATTATGTTGATGTATGCAGCGGCACCCGCAGCACCCGCACACACTAACCCAACAGCCGCTCGCTGAATACGTAATCGGCACAAAGTAAAGTCAGTAATTTTTGGGCCTTTCGCGAAATCACGTCGCGGGGGGTGACGGGGCCACGGCAAGTGCGGGGTGGTGCCCGAGGGGGGGATAATGAGGAGCGGCTGGCCGGACATGGCCGAGGCCCTAACTAAGGTTTATGTTACGGCCACTGATAGCTCCGCAAGTCACTCATTGGCCCATTTGGCCTCCTGGCATTTACGTGCTCTCAAGGAGACACTTAACTGCATATTAATCATAACCCCAGCTATGTGTCGTGCTTATATGTAATACATATTATTTCAACACTAAATGTTTATCCACTTGCAATTTATCTAGCAAACTTATCTGCTTAACCGACCGTACGTGTGACCGTGTGACGGCATTAGCTGGAGTCGAGGGTTCCTAGTGCCGTGCATCCGATGCGTCAACCCTGCCAAGTCGACAACATTTCGTGTCCCTACTGTCTCTAAGTAGGTAGCACATGTTTATTGTTTAGTAATCTTAAATAAACAATGTGAATAAAACGGCGACATAGCACAGGGTATAGTTAACATTCAGGCTGTCAGTCGCCGAATGTTCAGTCGCAGGAAGTGCACACAGCGCGGGCGTGTCCGTGCCATCTGCTGCCGAGCGACGTCACGCGTGGTGAGGGGCGCGCCGGCGGGAGGGGTAACCCGCAGACCACACGCATTTGCACGGCATTTGAAGCATGATCAAGTAAAGGGTTGTCAATGGAATTTGCTTGATCCGGTACCTACTCGGTAAGTAGGTAGTAGGAGGTATTGAGTAGAGACAGGTACATGTGTAGGTACTTAATGTGTTACTTGATTAACTAGCTTTTATCAGCGTCCCAAGGAAAATTTCCGCTCCGTGATGAAAAGGCGGCATTGTTTCCAGGGTGTCATGTCAACTTCCTTCATATTTACCAACATGTATAAATTGGTAAGTAACAAACATACTCTCGCGAATAGCGTGCTGTGACATGCGGTGCGTGGTTGCGTGCGGCGCGGCAGAGGCGCTCGCACCGCGCGCCAGGTTCGCAGGCGCTCCTCCCGCCCGGCCACATACTTCCCTTATGATCACTACTGTAATTTATGTGAAGCACTATCGCTCTGTCCTCGTCCAGCTAATGCGGATAATCTCCGGCCGAGAGCGAGACGGCGCGGGCGCCGCTCTCGACGTAACCGCGTTATCGTGCGGCCTCCTAATAAAATAAGATAAAGTCGCTTATAAAGTGGATGCTTCATGAAGCGAACGAAAAACTTAAGTAATATTTTTACTCATGTGGTAATATTGTGTTTCCTAAGGGAGATTGCACTAATAGCGCTTCAATAAACTCGGCGCGCTTTGTTCTCTGAAAAAGAGTGCTAGCGGCCAGGCTCGCTTCAGTCTTTGCACGCATGTTTAGGCTATCCTATACATACATAATATCTATACTAATATTATAAAGCTAAAGAGTTTGTTTGTTTGAACGCGCTAATCTCAGGAACTACTGGTCCGATTTGAAAATTTCTTTCAGTGTTAGATAGCCCATTTATCGAGGAAGGCTATATGCTACTTTTTATCTCGGTACGGGAAGTAGTTCCCACGGGATGCGGGTGAAATGTACTTATAAAAGTCGTGGTGGCCTAGTAGGCAAAAAACCAACCTCTCAAGTATGAGGGCGCGGGTTCGATTCCAGGTCAGGCAAGTACCAATGCAACTTTTCTAAGTTTGTATGTGCTTTCTAAGTATATCTTAGACACCAATGACTGTGTTTCGGACGGCACGTTAAACTGTAGGTCCCGGCTGTCATTGAACATCCTTGGCAGTCGTTACGGGTAGTCAGAAGCCAGTAAGTCTGACACCAGTCTAACCAAGGGGTATCGGGTTGCCCGGGTAACTGGGTTGAGGAGGTCGAATAGGCAGTCGCTTCTTGTAAAGCACTAGTACTCAGCTGAATCCGGTTAGACTGGAAGCCGACCCCAACCCCTTTTTCCCTTGAGTTTGTTTCGGCGTTTCTTCTCAGGGATCAGTCAGTTAGGAAATGCCGACCTCAGCGTTCTTATAATGACGTGTAAAAGTGATGTAATGTCCAACTTGCAAAATAAACGATTTCATTTCATTTCAACATAGTTGGGAAAAAGGCTCCGAGGATGGATGAATATGTACCTATAATATTATGTATATAAGCTGGAATCGTTTGACTGCCTCATTGGTCTAGCTGTCGCAAGCCCGGCTGCTGAGAACGAGGTCTCGGGTTCGATTCCCGGGATGGGCCGAAATCGCTTTGTGGGTTTTAGAAACTTGCACAAAGCAGCCCGGAGTCTGGAAGTTGGTGATTGATACATCCGTGCATCGGAAAATGTCGGTCCTGCGCCTGATCTCTCTCCGGTCGTGTCGGAATGCCGTCCCATCGGGCTATGAGAGTGAAAGAATAGTGAGTGCACCTGTGTCTGCGCAAATGCTTGTGCACTATAATGTGTCCTGCGCAGTTGGCTGATCTCCGTATATGAGAACAGCTGCCGTAGCCGATAATCCTATCCTATATATCCTAGGAGGACATCATCATCATATAACAATAAATAAGCGACGTACGTTTGGGAACCCCAGTATATTAATTGGTATTTGGGCAATATCATCAATATCTTTTTTTTTGAATTGTATAAATCATTTTTCCAGTAACGATTGCACTAAAATTATTTTGTATAATTTATTAATACATTTTTAGCTCAATTTGGATTGTATAACATTCTCAGGACTAGATAGAAAACTGTATGTTTGTAATTATTTTTATTTTCTTTTAAAAAGAGTGTCCATGGAGTTTCTTGCCGGTTCTTCTCCATGAGACCAACTCTTTGGAACCGTGCACCTAACTTTGACGTTTCGAAAGAGCTTTCATAGGCCTATTTGAAATAAAAAAATTTGAGTTTGAGTTTGAGTTTGAATATTCTAGCGATCGTAAGCTTTTTTAGCCTAGTAAAAATTACCAAATTAGAACTCATGGTAGTACATAATTGGTAACAGCTAAGTAGTGACAATATATAATATTCAGTCTAAAGTGTATTTTTAAGGCGTCCATATAATATATGAATTTGGGTGTGACTCAGTACGTTTAAAATGTAAGCACGCAACATGCAGCAAGCATGGCTTCTGTCACGGCTCCGGCGCTGCGGAGCTCCGGCGGCGGTCCCATGCGAGCTTATCGTCGCAGATGGTTTTCACGCTCACCACCGCAGCTTCGGCTTGCTGGCCGCCTCGCCCCTCCGCGCCTACGCGGTTTTGAATTGCACTCTAGGGGTAGGGCAGACAAGACTAGGGGTAGGAGTCGGTTTTGCAGCGATTCGTTTTCGTCACTAACTTTGATTTTTGGTAGTAATATTAATCTTTGAGTTGGATAGAATTTGGTGACCGTTGATCCATTTTAGGAACCAAAAATAATATTTGTGCCAGGTTTGTGATTTTTCTGATGTTATTTCATTTATTCTAGATCATAATATTATATAGTTTAGGGCCCTCATAATAAAGTCAACTGATTTTTTTTGGAGTTGTTTATTTTATTTGGTGCCTAGGCTTAGAGTCTTGAAAATATTTTTGGTGGTCGTCTAAATTATACCCAATTTTTAACAAAGATCATCACTCTCAATTTTTTTAGGATTCTGTCCGTTAACAAGGACGGGACCCACACATTTTGAGGATTAATTTATCTAGATGGTGGACCGACATTATGCCTTCAACGTACGAGAATAGGCGTGTGATAGCGCGCTCACAACATGGCTGTAGCTATCTGTCTCTCGCGCAATACATGGCACAGAGATATACAGCGCAGCGTGCAGACAGACACGCGGCGACGCGACGCTCGCCACTCCGCCGGCAGAAGGGGCACTCCGAGGAACTGCGATGATGACACGTCTCTTCAAAATTGTCATCATCATCCTCCGAGCCTTTTTCCCAAACTATGTTGGGGTCGGCTTCCAGTCTAACCGGATGTAGCTGAGTACCAGTGCTTTACAAGGAGCGACTGCCCTATCTGACCCCCTCAACCCAGTTACTCGGGCAACCCAATACCCCTTGGTTAGACTGGTGTCAGACTTACTGGCTTCTGACTACCCGTAACGACTGCCAAGGATGTTCAATGACAGCCGGGACCTACAGTTTAATGTGCCATCCGAAACACAGTCATTGGTGTCTAAGATATACTTAGAAAGCACATACAAACTTAGAAAAGTTGCATTGGTACTTGCCTGACCTGGGATCGAACCCGCGCCCTCATACTCGAGAGGTTGGTTCTTTGCCCACTAGGCCACCACGACTCTCTTCAAAATCGTGTCAGGTACTTATTTATTAACAACTTTATTTTATAAGTATTAAAATGAAAGAATTTATTCGACAAAACACAAGTAGGTGCATAATAAAACATGTAACGCGTATTCATGAAGTTCATATACTTATCTACCCATATTCCCAAAAAATAAACGGAATTGAATTTGGACTTTCTGCATTTATCTACATCGTGACTTGTAGTTAACCACATCGGATTCCGTCACGTCACTAAAATTATGCTTGTTTGAACGTAAAAAATGAATTACAATGTAACCACTTTTTTACTGTCAGTCATCTAGAAATATTGCAATCATGCGTCTCTAGTTTTGTATTTTCCGCGCATTGCAGATGAGTTCGCAACACAAAAACGCACCAATCATGTCTGTGACAAAAACGCGCATTACCGGTGCGACGAGCGAGAACGCCGAGCGCGTTCCTAATGACCGCGCGACCGCTGCGCTTTAACCGCTCTACTCGCTCCACCCGCTCTAACCGCTCGCAGCTGCTGCGGCCGCGCAACGCCATTCAGCCTAATGCACGTTGTTACAGCTGATGCACGATGGACGTCGTTACGACATGATTTTATGATGAGACAAAACGATTGTTATGGAGTGATTGCTGGTCGCCGCAACAATCTGAGATGTTTCATATAATGGCAATCCGCTCGGACACTTGTACGTACGCATGGCCCCACAGATTTACTCGGACATCAGCGGCGGTATTATCTACGTAGTATATTGTAGAGGTGCAACCGGCTGAGCGAGTTATACAATTTGTTTCTGAACAACAGTGGCTGTCGCTCTCTTCAGACTTCCGTCACTGTTACAAACTCTTTTGCACCGACCCTTATTCAGCGCTAGCTGTTTCCCCGCGGTTTCATCCGCGTCCCAGGGGATCTTCTTCCCGTACCCAGACAAATACAGCTTAATATGTTACTCGGGGATAGCCTAGCTTTCCAACTGTGAAAAATTTTTTCAAATAGTTTCAGTTAGGATCTGTAAGAAAACTAATGAGGTAAATGTTTCCTACGGCTTAATTAAAGAAATAGACCTCGATCTGGATGACAATAGCATTAAGGACATACTAGAATGTGAGGTTGATATTTTATCCGTAAAACGTTTAAGCCGGAGAAACGATGAAGGCAAATGGGTTGCAAGTGCGAGTATTCGCATTTGTTTTCAAGGTCCTATTTTACCTCCGTTTGTTTTTGCGTACGGTATGAGGATGGAAGTATTGCCTTTTAATTTCCTTGTTACCCAGTGTTCAAAATGCTGGAAATACGGGCATATTAAAGCATTTTGTCCTAATAAAAAGCAGATTTGTCCGAAATGTGGTGGCGAGCATGACAATTGTGAAACAAATAATTTTCAATGTGTTAATTGTAAAGGAGACCACATGTCTATGGTGAAGAGCAAGTGCCCGGCATTTTTACGTGAAAAAGAAATAAGAGATATAATGTGCAAGCATAATTGCACATACAAAATGGCTCTTATTAAAAATAAAGAAAATAAGAATGTAATACCTAGTCCGAATTTATTTACTGTCGATGAATTTACTAGAGCCGAGGTAAAGGCTGGAAAATCCTATTCAGATGTTGTCAAGCAGTCATTCCTGCCTACTGAAAATTCGGATGAAGATAGAATGTCTCCTATTCTGAATTCGAATAAACTTTTGGTTCGTTCTAAGAAGACTCTCAAAAATAAAATTACAAAAGTCAAGAAAGGCAGGCGTAAAAAAATAAGATGCCCAGTTGAGGATGAAGAGATATCGGAATTTTTGGCAGAAAATATAGAGACTACTGAGTCCCAATCAGGCGATAAATCTCGTAAAAAGCATGATTTCAGTCTAAAACGATTTTTGAAGAATATAAAAGAAATTTTGAGTGCAAACAGTGGCATGGAAGCCAAAATAATAGCAGTTATAAAATATTTTACTACAGAATTAAAGTCATTTCTGAGGAGTTTTCTGAGTGTTGATTTTTTGCTGGAGGTACTAGGGTGCTCTAACAATGGATAAGACCTTCAACGCAAAAAATAGAGTTGTTACCATTCTACAGTGGAATGCGAACAGTTTAAGCCCTAAAACAGATGATTTTCAATGTTTGTTACTACGGGAAAAGATACACATTGCTGTTGTAAGTGAAACTTGGTTATCTTCTGATAAATCTTTAAATATTAGTAACTATAACATTATCAGAAAGGATAGATTGGATTCCTATGGAGGTGTATGTGTTATAACGCATAAATCAATTAAAGTCTTGCACAGAGATGTTGTACATCCAAATTCTAGTATTGAGATGATCATCGTCGAAGTTTTGAATGTGCCTGGTATAAAGAACATTATTTCAATTTATTGCCCCCCCTCATCTATTACTAATCAGTCCGACTGGCATTATATTTTTAATAGATTTGATAAGGAAACATTAATTGTTGGTGATTTTAATGCGCATCATATAACCTGGTCAAATAAGACTGATCGACGGGGAGAGATGGTATATGACGCTTATTTTGATAAAGATTATTTGTGTTTGAATGATGGAAATGCTACAAGAATTAAGTCTGTTAATGGATTTTTACAACAATCTTCTCCAGATGCTTCATTTGTTTCTACTGATCTAGCTACAAAAATGTCTTGGGAGACTACAAATGAGTCACTAGGCAGTGATCACATCGTAATCAAAATGAAGTACGGTTATGAATCTGTAAATAATTTCATAAAGCGACGTAACTTTAAGCAAGCTCGGTGGAGTGAATACCGCGAAAAATCGGAAGAAGCGTTCGCTAATGTAGATCTTTCGTTGAGTGTTCAGGAATCTTATAACTTATTTGCATCCAAAATTGATCAGGTAGCTGAAGAGACAATTCCATGGATTAAAATCTGTCAGGATCCTACAGCAAAATTTGTACCGAAACCTTATTGGACTTCAGAGTTGTCTAAGGCCGTAGCCGAGAGACGCTTGGCATTGGCAAAATTAAGACGTAATCCTACTCCAGATAATTATAATATGTATATGACTAAAATAAATACAGCCCGAAAACTGGTTGGCAGAGCTCGTTCTACGGGCTGGAAGGAATTCTGCACGAGTATTGATTCAGAAACATCCGCGTCAGAGATGTGGAAAAGAATGAGATGGGTAAAAGGTGGGAGGTATGGTAACCGTTGTGTTGATTCTGACAAATGTAGAGAGCTATTACAATCCTTGACACCTGATTTAGCTTGCGAAGAACCACCACTTTTTATGGAGGGTTCATGTGCCATGGAAGATGATATAACATTGTTTGAATTGTTAAATTGCTTGAAGCACAAAGATACGTCGCCAGGCGTAGATAATATATCTTATTCTATGCTTTTCAATTTGTCTGTTACAGGTAAAAAGTTTTTGTTACATATATATAATTTAATACTACAAACTGGTATAATACCAAACCAGTGGAGAAGCATAAAGGTAGTTCCGATTCCTAAGCCCGGTAGGGACCCCAATAGTTCTAATTCCCTGCGGCCTATTTCCTTAATGTCTTGCCCATGTAAAGTATTTCATGGAGTTTTACTGAAGCGTCTTGAATGGTTCGTAGAGAAATCATACCTTTTGTCTCCTTCCACTATTGGTTTTCGTAGGTCACGCTCGTGCTTGGACAACCTAACACGGTTAATATCATCCATTCAGATTGGGTTTTCTAAAAATATGGCCACTATTGCATGTTTTGTTGATATAAATAACGCTTATAATAATGTAAATATTAATAGAATGATTTCCTTGTTAAATAGAATTGGGGTTGGGGGGAAGCTTTGTACATATATTTTTAATTATTTGATTCAAAGGTATTTACAAATTGATACGGGAATGGATGGTATCTTAGTAAGACAGGCAAGTGTAGGTTTAGCTCAAGGTGACCCATTATCTCCTCTCCTTTTTAATATTGCAACTATGAATATTTGTAATTTAATCACTAGCTGTAATGTATCACAGTATGCAGACGATTTTGTTCTCTATGTGTCTTCAAGTAAACATAATTTAGATTCAGCCATCCGTCACTTGTACACAGCTTTAGATGTTCTTGTTAAAAATTTAGGTGAGATGGGATTATTTCTGTCGGAATCAAAATCAAATGTTTGTCTGTTTAGTAGGTCTAGGTGCTTAACGAATGTCCACATTAGTATTAATAATAAGGAATTGAAAGTTGTTGATAAAATTAAATATCTGGGGTTGTGGCTTGATTCATCTCTTCGTTGGGGAGCTCACATAAATGAAACATGTGAGAAAGCTTACAAATATTTAAATATTCTTAAAACTTTAGCTGGGAAATCTTGGGGCATTCATCCGAAACATTTAAGGAGACTGTACATCTCACTTGTTAGAAGTCGAGTTGATTATGCTAGTTTTTTATACGGTAATAGCGCTAAGACGCATTTGTATAAACTAGATGTTTTACAAAATCGTGCATTAAGAATTTGTGGTGGTTTCATTCGTACAACACCTATTTGTGTCATGGAGAGTGAGCTCTGCGTATCACCACTATTTGTGAGGAGATATTGGCTAGCATGTAGGTATTGGTTAAGGTTGAGCTCCTTTTCCAATGATGCAACTTTATCTTTATTACAAGAACTATCTGTTTTGTGCACCAATGCATATTGGAGGAATAAGAATAAACCCATTTTGATTGATATTTATAATAAGTTTAATAACAATATTGTGCATAAGTCCCCTATATTAGACATGTATAGTTTGGATACTTGGGTATCAAATATTAATATTCGAGATTGTGTTATTTGTAATGTTGACGAATTAGATGTACCAAAGCGTTCAATGAGTGTGGCAAATTTAAGAATGTTGATTTCTAATATGTTTAGTTGTAGATACGATAATTATTATTTTATATTTACCGATGGCTCTAAAAGTGTTCATGGTGTTGGCGCAGCATTTTTTGATGTCCAAACAAACACTAGTATGAAATTTAAATTGTGCAATGACGCTTGTATCATGAGAGCAGAATTAACGGCTATAGTAAAAGCTTTGTCCTATGTTCAGAGTTTGCCGTATAAGGATGTTGTGATTATGACCGACTCCAAAAGCGCTTTACAGCATTTGATTCGTTGTGTATCCGGAGTTCGAGGCATGCCGATTGCATACGAGGCATTAAAAAGTATACAATTTCTTCAAAAACAACTTGTAAATATTAAAATTCAATGGATAACTTCCCACATAGGTGTCCCGGGAAATGAAATGGCTGACAAGCTAGCTTCCGAGGCTATTGCTGATGGCATAGTTATTCCCGGTGACCCTTATTTTACTGAGCTTATTCCTCACATGAAAAAGTTTTGTCATAATTTGTGGGAGGAACATTTTAGTTTTGTTACAGTAAGAAAGGGTCTATGGTACAGAACTATTCAGCATGATCTGCCTCGAACTCCTTGGTTTGACGTGGGTAACATGCCGAGAGAACTTTTAGTGTTAGCATTTAGAATAAGGTCAGGCCATGTGCCTGCTAATAGGTTTCTGCACTTGATGGGTGTGAAACCATCCCCGTTATGCAATACCTGCACTCATCAAGTAGTGGACGACTTATACCACATTCTGTTAGAATGTTGTGCATTCGACGACTTGAGGCTACAGCTGTGTACGGCGGTTGGTGGCGATATGTATAGTGGTGGAGTTAATGTTTTGCTTGGGAGACCTCTCTCGGAACAGAGTGTTTCTATCTATAAATTTGTAAAAAATGTGTTTTTGAGGAGAGATTCTTTTTAGTTCGTGTATTTTACTATCAGTTTATTTTAATTTCTTTTTTCATTCAATCCTTAGTTAATTTTTTATATTCTGTTTCGGGTTGTCTCTCAAGTAAGGCGTGGGATTTGCCATTGTGCATGTCGCCATCGATTATATCGAATGGCTCTGGCATTGATTCTTTGAATGCACAATATTTAATTCAATTCACTTAATTTTTTATTGACTAATTTTTATATAGAGTTTATTATTTGTTTTTTTATTTAATTTGTGTAAAACCTAACGAGGCTGGCATAACGCAGCAGCGTTTAAGCCTCTAAAAATAAAAGATTTTAAAAAATAGTTTCAGTATTTCGGAGCCATTTCGGAACGAACAAACGAAAAATGATTCCTCTTGTTATGTTGTTATTAGCTTAGAAGTACCTATAGATAATAGGTAATTGGAGAAAAGTAGAGAGCAGTGAGCCATAGTGAAGCTTGTGGCTGGCTGAGCGCGCCCGAGGCCGGCTACTGAACCTGATGATACATTATACATGCATACTACGAATATTAGGAGCCGCACCGCCATGTATCAACTAAATAGGACACAATGGGCCCCTACACTATTAATTTTAATCTGACGACCGACAAGTTCGCGTAAACAAGTCGGGAGCGCAAAGTACCACCACATTACAACACACAGAAGTACCACAACCTGAATAATGATCTAACGTTACACTCGCGTACAATTCAAATTCAAAATATTTTATTTCGGATTTCTCCATATCTGTAGTGTTAGTATAAATACAATACAATACATAGTGATAGCTGGCTAACGCATCGGTTGCAGGGCGGGCGACAGGCGTCACAGTCACTGGTTTTGGAAGGACAAAACCTTAACCACTGAAAACCAAATAAAATAGTTAGGTACTCGTCTTAACGTTCAGCTATCTATTTATACTTTAAAATGTTTGTTTTTAATGGATTAACTCAATAACTAAATCAAGAATTGCTATCAATCTGTTGGCGCACACGTTAGTTTTATTAAAGTACCTTCTGCAGTTTTCGCCTTCGTGGTCACGTTGTATGGAAAACTTATGTGCTACAAATTTTCGTATTTTGTAACGTTGGTAGGTATATGTAATGAATTTCCTCTCTACAGCGGGAACTTGGGATGTTACGCCACACGGGCACGCGCGCACGTGTGGCGCCGCGTGCCACTCCTCGGTGCGTCGCCATCGTCTCCTGGCGGCTGGCGCACGAGCTCCACAAGCTGCTCACTGCGAGGGCACTGTGGCCACGCAGCACTCATCGTTCACGAGTCAGTGGCACGAGATTCGGCGTCCATTCTACGCAAGCTCGACAAACAACCCCGCGCTCCCGATTATAACAGCTACGATCATTTAAAAACCGGCCAAGAGCGTGTCAGACCACCATCTCATCTGTCCCGATCCCATCCATCCTGTCCCGATCCCATCAACTCAGAAAAAATCTGAGAGAAATTGGAAAAAGTAGATCGACATCTCTCGTGCATTAAGTATGTAGGTACATATTTGCAAAAACTAGATGGGTTATGTACCTATGTTGGGTTTAACTGATTAAAATTATTCTTTTTTTGTTTGAAAAAATACACGTTCAGGACTGAAGATACGTAAAGTAAGTTAAATAAAATGCTTGCATAGGTAAATGGTTAAATGACGAACTTAGTTCCGAAATTATTTTGTGCCATTATTCAAAATGCTGCATTATCCAACCAATCAAGTTCAAAATAATTTCCTAGGAAGTCTTTATAAATTTCAGATTTTTTTCGTATTTTAAAACTTATGACTATAAAGTTAGGGGAGGGGACAACTTTTTCTATTTTTGAAGCGATTATTTCCAAAAATATTATCAAAAAATGATTGACCTCACTACCTGCCTACGTATAGGAGCACCGTGCTGCTCCCCTCATCGCTGCCACTGTGGTGAGGCTGTCACCAGCCTCGGACACCACGGCCTGTCGTGCAGCCGTAGTGCGGGCCGTATTGCGCGGCACGCAAACATCAACGACATTATACGTCGAGCTCTTGTTGCCGTCGAGGTAACAGCTGTGCTAGAAGTAAGAGACCAGACGGCATGTCGTTATTCCCTTGGAAGATGGGTAGGCCTTTAGTATGGGACGCATCCTACTTTACAAGTTTTGTGTGCGGTGGAAATGGTCATCCAACGAGGTAATGCTGCCATTCGATAGCGATGACAAAAAAAAGTCTCTCCCCACTTTACGTGTACTAAAACCTCTTTTTCCACTTTGCGTGATTGATATTGGTAAGTGCATATTTCAGCAGCGACATTCAGCTCTAGTGCTAACGGTCACTGAGATTTTCGGCGGACACTCGGAATTCCTTGTTTACTACGGAACCCTAATTACAAACTGCTGTAAGTAAATATGTTATTCATACCTAATTAGAAAAGTAAGTAAGTACATAATTGTTTGCAAGTGATGCGGAGGGGCACGTGTATTCCTCTCGCCTTGGCCTTGGGGAGATCAACGGTTCGTCTGTAAATGAGCATTGAAGTCCGACTTCGGACAGCCCGACTTGGATGTAGTAGGTTATTAGGTTTTTACTTTCTAAACCACCCATAAGAAGGAGCCCCCGAAGCGGCGCTCCGTCGACTTTAGATTCACCAGGCCTTCAGTCAAAGCAAAAGTCGTTCTATTTTTCATTACTATTAAAGTACTATTCTTATTTTACCATCTCATTGTTTATAGAGTAACTAAGAATGAGATTTCTTACAACAAATTCCGATTTATTAACTGCCCGCACGTAACTGTTCATTCAATTCAGTCATACCGCTCATTTAATTATTTTCCTGCTCGATATTTTTTCATTGATCCATTTTTTTTTTACTCATGTTTACTTTACTGCTTAGTGTTAGTGCTAACTGCAGATATAGTTATTAAACGTGCCATTTATAATTTTAAACTTACCAAAACTGCTACTTACAACGACTTCTTAAAATCAATGCCTTTTTAAATAAATAGTAAGTACATCGAAGATCGTTTACCTTTAGCTAAGAGCTTACTCAAATGCAGTAGGTACCGATAGGAAATGTTTATTTATTATACGGATTTCCTATCCTAAATATAAGCATGTGATTGAAGCAATCAAACACTTTTTCCAAATTGCCTGGGAAGGAATTGTACCTATACATAAATTCATAGTTCCTAGGAAATGTAATGGACTGGTCTGCATTTAAGTTTTAGTAAAAGATGGGCCTGAGTTGGTACTTACCTGATATATCGTATCAGTAATGGCAGGACTACTGGCATCGCTCGCTACAGATAATCCTATCATCGGTCCGGACACGGCCGGCCGGACAGCGCTCGGCGGTAATGAATCAAACGCTGCGCGCGCAAGCGAGCGCCCCAGTCACTCACCAGGGGCCCGATTCTCCTAAGTTAATATTGTCAAAATCGAATAGAAATTGAATCGCAATATGATCGCAATAGCAGTTTTAACCTTATCGGGCATTCTGCTACTAATATAAGACCAATCGTATTCCAATGTATCGTATTCCCTCCTAAGCCACGTCTATAAGCTGTTCTCAAGAGTGATCACGAACCGACTTGCGCGAAGACTCGACGAATTCCAACCACCGGAGCAGGCTGGGTTTCGGAGCGGATACGGCACCATAGACCACATCCACACAGTGCGGCAGATTATACAGAAGACCGAAGAGTATAATCAGCCCCTGTGTCTAGCATTTGTGGACTATGAGAAGGCCTTTGACTCGGTTGAAATCTGGTCTGTTCTGGAGTCCCTGCAGCGTTGTCAAGTAGATTGGCGATACATCCAAGTGATGAGATGTCTCTACGAAGCCGCTACAATGTCCGTCCAAGTACAGAATCAGCAAACAAGGCCCATACCGTTGCATCGAGGAGTGAGACAAGGGGATGTTATTTCCCCGAAACTATTCACTAATGCAATGGAGGATATGTTCAAGACGCTGAACTGGAAAGGACGCGGCATCAACATCAATGGCGAACACATCTCTCACTTGCGATTTGCTGACGATATCGTCATCATGGCGGAAACGCTGCAGGACCTACAACAGATGCTGAACGACCTGGCTGAATCTTCTCTACGCATCGGCCTACGGATGAACTTGGACAAAACCAAGGTCATGTTTAATGAACATGTTCTACCGGAACCGATTGCGATACACGGCGCCGTTCTCGAAGTTGTTCGGAAATATGTATACCTCGGGCAGACATTGCAGTTAGGTAGAAACAACTTTGAGGACGAGGTGAATAGGAGAATTCAGTTGGGTTGGGCTGCATTTGGGAAGCTACGTCGAGTCCTAACATCGTCGATCCCACAGTGCCTAAAGACAAAAGTCTTCAATCAGTGCGTCCTACCTGTCATGACTTACGGAGCCGAAACGTGGACACTGTCGGTACGGCTGGTTCACAAGTTTAAAGTCGCTCAGCGGGCTATGGAAAGGGCTATGCTCGGCATTTCTCTGAGGGATCGCATCAGAAATGAGGTAATCCGTCAGAGAACCAAGGTCATCGACATAGCCCACCGAATCAGCAAGCTGAAGTGGCAGTGGGCTGGCCATATTAGCCGAAGAACCGATAACCGTTGGGGTAAACGAGTTCTAGAGTGGAGACCACGCCTCGGTAAACGTAGTGTAGGACGTCCTCAGGCACGGTGGAGTGATGACTTGCGCAAGACGGCTGGCAGGAGCTGGATGCGAGAAGCCGAAAATCGATCTCAGTGGCGTGCACTTGGAGAGGCCTATGTCCAGCAGTGGACTGCGATAGGCTGATGATGATGATGATGATTCCAATGACATTCGATTGGTTTGCGATTGGTCTGCTATTTTGGTGATTTTGGTCTATACGGTAGTTTGCTGTACAATCATTTTGCGATCGTAAATCATTTGCAGACAAAATGATTCATCATTGAATTTATTCATTATTGAATGACAGAAAAGGATAAAAACGTTTATTTCAAAGAAAAAATAGCGGAATGCCACATACATAATGGTCCCCCGACACGTCAAAATGAGGTATTCCACAAAACGCACCTGATGAAACGCACCTATTTTATTCCACGAAACGCACCTACGATAAATTTTCGATTAGAGATGGGATGCTAACTGAAACTATCGATAATAAGTAAAAAATGTTATTTTATACAATTTACAAAAATGCTTTACTCCTAGACCATAGAGTGTTTTTTTAAATAAAGTATTCCTGGTTAGTATGGACGAAAACCAAAACCGAAATTATTAGTACAATACTCCCTTAATCTCTGGCGATACGGGGCGCGCGTGGCGCGGGAGCACACATACACAAGCCGCAGCCCCGCCTCCCCATTGTATCCTTTCGCGTCACAGGTTGCGTTTACCGACTTCACTTGTAAAAAGTATTGTCAACAAGAAAAGCTTTACAATATTGTATTTTTTTTTATTTATGTTGGTTATGTTTTTTTTCCGAATATGGCAAGACGCTATTAATAAAATTGCGATTTCAACGGCGTCACACAACGCACGGCCAAAACCAAAATATCAGGATCGCATAAATCAGATGAGTAATATACCAATCAACGAATGTCCATGGAACTGCCAACCATGTACTAGGACCGCATAACTTACAGGAGTATAGCAGTCAAGAGTGTCACGATTTTACGATATATAAAATCAGGTATCAGGCCTTTTGTTTTCTAGAAAGAGACAAAATATAGAAGAAGGGGCAAAGTATGGTCCGGTTTCTATTGTTTTGTGTAAGTAACTATTTACTATTATCGGTATTAGCAAAAAAACATGTGGTGTAAATGCATTATTAGTTGGTTGTTGAGTTAGTAAAAATGAATGTTTGCATGTGAGTTAGTAAAAATGAATACCGGAAAAAACAGTAAATAGCACAATTTGTGACCAAAACTTAAGCACATTTAAATAAATAAAATAAATATATGGATGGTAATTGTCTACTGGTAGAGAACGCCTAAGGCGTTAAGTCCGCCGTTGTACAATGTGCAAAAAGTATTTTAAATAAATAAATAGTAAGAACAAAAAGTTTAAGAAGATAATTGAACTGAAACGTTCTGTTTATCCGAACAAGGTCCAATAAAAAAAAAAAACTGCAGTATGTGCAACACAACTGCTGACTAGATTCAAATTATTTTTGTTAATTAAATTTGAAATTTATTTTCTTGTTTGTGAATATTTTTATTACAATCTCTTTGTTAGTTATGGGCTCCTGGTACTTTTGTTACCGGTACAAAAAGTCGAGTCACATTTTCGGGTTTATAAAATGCCCATGTTGTCTTCACCTGTGTTTTAATGTAAATTTTATTATTTTATTATATTTATATGAGAGCTATTAAAACCTTTTCCTACATCGAAGTTTTTCATTTAAAATTTCTTCTAACACTTTCATTTCTGACGGTACTCTGCTACGTGAAATTTTATGCGGGTGACGAAACGGAACTCAAAATTTAAATATTAAATTATTTATTTTGCTCGAATGATCAATCGGGATTTGGTGTATGGAAAAAATAGTTGGTGACCAATGGGTACTAATGACAAATTGGGAATAACTCATATTAACTTCCTCTTTGAACCCAAAATAACATTCGTCTCTGAATAGGTACACATTATAGTGCCAAAAGCAAAAAGATATTTTTCTGTCAATTTCTCACTTTTGGTTAAGCAACTTCGATGATATCGATGTACAAATGATTTCTTTAAATTATCGATATATTTTATTATGTTTACTTAATTCTCTTCCCTATTTTTAAACATGGGTGCGTTTCGTGGAATAAAATAGGTGCGTTTCATCAGGTGCGTTTTGTGGAATACCTCCTCTTTCCTTCTAAAGTCTATGGATTAAAAAAAGTTCCGCCAGGACAACGTTCGCCCAGCGGAATCAGTTTTTGGTGAATTTCTCCACAATGGCTGCATACACAAATTTTTATTTACCATACACAATTATAGAACGTCTTACACTAATTATCTGCATAATTAAAATCTTTAAATTCAACAACATTCCGCTGCGCGAACGCACACGTTCACAGCAGCAGTGTTTGTAAACGATGAAGTAAGATTCATTACATTTCATGTGCACCCAATGTTTCAACGCAAAACATTTTTGTTACATGTAACATAACATGGCGCGCGTGGCTCTGTAAAGACCACACAAGCGGGCGGGTCACCTGTGACTATCCAATTTTGTTTCCGTTGCGTGTCTCCTCCGGGGCACTCGCGATTGTGACTCGGAATATAAGTAAGCAATATAAAAATAAATACATACTTACTCGTACATGCATTATTTACTATTCATCAATTTCGATTTCCCCTTCCAACTACCTTAACTTCATAAGTGTAGTGATAAACGAATGTACATTATGTTGCTATTGCTATGCAAATGAGGCCGGCGGCCGGCGTAGCGACAGACAAGACTGCCTGCGAGTACCGCGTACTGACGCGCACGTGGTGAAGCGGCACGGAGCAGCGCGTTCCTCATTGCGAGATGAAGGTAAAGCACATGTATGTGGTGTGGCGGCACTGGCGGCGCACGGCGATTCTGTCTGCTTATGAATGGTGCTGCGCGTCGCAGACACGCTAACACTTTTTTAACTATCATTCTCCGAGCCTTCTTCCCAACTACGAACTACCAACCAGTGCTTTACAAGAAGCGACTGCCTATCTGACCTCCTCTACCCAGTTACCCGGGCAACCCAATACCCCTTTGTTAGACTGGTGTCAGACTTACTGGCTTCTGACCAACCGTAATGACTGTCAAGGATGTTCAACGACAGCCGGGTCCTACAGTTTAACGTGCCATCCGAAACACAGACATTGGTGTCTAAGATATACTTAGAAAGTACAAACTTAGAAAAATTGCATTGGTACTACTTGCCTGACCTGAAATCGAAGTGTGCGTTACCCTGGCCAGATGTTGTCGAAAATGGTCATTTTAATCTTATAGATAATTAGTTGTGCGGCTTCTGTAATTGTTGCGCACATTTTTAAATTTGTTGCGCTTATAGTTTTTTAATTATTTCACAAAAACATTTCCTGCTGGAGTAACGTTACCCCAGCCAGACCTTTTTCTTTCTGATGGGAATATTTAAATAAATATTACCTATAAAATTAGTTGTAAATGTTGTGCCATATTTTGTATTTGTTCTTTCTTCGGTTGCGAAGTTATTCGAGATTTTGCTGGGGTAACGTTTTCGGTTTTGCTAGATCTTTGAAATGGTTAAGCGGATTCTTATCAAATTTTGTACATGACTTCCTAGGAATTAGTTTAAATTTGTTCGGCAATAATAAAACCAAAATAATGCATACCTTAAAGGTTATTTCATTAAATGGAAAAACGTTTCAATTGGTCCCAGCACCCTCAATAAGAAGTCTAAAGACTTACTTTAAACGTCATTTTAAAGCTTGTAACTGCCTTCAAATGTATATGAAGTTTCATTAGCATCCTGTAAGTATTTAACAAGTTATGATGGTATTCAGTTTTTCACGAGCACGGTCTTGATGCGCGCGCTGTTATTTGGCCACAGGATTGGATATATGAACTGAATGTTATCTCAATAATTAGTTATATAGATCAGGTGTATGTCAGTAAAATTTCAGCTCAGTATCAGTATCAGGATAATTAATGAGATAATACGATTAAAGTCATTAGGAAGTGAATGACCGTGGTAACCCGACCAAGTTTAGGTGGTTACGAAAAAGCGAAAACGCAGAACATTATACTATCTTTTCAAATGTTTAGTATAATACACCTTACATTTCGGTACAGACGCGTACACTGTTGTTAAATACATAATAATAATATAATATTATTTTTATCTAGTTGCACAAACTTAACAAAAATCACCGCTAGAGCGTGCCGTTCGGTGGGACGCGGGAGGGGTGGGGTGAAGGGGTGATACATTGTTTGCATAACGCACTAAACCTGCTCCATAAACATAATATAATTCATCTTGTAGAGTGCGCGTGCGCTTCGGCAGTTCCATTTCCTGTTTTTGCAAATATTTATCAAGTGCGTGAGAGTTATTGTATAATACAAGTGTGGCGAATTACTGCTAATGTGGAGTGCTTGTATTGAAGATCATAATTATGGTGCGGGCTGCTTGATGAATTCACGAACAAGGTAAGCCGGCTTAATATAACTATAGAAATATTAGCAAAATTATTATTAATATGTACTTGTCGTTAGGTACTTATCTAAAACTGTATTTTAAGGCTTAAATATTGAATTTAGGAACTTAAGTTCTTATTATTTTCTGTTTCGTACTCAATTATTACTTAGACTGGAATTCTCAACAATGATAACGACATATTTATCCTTCACTTACTACATAGTAGGTACCTAGTAGACATACGTAAGTTTAGTGTTAACTGAAAAAAAACATTGTATATTATTTATTTTCTGTGATCATTACACATTCCAATATGTGTATATTTAAATAAAAACTGTAACTGTGTATACTGAAATCTATAATTTAAGTAAAAAATAATAGAAAATTAAAAAAAGCAAAATTACTATCTGTGATTGTTTTTAAGTATAAGTATACTTTAAAAGTTCAATTGAAATGATTATTTTACCTGCCAATAAAAAATCTTTAAAAATCATGTAGTTTTTTTTTTAACTTTTGTACACGTCTGTACTAAATTTGTAATACTATACTACATTATTTTAGAAGGTACCATAATGTTCTGCGTTTTCGCTTTTTCGTTACCACCTAAACTTGGTCGGGTTACCACGGTCATTCACTTCCTAATGACTTTAATCGTATTATCTCATTAATTATCCAATGTAGGTACTGAGCTGAAATTTTACTGACATACACCTGATCTATATAACTAATTATTGAGATAACATTCAGTTCATATATCCAATCCTGTGGCCAAATAACAGCGCGCGCATCAAGACCGTGCTCGTGAAAAACTGAATACCATCATAACTTGTTAAATACTTACAGGATGCTAATGAAACTTCATATACATTTGAAGGCAGTTACAAGCTTTAAAATGACGTTTAAAGTAAGTCTTTAGACTTCTTATTGAGGGTGCTGGGACCAATTGAAACGTTTTTCCATTTAATGAAATAACCTTTAAGATATGCATTATTTTGGTTTTATTATTGCCGAACAAATTTAAACTAATTCCTAGGAAGTCATGTACAAAATTTGATAAGAATCCACTTAACCATTTCAAAGATCTAGCAAAACCGAAAACGTTACCCCAGCAAAATCTCGAATAACTTCGCAACCGAAGAAAGAACAAATACAAAATATGGCACAACATTTACAACTAATTTACAACTAATTTTATAGGTAATATTTATTTAAATATTCCCATCAGAAAGAAAAAGGTCTGGCTGGGGTAACGTTACTCCAGCAGGAAATGTTTTTGTGAAATAATTAAAAAACTATAAGCGCAACAAATTTAAAAATGTGCGCAACAATTACAGAAGCCGCACAACTAATTATCTATAAGATTAAAATGACCATTTTCGACAACATCTGGCCAGGGTAACGCACACGAAATCGAACCCGCGCCCTCATACTTGTTGGTCTTTACCCACTAGGCCACCACAACTTTTTTAACCGACTTCCCAAAAAGGAGGAGGTTCTCAATTTGGATGTTTGTTGCTCGCGCATATATCCGTCTTTTACCAACCGACTTGAACAATCCTTTTTTGGTTACAAGCAGTGCCGGCTTTAATTCTACTAGCGCCCTGGGCGAGATTTCTACGGCGCCCCCAACTGCAATTCAAACCCATACGAAAAACAGAGACATAATATATGTAGTTACCGATTGCGCGAGCGAAGCGAGCGCGAAATTTTTTGTTATATTTTAGAACTCAAAACAAAAATGACTTAAAATGTTGCCCAAACGTAGATAATTCTTTGTTGGTGTTGGCGCCTATGAATTAAAATTTTGGGACTTAAAGTAGTACCATAAATAGAAACTAGAAGTTACTTTCTAATTACCTAATAAAAGGACTTAAAAACGACGCTACCTTTTTGCTAGCGTAGACAAAAAAATGTTGAAAAATAAAAACAACTACAAAGTGAAGCAAGCCCGAAAAAGCTTTTTTGAGATTTCGATCACTAAAAGTCCTTAACATATATAATAAAAGGCGACTGTGAAGTGAAGAAGCCGCGAGCGAAGGGAGCGCGAATTTTTTTGAGTATTGGGACATTAAATTCAAAGTAGCTATATGTGAAAAAAACGTAAGTGTAAAGAAACCGCGAGCGAAGCGAGCGCGAAAATTTTTGAGTTTTGGGACATAAAAGTAGTGTATCTAACGCGCCCGGCATTGTATGACAATACATTAATTTAATTGAAATTTCTTGGTCCAGGAGCGTACCGCGGCGCCCCTGAGACCGCGGCGCCCGGGTTATTCGCACACCATGCACCATAGGTTAAGGCGGCCCTGATGCTATCCATACATTTGGATACAGTTCTTGTAAGCTGCGATCTTTGATGAAAATTAAAACAAAAATAGGAGTAAAATTCTGATCAAGGATTGGTTGGGGGCGCCTGCGGCGCCCCTTATGTCCGGCGCTCTGGGCCGTCGCCCAACCGCGCCATACCCTAAAGCCGCTACTGGTTACAAGGGTATGCTTCCCAAATGGTCCATCAGTATCAGATCCAGGATCTGATCATACCAACACTGAGCAATCGATAAAATAGGGCAAACACTTGAAATTCAGGTGTATGCGTAATGGAGACGAGGGAAAGTTGAGGGAACTTTGCCCAGTTTGCAGAAACTTAGAATAGAAATAACAATAAAAAGTACACATATGGTCTTTCTCATCTGGGATTGTTCCCGGTTGCATCCTCGTTCGTATTATGGTGGCCCTTTAGTCATCCTAGTGATTCGAGAATAGGATACAAAGACCCATTTAGACGTGCTTTTTGTTGTTCCCAATTAGTATCAGTTCCTACTTACATAGTTATAGTCGAATAGTATCTAGCCTCTAGGTGGTACGACTTGAACATTACGTGCCTGTGGACTAGACTCATACGTCAAGTTGATCATGTGACGGTGGTGGGGGCGGCCGTCACGCCTGCGCCGGACCTGTACACTGGGTACAATTTATTACGAACTAGCTTCTGCCAGCGGTTTCACCCGCATCCCGTGGGAACTACTTTCCGTACCGGGATAAAAAGTAGCCTATAGCCTTCCTCGATAAATGGGCTATCTAACACTGAAAGAAATTTTCAAATCGGACCAGTAGTTCCTGAGATTAGCGCGTTCAAACAAACAAACTCTTCAGTTTTATAATATACTAGCTTCTGCCAGCGGTTTCACCCGCATCCCGTGGGAACTACTTCCCGTACCGGGATAAAAAGTAGCCTATAGCCTTCCTCGATAAATGGGCTATCTAACACTGAAAGAAATTTTCAAATCGGACTAGTAGTTCCTGAGATTAGCGCGTTCAAACAATATTAGTATAGATTTGTTTGCGATTCTGCCTTCAAAGCGCTGGATTATGTATAATGCATCATCGGGCCGCATCTGTAGTCATCTGACTCCGTCAGTAACTGTCGGGTTACGGGTCAGGTGTCGGGGGTAACGGGTGAAATCGCGGGAAAACGGCTATTACAATATAAATTAGGATAATGTTAAAATTCACTGTGTACCTATCCTTTTCTTCGGGGTTCTCTATTCAATAATGAAAAAGTTTGGGAAAGTCACCAAACAGTACATAACTTAAAACAAGATACATATTTGCAAAGTGAAAAGTCTCTTAGGTTCGCAAGGATTACAGTTATAAGCATTTAAACTACAAAAGTGTAAGTACAATGTGCCATTACCATGTGTGTGAGTGTAGGTATAGTGTAACAACTCTCACAAATTGAACTCTCTATATTTATGCCAAACATGGTTCCGAACAGCACTTGAGAATTCACGGTAACCGCGCTGAACCCGTTACGAATCATAAGTGTCATATTACGTATGTAATGGGAGTATGGGACATTCATTTGCTTCTTGCGACTACGTGGAGCGTGTAGTGCGACGTGGCCCGATTCCTGCAACGTCGTGGAAGTACCCGTGGGGTCGCCGCCAGGTCCCCTGTGCGACGTGCGACGCGGCGCGGTGCGGCGCGGCTCCATTAGCGAGGCATTGAGGCGCACAATGCGCCATCAGCAACCGCTCCGGGGCGCGCCGTGTACGCGCCGCTAATGGCTTCTATTCACTTACATTGATTTTCCTTGAATTCGTTATTTGTATGCACACTGCAAGTCACACAAATACCTTCGCCTGCAACATAATACGTAAATACAGAATGTTGATCTCAGGGCACTTCATCACTTAAGGAGATGGCTGGAAAAAAAAAACAGAATAGACCTGCAGGCACCGACTCCTAAAGCCATTTCAAAAGGTTTCTATTTTTTAATGAAAAGTTTTGGTTTTGTATAATGTTAATAGTGTAAGTACCAAAATGATAAACAAATAATGATAAAATATAGGTATAGTCATTTTAAAATATAACTATCGACTCAACCTTCAGAGTGCAAGTGTCGGCACACTTTCATAGTGTCAAACCTGTGTGTGACCAAAGGTATCCAACATTCCGCTACGTCTCTGCTTACGGCAGGTTCCGTATTCAGAGTAAACACTTCTTGGACAATGCCAGGCAGTTTGTCGAGAGAGCGACTGAAGGTGCTACCGAGCAGTAATTCGAGACGCTGGTTCGGCTCTCGCTGAAAATCTGCGCTGAGGCTTTTGTCCCGTATAGGGTCTCAGCATTATGCTGAGCGACGCACGGTGGATCGAAAACCGGCTGTAGAAGACATAGGATCTCGATGTCATAAATGTTTTTTTTTTTTTTGCTGTTTGTAATTTTTCTTATATTTGCATTATATGACAATGCTTCATGCCAAATTTCAAGATTCTGAGTTTACGGGAAGTATCCTGTAGGTTTTGATTCCTTTGCGAATGTCGAAAATTTGTTGAAAATATCGACATAATCGGCTATATCTTTTGATTGGCTTGGCTTAGAAGTTTGATATTTTCACAGCTTAAAGGGACAATAGACCTGAGTATTTCATGTGTGTGTTTCAGCTTGATACGTCCACGTGTTCTTGAGATAAAGGGTCTTGACAGACAGACAGACAGACAGACAGACAGACAGACAGACGGACAACAAAGTGATTCTATAAGGGTTCCGTTTTTTCCTGTTGAGGTACGGAACCCTAAAAATAAAAAATGTTTATGATATGTTCATTTTAATGCTTAAATATGGCTATACCAAGTGTAACTTACAATATTTTTTATGCTTATTTGAAATGACATGGTAATTATGACTTACATAATAATGTAATCTTGACTAATACCTCAAGTCCACATTAACTAATGATTAATAAAACTTAATACCTATATACCTGTTAAAAGGATACGTGCCATAATGAGGGTAATTAGATAAACGTGATCATTACTCAATTACAATAAATGGTAAACTATTGTATGATTAAAAATAAAAGTAAATTATATAAAAAAATGAACTTAACCTACCCTAACATAAACAATAAAAGTTAACTTATTTTATAATTCGTCACCATCAGAATCCACTTCAGAATCAGGCTCTACAATAGATATAACTTCTAAGAACTCTGTCGGAGCTTCCTGATCCTGAAGTTTCAATAGTTCTACTGTTTCCTTAAAGTATGTCTGCCGCTTGTGGGCATCTAATTTTGGTCTTGTGAAAGAAATTAGAGGATCAGAAGAGATGATAAGCATATTGAGGATATCCTCGTTTGATGCTTGTCGACTCTTTTTCCTCGAATGGTGTTCTCTGAACCTCCTAAAGTCTTTGTTTCGGGCCTCTGAAGCTTCTTCCGAAAGACTTCCAATTGGTACAATAGCATTTTCTGCAATTATGTCCCCTCCGTGAATCAACAATTTGTGGACGGTTGATGACATATAGTACCAATCATACAGTTCCACGTATTTTTCAGCGGTTGTTCTAGCGTATTCTTTAAATTTCGGCACGTCTATAATCTCTCCAGATGTGATAGCTTGCAGAATCACAGAAAATCTGCGTATTAGGTCTTCATCTAATCCAGTGATCGCTGCAGTTTTATCAGGAAATTAAAAAAACCGCCTTGCTGTGTTCCCGTCATTAGTTGTGCTCGATCCTTGCTTAACGATGTCCATCAAAAGGTTGAGATCATCTTTGAATCGATCTTGAATGAGTTTTTTTCGTGAATGCAATAACTCTTGATGACCTTCTCCTCTTGCAGACCACTTTTTGAAGTCGAGACGATACGCTATGTGTAAAAGACATTCCATCACATTAATGCGGGCATGAAGTGTTGATAATCCGAACTCATACACACCAGAAGAAATGGTTTTTGACGCAATGACATCTAACTTATTCATTTCTGTAGGCTTAGCCAAACACCAGGTAGCAGGCCGCATTTGACTTAGCTTCAGACAGATATGTACAAATTTTGCCGTCAATCATCGTCATCATTAATTTGTGACTAATTTCATGTCCTTGACATTTTGAGGGCACGAGAGCTTCAATTTCGTTATCCATTGCAGTTTTTTCATTTATGACAACGTCTTTGGTTTCTTTCACAAAACTAAACTGGACTGGACGGCAATACATAGGTGAGCAGGGTTTTGGATTCACCCATACGGTATCACCGTCAGCTGTCAACTTTAATGGAACCAAAGACGTCATAAATATGCTGGAATCATCTTGACCACTCTCTATGTTTTGCTTATATCTACTTTGGTTAGATGCACCGTCAAATCCCCACTTTGATATTAATATCAATTGTTTATTTTGTATCGCATCAGGACTACGAATAGTTTCAAAAATTCTGTTCACTGTTAAATCTAGTAATGCTTGTAGTGCAATCTTAGCAGATGAATCCGTTAAGGTCACAAATGCCTTCGGAGGGTAGCACTGTAGCTTAGCTTTTTGCACTTTATAGTAAGAAGGATATATCTCCTTTGAACCTTCTCGAATAGTCGTTTCCCTTAATGTGATATATTGCCATTTCGATAGTTTTAATGAAAGTAGCAAACCCAGTGCTTTTTCTGGTGAAAATATTGTTGAAGGAGCTGGTTTGTTCAACATTTCCTTAATTTTTGCTGCTGCTTCTGGATTTTGGAGCATATGTTCAATAACAGATGCAATATCCTCACGACCATCTCCTTTCAAAAGTGCTGCAGCTGAATAAGCTACTTCATTAGGGTCATCGCCTTTATGTTCATCAGATCGTCTCTTTTTCTGCTTGTTACTTAGATCTTCAAACGGCTTTCTAGATCTTTTTGTCATCGTTGAAGTTGATTTCATTGTGGAAGTTGATGGTACAGGTTCAGGTACAGGTTCAGTAGAAATATTTTCACTTGTTGATTCTTTAATGAGCAAATTGGTTTGCACGCAGTTTGGCCAGTCAATATTTGCCTCAAGCCAATTACGTAATCACGTCTAAAAACTTCACTATTTCTGTGGGATCGTAACCATCTCTTTTGAACTGCCCGTGTAAATCTTCGACAAAATTCTTTCACGGTAACACTGTCTTCGTCTGAAAGGCTAGAGCCCAGTCGAATAACAAGTGTGTTGAACAATATTTCGTGATCGAAAGACAAAGCATCCTGATTTCTCAGAATAACAAACAAATCCAAATTTGTAATAATGCTTTCCATTATTCACGGTAACTGAGTAAAAAGACACGGTAGGATAGATGTTAGTATTAGAAATGCTCTAAATGAACTGAAGTTGTGAATCCAATGTTTGACTATTTATTGTTATTGACTAATGATGGTATCACATTTATCTAATTACTTTCATTAAGCTAATCCTGCACTTATTGCTAAATTAGCGAGTACCCCAAATTATTCTGGTACGTATCCTTTTAACTAGGTATTAAGTTTTATTAATCATTAGCTAATGTGGACTTGAGGCATTAGACAAGATACATATTACGTAATTCATAATTACCATATAATTTCAAATGAAAATCACAAAGTAGGTAATACGACTTTGTGATTTCTTAGAATGTTTTGGTCTAAGCATAAAAAATATTGTAATTTACACTTGGTATAGCCATATTTAAGCATTAAAATGAACATATCATAAACATTTTTTATTTTTAATTTTGACGATTTTTTTTTTAAATCGCGAGTGATGCCGCAATATGAAGTATGTCAAAAATTCACAAATAAATAGTACTATAACAGAGTACAAGGATATAACGGCCAACCTTGCGATTCCAGAGATATCCTCATTTTTCATGTCAGCTCCATACATTTTTTTCTTATAAAAATTATAACTCTTCCGTTTGTGCACACAATTACTTCATATGACATTTTATAGAACAGTAATGATCGGCAGAAGTCATTTCCAGCAAAAAAAAAAAACATTTAAGACATCGAGATCCTGTCTTCTAGAGCCGATTTTCGATCCACCGTGCGACGGCCGTTTTACGTGGGGTGTAACACATATTCCCCACTACTGTATTTTAATTGTAATTCGTCTTTTTTTTTCTTATTTCTAACGACTGTAATTTTTATTTTCATTTATTTTTTGGAAGGCAGTGTCACACGCGTGCGTGAATAAACGTATTTTCTTTCTTTCTTTCTTTCTAGATGGCGCAGCGCCCGTTGCTGCCGCTGCAGGCGTCCCAGTTCCACCACTTTATTATTTATACACATAAAACAAAAGATAGCTTTTTTTTCTTTAAAAAACCGGCAAAAAAATTTCCGCGCCATCAAGAATTTGGCTGTTCTTCGGAGACTGGGTTGAGCAGCGTTGTGCCGGACGCGAGTACCTAGCCGGCGCTTTGCCGTGTTCGGCGATCTGGTGCCAGCCAGCGCCGTCGCGTCCCCTCACTCAGCTAACAACGCACAGTGACATCGGCGGTTCCACACCGCTGCGCTTGCCTTACGTGATCGACACCCGATTCGAGTTTCTGCATTGAAAAAAAAAAACAATTAGTCAGTGTGACAGCGGTACCACGACCCAATCAATAAATGGGTAGTAAGTCTTTATCCCAGAAGATCATTTTTGCATGCTGGCGACCTGTCAGGTGTGCGCCGGCGCGCCGTTTAGCGGTTGGAGATTTATAAAGGTACATTTTGACAGCGACTGCAGATGCTGCTGCCACTTCGATCCATAACGGTTTTATGTAAATACAAACAAACCAATAGCGCAGCTTCGGCCAACTTCATCCAGTCAGTCGCGGCATGTGCGGTCGGTAGTTGCAGTCGGCAGCAAGAATTCAAAACGTACCTTGAGTCAGCGAAGAACTACGAATCGATTCATACTAGACGTAGGTACTCTTTGGATTTCTGTGGTTCTCTCTTACAACCAAAGAGTGTTCTGCTGACCTTATCGATTCGCATCAGCCGTATCGACCGAGGCGAGCGAGGCTATAACGTAGCGATTCTGATTTAGTGTGCGTTGCAGTCTTTTAGTTGTAAATTAGAGACAAGTGATACTGAACCTATTGGTTCCAACACCTAAGTAGTTATGATGGATATGTTCATTAATAAACATTAGTGATTATACAATTATTTTAGTTATGTTCATGTTGCATTTGAAGCCACATGACACATGCAAGAGATAGACATAGGTCGGACCCAACCTAGACACGGTTGGCCACTAAGCCTAAACCATATTTAGAAAAGCCGGACGCTGTCGCGTCTGCGTTCCAAGAATCGGGCAAAAAGTGAACCTTACGAGAGGGTGATTGGATCCGCAGCCGTACCAGTCGTGTGGGCGAGCGAGGGAATTTCACACTTCATTACTTACAAAATGATAAAGCGATACTCATATCGACGTGTGCGTTACCCAGGCCAGATGTTGTCGAAAATGGTCATTTTAATCTTATAGATAATTAGTTGTGCGGCTTCTGTAATTGTTGCGCACATTTTTAAATTTGTTGCGCTTATAGTTTTTTAATTATTTCACAAAAACATTTCCTGCTGGCGTAACGTTACGCCAGCCAGACCTTTTTCTTTCTAATGGGAATATTTAAATAAATATTACCTATAAAATTAGTTGTCTAGATAAAGTAAATGTTGTGCCATATTTTGTGTATCTGTTCTTTCTTCGGTTGCGAAGTTATTCGAGATTTTGCTGGGGTAACGTTTTAGGTTTTGCTAGATCTCTGAAATGGTTAAGCGGATTCTTATCATATTTTGTACATGACTTCCTAGGACTTAGTTTAAATTTGTTCGGCAATAATAAAACCAAAATAATGCATATCTTAAAGGTTATTTCATTAAATGAAAAAATATTTCAATTGGTCCCAGCACTCTTAATAAGAAGTCTAATGACTTACTTTAAACGTTATTTTAAAGCTGGTAACTGCCTTCAAATGTATGTGAAGTTTCATTAGTATCCTGTAAGTATTTAACAAGTTATGATGATATTCAGTTCTTCACAAGCACGGTCTTGATGCGCGCGGTATTATTTGGCCACTGGATTGGATATATGAACTGAATGTTATGTCAATAATTAGTTATTTAGATCAGTTGTATATCAGTAAAATTTCAGCTCAGTACATTGGATAATTAATGAGATAATACGATTAAAGTCATTAGGAAGTGAATGACCGTGGTAACCCGACCAAGTTTAGGTGGTTACGAAAAAGCACACGAGCGCGAGCGCGGCGGGCCGCGCGGCGCCGCACAGTGGTCCGGGTTTTCAAAAAGGTGGACATAGGATCGAAAATGCATATTTAACTCAACTAAAAATTGTTTCGTATAGGAAATTTAACACTGATTAATACTTATTACTACAACTTTTCAAAAAAACTGCTCCTTCACGTAAAAAAAAAATATCGAAAATAAAAATGTATGGGAGGAAATCTATTTAATTTTTTTTCTCCGTTCGGTATCAAAGTATAGCAACCAAATCTTATATTCTGGTAAGTACCTATTGTTCTTAATACAACAAAATATAAATTGCTTGCGTATCCCTGCGGCCTTGGCGCCTACGATGCTTCAAAGTTTAAAATTTTGAAGTTGAATTATCTTAACATTATTAACGAGTTTTTCTGACTTTTTGTATTGAAATTAATACAAAATATCATTTTTAATAAAAATAAAAAAACCCCCCGCGCGCACCAACCGTGTATTAGGCTCGCCCCTGATACTTGGGACTTAAATACCAGTAGTCTACTATCCGTAACGAAGTTCACAAAGGAGGGAAGATGTAGACTTCAGTGATTCATCGGTGTTCATGTCAAGTCTTGTCCCTATTCAATTAGTTTCTAATAATAGCACCATATGGGAAAACCCAGCACCTTCTTCAACACATTATTGCAGACAGCAGAATACATCAAGCAAGAAGAAGCTGCATTGAAGGAAGAAATAATAAAAAACCGGCCAAGTGCGTTTCGGACTCGCGCACGAAGGGTTCCGTACCATCCAAACTAATATTCTATACATTTATCGAAGTCGAGCAAAAATGAGCAAAAAAATCACGTTTGTTGTATGGGAGTCCCCCAAAATATTTATTTGATTCTAGTTTTCAGTATTTGTTGTTATAGCGGCAACAGAAATACATCATCTGTGAAAATTTCAACCCTCTAACTATCACGGTTCATTAGATACAGCCTGGTGACAGACGGACGGACGGACAGAGGAGCGAAAACAATAGGGTCGCGTTTTACCCTTTGGGTACGGAACCCTAAAATATCGATTCTACAAAGGGCTACATTCTACTGGGCAGGGCTAGAGATTAATCACGAGCTTCATATGACAATTATCGACGGTAATGAACAAGCTGTCAGAAGTATTTTCAAGACCTGTTCGAGAAGATGTTTATAAATATGGACTTTCTACTCTTCATATGTGGATTCGTTGTATGGAGTGTATTCTACACATGTCTTACAACATGGATTTTGAGTTGTGGACTGCACGAGGAGCTAACAAGCAACTAAAGGCTGCGAAGAAACATTTGACACAAGAAGAATTCAAACAGCAAATGGGAATACTTGTGGATTTTGTGAAGCAAGGCTTTGGAACCACAAACGACGGAAACACAGCCAGAAGGTTTTTTAGAGATTATGAGAAATCTGTGAAATAACTAAAATTGAAAAAGGCCTACTAAAGCATTTTGCGGTTATTCTTCAAACGGTTTCATCAGGATGTGCCATAGATATTGAAAAATTCAGGACTTATTGCAGAGAAACAGCTGACATCTTTGTGCATTTACACAAGCTACTCATACACGGTGCAGACATTTGTCATCACTTTGGCCTCCTACCAATTGGCATTCTTTCCGAAGAAGCGGGAGAAGCAAGAAATAAAGAATTTCGAAGAGTTCGTGAATATCATACAAGGAAATTTAACAGGATGAAGACCAACGAGGTCGTACTCCATAATTTTTTAATTACTTCACACCCATATTTATCCCATATTCGCCTGAAATACAGCAACTCTAAGCAATTCGATTTTTTTCCTGATGTTAAAGAGCTTTTGTTGTTGCCTGAGGTAGTAACAGAAGAAACAGAGAATATGGATCTACAGGAGTTGCAGTCTGAATAAGATCCATTAATGTAAACGTGTCAGATTTAGTAATGTTGTTATTGTGTTAATTGAGTTTGTTAGGTAGTAAAAAATATATATATTTTTTTTAATCTATTTCTTGTTACATAAACAATATTAGGTCGTGGTCGCCTGGTGGGTCAAGAACCAGCCTTTCGAGTATGAGGGTGTGGGTTCGATTCCAGGTCAGGCAGGTACTAATGCAACTTTTCTAAGTTTGCATGTACTTTCTGAGTATATCTTGGACACCAACGACTGTGTTTCGGATGGCACGTTAAACTGTGTTGGGAGAAACGCAGACATGCGCATTTAGTATGTTTAGTAACAACTACACTAGTGTATAGTCTATGGTCCAACACATAGTATGGTCTATGGTTGTAGGCCTCCTTCTTCTACGATTTGACAATTTGATAGCGTGCTCTGTAATATTATTTAAGTCCGAATAAATAGTTTTTCTCAGTTTAAAAGTCTTGATGTTTTCTTATTTCAACAGGTTATGGGCTTCTCCCTATCTGTAAAGTGTAGTACAGTGAAAATACAAAGTAAATTAGCTAATCTTGATCAGTAAAACGTATAACCTAAAAGTTGAGCACGCGGTCGCCGAAGTTTTTTATATTTCAGCTATAATTTCTTGATAAAATGACATCAAACGGGTCATTGGTACAAATTGAAAAACTTACTGGCCGAGATAATTGGACAAGCTGGAGTTTCGCAGTGCAAGCATACCTGGAACTCGATGATTTATGGGATTGTGTCCAAGGAACAAATACTGATCCAAAGAAAGAAAAAAAGGCTAAATCAAAAATAATATTACTAATCGATCCAATAAATTTTATACATATCCAAGATGCGACTACATCGAAACAGATTTGGGAAAATTTATCTAAAGCATTTGAAGACTCTGGTATACTGAGAAGAGTTGGTTTATTGCGAGACTTAGTTAACAGTAATTTACAAACAAACACCAGTGTAGAAGATTATGTCAACAAAATCATGAGCACAGCTCACAAGCTCAGAAATATTGGATTCAGAGTTGACGATGAATGGCTCGGGACTTTGATGCTGGCAGGTTTACCCGAAGAATACAAACCTATGATTATGGGTATAGAAAGCTCAGGAGTAAAAATAAGTGCAGATATGATTAAAACTAAACTTTTGCAAGAAATAAAAGCTACACCAAGTAATTCAGCTCTGTATACAAGTAATAAAAATACTCAAGCTAAGTTCAAAAACACTCAGCATCAGTCAAAGTCAAAAGGTCCAAGATGTTATAATTGTAACAAATATGGACACCTTGGTAAAAATTGTTGGTTTCGGAAAACTAAATCACAGAGTAAAGAAAATAATAAAGGTTTTGTGGCAGCTTTCTCAGCCATGCAACTGAATGATTGTATTAACTGGTATGTCGATTCAGGTGCTTCGATGCATATGACAATGCATAAACATTTACTACAGAATGAAACAATACCACCGATATCTACAATCAAAATTGCAGACAATAAAACTTTACATGTTGAAAGCTGCGGTGATGTGATACTGCACATACCTAATAAAGATGGCACCAGCAGTGAAATATTAGTGAAAAATGTTTTATATGTGCCAAAGCTGTCTACAAACTTATTATCAGTTAGTAAAATAATAAAGTCTGGTTGTACAGTGGAATTTGATAAAACTGGCTGCTCAGTATATAATTCAAATAATCAAAAAGTGGCCACAGCAAATCTAATAAATGATACATATAGACTGAACATAAATTACAGTAAAATATTCGCCATGTCAGCAAAAGCAGAGTCAATTACACATCTATGGCATCAACGTTTGGGCCATCTAAATTACAATGATGTTCACAAGTTACCTAACTGCACAACTGGTGTACAACTATCATCACAGAAAGAAAAGTATGTATGTATTAGCTGCCTAGAGGGTAAGCAAACAAGGCAATCATTTCCAAGCAATGGCTCCAGGGCAAATGGGTTGCTAGAGCTAGTCCACACAGATGTATGTGGCCCGATACAAGTCGCTTCAATTGGCGGTGCCAGGTATTTTACAACTTTTATTGATGATTTCTCAAGAAAAGTCTATGTTTACATAATTAAAAGCAAATCAGAAGTGTTTGAAAAATTTATTGAATACAAAAACAGAGTAGAAAACGAGTTGAATAAAAAGATTAAAATTTTACGCAGCGATAATGGATTGGAGTATACTAATAACAATTTTGCTAATTATTTAAGGAAAAATGGAATATTACATCAGACTTCCAATCCATACACGCCACAACAGAATGGTCTGAGCGAGAGAATGAACCGAACATTGGTTGAACGGGCAAAATGCATGATGCTTAATGCTGATTTACCGAAGAACTATTGGGCTGAAGCTGTAACAACTGCTGCATATCTAATCAACCGCTCACCCACACATGCTTTATCAGACATTACACCTCATGAAGTATGGACCGGACAAAAGCCAGACCTGAGCAATATTAGAATATTTGGTTGTCCTGCTATGGTGCACATACCCAAAGAAAAGCGCCAAAAATTAGATGTTAAATCTCATCAGCTAATCTTTGTTGGGTACAGTGAGTGCACAAAAGGCTACCGTTTTATAGAACCAAAAACTAATAAAGCAGTGATCAGCCGGGATGTACATTTTCTGGAAGAAAACATTAAAAGTAAAATAGTAGAATCAATTTCTTTTTCAGCACCTGAAACAAAAATAAATAATATTAATCAAGAAGAAGAAAAACAACAATTGAAAGATAAAAATAATAATGAAAAGAATAATAAGAAAGAAGAAAAATTAACACATGTATACTTACCATTGAATGAAGAAAAATCTGAATTAATTACACAAGATGATGAAAACACAGATGAGGAATAGCAGTCTTCTTCAGATAATCTGAGTAATAATGTTACAGATACTTCAAGTAATGCAGAATATGAAGATCCACTAGATGATACATACTTACCAAGTCAGAGTGTTGACATATCACCTGCAAATGAAACAATAATAAAAACCCGTCAGCAAAAAATAAAGTTGCAAACAAATAATGAAAGTTCTTTATACATTTGCATGAATGGTGAGTCTACATCAAGCCTTCTTAACAATGATCCACAAAGTTTAGAAGAAGCTCTTGAAAGTAATTGTTGTGTAATGAGTTTTTATATGAATAAATCGGTTGTTGTCAAGCACTGACGTCTATAACTACATGGTGACAGCGGTGATGAAAATTTTTTCAAAATTTATTATAAAATACGTATTTTGGTGCAATTTTATCGACAAAAATAATGGAACACGCTCGCCCACCATCCGAGTTGTGTTTGGACGGCGGTCCTGCAAGCCGCGCAGAGGCGTGGAAACGGTGGCGACAACAACTCACGCTGTTCCTGAAAGCTTCGGGTGCCTATACAGAGACTGCTGGGGTTCAGGCGAGTCTACTGGTAAATTTAATTGGTCCGGAAGGTTTTGACATATACCAAACATTTACGTTCGATAAGGAGGAGGATCGAGATGATATCAAAATTTTACTTGAGAAGTTCGATAGTTTTTTTGTTTCAAAATTAAATATTACACTAATTCGATACAAATTTTTCACTCGGAACCAAGAGGAAGGCGAATCAATCCAACAGTATGTTACTGCGTTACGCCTCCTTTCGAAAAATTGTAACTTCAAAGAGCTTGAGGACGAATTGATCAAAGATAGAATTGTGTGTGGCATTCGAAGTTTAAGGGTGAGAGATCGGCTGTTGAGATGTGAGGATCTGAATCTCGACAAAGCTGTAAAACTATGCCAAGCCGAGGAAATATCCAGGGAATCCGAGCAGCAGATGGATGCTGTTGGCACGAGTTCGGGAGTGGCGCAGGTGGACGTGGTTGGCGCGCAGCGGCGACGAGGTCGCGGGAGTGCCGGTGGCGGCCGGCGAGGCGCGCGCAGGGGCGCAGCGCCCAGCCCGCATCTATGTGCTCGCTGCGGGGGCCTGTCACCGCGCTGTCAGGCTGGAAATTGTCCAGCGAATCAATGCACGTGTTTCGTGTGTGGAAATCGTGGTCACTTTGCGAAGGTGTGCAAAGCGAATGCGTTTTATAAAGGTGGTGGTACAGCGCGCGTATGCGACATTAAACACCGAAGTGAGTCAGAGTCGGATGATGGTGATTCATTTTTTATTTCCATGATTGAGGGAAACAAACGACTAGGTGAGTGGTTTGAAGTATTATCGTGTGGCAGTGGTACCGAGAAGTTCAAACTTGACACTGGTGCCGACATAAATGTTATGTCATTTGAGAGATTTTTAGAATTAGGTTTAGATGTTAGCATTTTGAAATGTAATAAAGTTATAAAGTTACAATCTTACAGTGGCGATGTAATACCGGTAAAGGGAACGTGCTATATAGCTTGTGTTTATAAAGGTAAACAATATGATCTGAAATTTGCTATAGCCGATATGAAATGTCAGAGTGTGTTGGGACGGATATCGTGCATACAATTGAATTTGATTAAGCGGATTCATTCATTAAATTTGTCTCAATATGATGACTTGTTCGATGGTATAGGATGTTTGCCTGGTAAATATCACATTGTGATAGATAAGTCAGTACGGCCTGTCATCTCAGCAGCGAGGAAAATACCACTGAGTTTACGGGACCAGTTGGCGGAAGAGCTCAAGCGAATGGAAAGATATGGGGTGATCAGAAAGGTCACACATCCAACTGACTGGGTGCATCCTTTGGTCATAGTCGCTAAGAAAAATAATACCATTCGTGTTTGTCTAGACCCGCGGGAGCTGAATCGCGCAGTTCGGCGCGCACACTTTCAGCTGCCCACCGTGACCGAGCTGGCGGCACACCTGCACGGCGCCACGCACTTTTCCGTGCTGGACGCTAACTCCGGTTTCTGGGCGGTGCAGCTTGATCAGGAGAGTGCTGACTTATGCACGTTTATCAGCCCATTCGGGAGGTACCAGTTCTTACGCTTACCATTCGGAATAAATTGCGCTTCGGAAGTGTTTCATGGTAAGATACGCCAGCTTCTAGAAGATTTGGAGGGCGTTGACAGTTTTATTGATGATATTATAGTCTGGGAAAAGATAAAGAGGAGCACGACAGAAGACTTGATGCTTTATTAAATAGGGCTCGTGAGATAAATTTAAAATTTAATAAAGCTAAGTGTAAGATAGGAGTTCGGGAGGTAACATATTTAGGGCATATATTTGATCGGAACGGCATGAGGCCGGATTCCAATAAAGTAAAGGCTATAACGGAAATGCCAGAGCCTACGGACAGAAAAAGTTTAGAACGGTTTTTGGGTGCCGTCAATTACTTGTCTAAGTTTATACCAAAATATTCTGAATTGGCATTACCACTAACTAACCTCCTTCGTAAAGACACGGAGTGGTTGTGGGAGTGCGCTGAGCGCAGTGCATTTCAGAGTTTGTGTCGAGCGGTGAGCAGCGCGCCGGTGCTGGCGCTGTACGACGTGAGCGCGCCGGTGCTGGTGTCGGTGGACGCGAGCGCGCACGCGCTGGGCGCAGTGCTCATGCAGGCGGGCCGCCCCGTCGAGTTCGCGTCACGCACGCTCACCGACACGCAGCGCCGGTACGCGCAGGTTGAGAAGGAGCTCCTTGCCATTGTGTTTGCATGTGAGAGGTTCCATCAATATATTTTTGGGAAGAAACGTGTTGTTGTTGAATCCGATCATAAGCCATTGGAGAGTATTTTTAAAAAGCCGTTGATGTCCGTTCCAGCACGCTTACAAAGAATGATGTTAAGAATACAAGGGTATGATTTAATTGTGAGCTATAAACCGGGAAAGTACATGTTTATTCCCGATACACTGTCGCGTGCACCGTTGCCTGATTTATATGAGGATAATATAATGAGTAAAAATATAATGTATCAGGTAGCGATGATTGTTAATAACATTCCTATTTCATGCAATAAACTATGTGAAATAAAAAAGGCATCTCGCGATGATAGAGAAATAAGCGAGCTTATCAAGTGCATTAACTCGGGTTGGCCGGATCACAAATGTAAAGTAGAGGATGTTGTTAAGCCCTTTTGGAGTTTGAAAGATGAATTGTATGAAGTTGATGGTGTGGTGTTTAAAAACGATATAATTTTAATACCTTCTTCTTTACGGGGTGAAATGTTGCGGGTCGTTCATGAGGGCCACCAGGGTATAGACCGCTGTAAGCGCCGAGCGCGCCAAGCAATATTTTGGCCAAACATTTCTCGTGACATTGAGTTATTTGTTAAACGTTGTTCTATATGCCAGGAATGTTTAAATTCGCCTGCCAAGGAACCATTATTACCTGTGGAGATTCCATCGATTCCGTGGAATAAAGTTGCATCTGATATTTTTGAATGGAAGAGAAGGTATTTTCTTTTGATTGTGGATTATTATTCTAGCTATGTGGAAGTTTGTGAGTTACCGAATATAACGTCGGCAAGCATTATAAAAGAAATTAAGCAAATATTTGCGAGGCATGGCATTCCTGAACTACTTGTCACAGATAATGGCACACAGTACTGCAGTCGCGAGTTTAGACGATTTGCACGGGAGTGGGGGTTTACTCACATAACATCATCTCCTAACTATCCCCAATCAAATGGGAAAAGTGAGCGCGCAGTTCAGACTGTCAAGTCAATGCTGATTAAATGTTTAAGAGATAACAGTGATTTTCAGCTGGCCTTACTTAATTATAGGAATACTCCAAGAGATGGTCTTAGTTCCCCATCACAGTTACTAATGAGCCGTCAGTTAAGATGTAAGTTACCAGTTAGTGTTAATATGTTAAAACCAAAAGTAGTTGAGGAACATGAAACAATGTTGCAGAAGCAAATTATTTCTAAAAGGTGGTTCGATAGAAACACTAAAGTTCTTCCGGAACTAAAATGTGGAGACGAAGCTATTTGTTTAAATGGGAAAAATAAAAGAACAAGATGTAAAGTTATAGGGCAAGCGGGATTTCCTCGTTCTTATTTTGTTGAGACAAGCTGTGGCAATAAAGTAAGGCGCAACCGACGACATTTGATAAAATGTGAGCCAATCCCGGTGGCAATCGATGTGGCACCTGCTTCCTCTGATCAGGAAAGAGGTATTCAACCTAATGAGAAAGATGCAGCAGGTCCTTCAGTAACCTTGAGCGGAATCCCGCCTGGTCCATTGACTAGGGCAAAAGCTAAACTATTTACTAGTATTGAATCTTTATTTTAGAGTCTTGTTTCATTTTAATTTTCTTTCAATTAATTGTGTTAGGTTTTTGTTCCCTGAGAATTTTAAGATTTATGTTATTTAAAGATTTATGTTATTTTAAGGGGGGAAGTGTATGTGTGTTATGTTCTTAAAAGGGGAGTTGTTGTGTAATGAGTTTTTATATGAATAAATCGGTTGTTGTCAAGCACTGACGTCTATAACTACAGTAATGAATCTGAAGAATGGAAACAGGCAATGAAAGAAGAATATGAGTCTCTAATTCACAATAATACTTGGTCTTTAGTAGATTTACCTGATGGGAAGAAAGCTATTCCATGCAAATGGGTTTTCAAACGAAAATTTGATCATACTGGAGAAATCAGTCGTTACAAGGCTAGACTTGTAATTAAGGGTTACAAGCAGAAAAAGGGAATAGATTACAATGAGATATATGCACCTGTTGTACGATACACGTCGATTAGATATCTCATAGGTATAGCTGCAAAATACAATCTTGAAATTCATCAAATGGATGCCATTACAGCATTTTTGCAAGGAGATGTTGATGAAGATATTTACATGTCTCAACCACCCACTTTTGATCGAGGAGAGAAAGTATGCCATTTAAATAAAGCTATATATGGTCTCAAGCAAGCTAGTAGACAGTGGAACAAAAAACTAAACTCCGTTTTGTTAGAAATCGGCATGAAACGATCAAAACTTGACCCTTGCATTTATTTTCGTATTTTGAATAAAAATGATATTTTATTTATCTCAGTATATGTCGACGATCTACTTTTGTTTTTTAATTGTTCTGAAACTGGTGAAGAAATAAAGAAAAAACTCAAAGATAACTTTAGTATGAAAGACATGGGAAAAGCAAAACAATGTATTGGATTCAAAATAACACATGAAGATCAAAATAAAATATCACTGGATCAATCAATGTATATTAAAAAGATACTCAATCGTTTTGGTATGGATGATTGTAAGCCAGTCTGGACTCCATGTGATCCAAACACTCAATTAAAGAGAGCCAAAAGTGAGGAAGAAATATTGAGAAACATACCTTATCAAGAAGCTATTGGGTGTTTATTATATTTGTCACAAGGGACAAGACCTGACATAACATATATTGTAAACTCATTAAGTCGGTACAATGGTCAACCCACTGCAGAGCACTGGACTACACTGAAGAGAGTCTTAAGATATTTAAAAGCCACCATTGATTATAAACTAACATATGATGGAAATTCTGAAGGCAATGTTACAGGCTATTGTGATGCTGATTGGGCCAGTCATTCTGAAGACCGTAGATCCTGCACTGGATACATTTTTATTCTTCAGGGTGCTGCAATAAGTTGGTGCTCTAAAAAACAACTAACTATAGCCCTGTCAAGCACGGAGGCTGAGTACATGTCTCTGGCCACAGCTGTGCAGGAAGCTATCTGGCTGAAACAATTAGATGAAGATTTTTGGCCTGAATCATCAGCCATTCCTATTGTTGTTTATTGTGATAATCAAAGTGCCATTCGCATTTCAGGTAATGAAAGTTATCATCAACGCAGCAAGCACATTGATGTTCGCTATCATTTTATTCGAGAGAGGATTGCTGCCAAACAAGTTCTAGTAAAATATCAAAGAAGTCAAGATATGACTGCGGACATTTTGACCAAAGGGCTGCATAGACCAAAACATGAAGCTTTCAGCAGAGCGATGGGTCTGCGTTCAGGAGAGAATGTTGGGAGAAACGCAGACATGCGCATTTAGTATGTTTAGTAACAACTACACTAGTGTATAGTCTATGGTCCAACACATAGTATGGTCTATGGTTGTAGGCCTCCTTCTTCTACGATTTGACAATTTGATAGCGTGCTCTGTAATATCTAGACACACGGCAGTGTGTCCGCCAAGTTCGAGCAAAAAAAGCGACACACCGGCCGTGGGTTATATTACACGAACCATTTCGGGCCAAATTCGACCCCCCTGTAACTCAAAATCTATTTTATTTACGCATATCAAATTTCTAGTATCTGTTGAGACCCCCTCACTTATCTAAAATACAAAATTTCATTAAAATACCTATTGTAGGTCTTGAGATATTGACGTCAGAAAATCGCTATTTTTACTATACACTGATTCACTTATTCACTGACTCACTCATCAAAAACCTAGACCACTTCCAATGGTCGTATTGACTTGAAATTTGGCATGGAGGTAGGTCTTTATGTCAAGGTAAAGGAAAAAATCTGAAAATGGCCAAGTGTGAGTCGGTTTCAAAATAATGAAGGTGTTTTATACCAGGTGTAAATTTATACCCCTAAGGAACTAAAGCGACCTAAATTTATCTATATTTATATAATATATCTTCGAATGGTACAAAGGTTTGTATTTAGTCAAAGTAAAGTAAAAATCTGAAAACGGCCAAGTGTGTCACTTTCGAAAATAACGAATGTGTAACTTTGATCCACGAACATAATATATGATAACATGTCATGTCAGTCAGTTGGTAAATCTAGTCCATTTAGTTAATCTAGTAAAAAAAAAAAAAGTCATGGTGGCCTACTGGGTAAAGGACCAACCTCTCAAGTACAAGGGCGCGGGTTCGATCCCAGGTCAGGCAAGTACTAATGCAACTTTTCTAAGTTTGTATGTACTTTCTAAGTATATCTTAGACACCATTGGCTGTGTTTCGGATGGCACGTTAAACTGTAGGTCCCGGCTGTCATTGAACATCCTTGGCAGTCGTTACGGGTAGTTAGAAGCCAGTAAGTCTGACACCAGTCTAACCAAGAGGTATCGGGTTGCCCGGGTAACTGGGTTGAGGAGGTCAGATAGGCAGTCGCTTCTTGTAAAGCACTGGTACCTACTCAGCTGAATCCGGTTAGACTGGAAGCCGACCCCAACATTGTTGGGAAAAAGGCTCGGAGGATGATTAGTTAATCTAGTTCATTTCTTTGTAAGAAACATAGTGCATATTAAAAAATCTAAAAGATAGTATAAATGAGACATTTCTTTAACTAACTTCATCATAAGAAAAAAAAAAATAAACAACCTTACAAAAATAAATGAAATCCCACCCAAAACAAAAATGTGAAAGACTGCCAAGTTCGATAATATGGGAATGCTTCGCCTATAAAAGAAGTGAGATCTGAATAAGTACCAAGTTCCATACACATACCTCAGTTAAAAATAGTTACTTTTTAATGATGTTACTTGGCAAGTTTTAATAGAAAATTAAATACTTGATTCATTGCGTTTAGTAGGTTTATAACAAGGTGTATGAAAACTTGCCAAGTGACATCATTAAAAAGTAACTATTTTTAACTGAGGTATGTGTATGGAACTTGGTACTTATTCAGATCTCACTTCTTTTATAGGCGAAGCATTCCCATATTATCGAACTTGGCAGTCTTTCACATTTTTGTTTTGGGTGGGATTATTTAAGTCCGAATAAATAGTTTTTCTCAGTTTAAAAGTCTTGATGTTTTCTTATTTCAACAAACTGTAGGTCCCGGCTGTCATTGAACATCTTTGGCAGTCGTTACGGGTAGTCAGAAGCCAGTAAGTCTGACACCAGTCTTAGCATTGTGTTGCCCGGGTAACTGGGTTGAGGAGGTCAATTAGGGCAGTCGCTCTTTGTAAAACAAACGCTGGTACTGTGCTACATCCGTTTAGACTGGAAGCCGACCCCAACATAGTTGGGAAAAGGCTCGGAAGATGATGATTGTTATATAAAAAATGTAATATATTTCTTGTAATATAACAAATATGCTTATTTTCAACCGACTTCAAAAAAAGGAGGAGGTTCTCAATTCAGCTGTATTTTTTTTTATGTTTGTTACTCGATTTCTCAAAGACGCCTGGACCGATTTCAAAAATTCTTTTTTCATTTGAAAGGGTATACTTGTCATTTGGTCCCATCGTCATCAGATCAGGATCTGATGGTGGAAACCCTGAGAAATCGAGGGCATCTCTTGAAAATTGTAGGCTAGCATGGGGTAAAAACTTTATATTTATGTGTATATCTGATGAGACTACAATACTATGGAGGTTTAGGGCAGATCTGATGATGGAGACGACAGAGGATCGAGGGAACTCCTAAACGGCACATCTTAACTACCTCGTGTTTGGGCTTATATTATTTGTATTGACGATACCTTTGCAACAGTGAAGGTTTGGAGCTGACCTGATGATGGAGACCAGAGAGGGTCAAGGGAACTCGACAACTGCATATGTAAACTACCTCGTGTTTGGGCTTATATTATTTGTATTGACGAGACCTTTGCAACAGTGAAGGTTTGGAGCTGAGCTGATGATGGCGATCAGAGAGGGTCGAGGGAACTCGACAACTGAATATGTAAACTACCTCGTGTTTGGGCTTATATTATTTGTATTGACAAGACCTTTGCAACAGTGAAGGTTTGGAGCTGACCTGATGATGGAAACCAGAGAAGGTCGAGGGAACTCGACAACTGAATATGTAGAATACCTCGTATTTGGGCTTATATTCTTTGTATTGATGAGAACTTTCCACTTATACGGATAGTGACAATTATTCGTATCACTGAAAAGCTGTAAATAAAAAACTTTTTTACAAAAAAATTAAACCGACTTCCAAAAACACTAAAAAGCAAAAAAAAAAACAAATTTTAGGTGCATCGGCCTAGAAGTCGGTGGCAAAATTAACTTAATAACATTCATTAGACACCGACTTCTAGGCCGATGCACCTAAAATTTTGTTTTTTAGTGTGTTTAATGTTTTTTTTTTTTGCTTTTTAGTGTTTTTGGAAGTCGGTTTAATTTTTTTGTAAAAAAGTTTTTTTGTCATAACATCACGCTTTATATTCCCCGAAGGGTTCGGCAAAGTTGTATACTACACAAAAGTATACTGTCATTTCGCCAGTAGTATATTTAAGTCCCAAGTAGTAGGGGCGAGCCTAATACAAGGTTCGTGCGCGCGGGAGGGTTTATTTTATTAAAAATATTGAGAATTTGTATTCATTTCAATAGAAAAAGTCAGAAAAACTCGTTAATAATGTTAAGATAATTCAACTTTAAAATTTTAAACTTTGAACCATCGTAGGCGCCAAGCCGCAGGGATACGCAAGCAATTTATATTTTGTCGTATTAAGAATAATAGGTACTTACCAGAATATAAAATTTGGTTGCTATACTTTGATACTGAATGGAGAAAAAAAATAAAATAGATTTTCTCCCATACATTTTTATTTTCGATATTTTTTTTTTTACATGAAGGAGCAGTTTTTTTGAAAAGTTGTAGTAATAAGTATTAATCAGTGTCAAATTTCCTATACGAAACAATTTTTAGTTGAGTTAAATATGCATTTTCGATCCTATGTCCACCTTTTTGAAAATCCGGACCACTGTGCGCCGCGCCGCGCCGCACTCTTACATTGTCCGTGCTCTTACGGCCGCTGCCGGCCGCTGCTCTTTCAGTGGGGATTGACCCTTATTATATTTGTACGGTTGTCACGGAGTAAGGAAAGATGAGCGGAGATGCCATAATGCAGATAGGTCAGTTGCCTTCTTCTAGGTCAAATATGCATGGTGGGCATGACCAAAACGATCAGTCATGAGTGAACTAATGAGGCGTTCGGCTTCTTTGGGTCATCTGTCAACAATTTTTTGGTATTACAAAAAAAAAATTCAGACAGCTCATCAGTTCACTTCACACAAATGGAAAACAATGTTATCCTGTAAGTACGAGAATAGTTCGTTCGATCCAGTCGTGAAACTCATGACATCCACTGGTCGTTACAGCGGACGTGAGTTGGAATAGAGTCGACGCGCTACTGCCATGGAAATGGTAGTCCAAGCGCATCGAATCGCTCTCGCGGGACTTATGAGCCGTGAAGTGTTGCTGATCAATGGGACGCCCGTGACGCCGCGTAGCACACTGCTCGCTCAATACAGCTGTTCGTTTTTAGAGCATAACATATTATTTAAATGTCAAAGAAACTTCTAACGATAAAACAGCTACGGAACGAAACACGCGATACGGCAGCGGCTGGCATCAGAGCTTGGATAGCCCTTGTGTAGTAGTTGTGTGGGGAACTGACGGCGCATCAGATGATGATGTCGGCGGCTGCTGCAGCGGCACTGCGGCTGCGGGTGGCGGGCGGGAGGAGCTGCGACAGGAGCTCGACACGCACGATCGCTCTAGCTTTACCAGACCTTCCCTGTTGGCTTTTTACACCGACTATTGCGTGCTTTTCTTGACATAATTATGTGGGTACTTTCAACTGAATACGGGATTTTTTGGTTGGTAGTGTGTCATTGTCTGACCTTACCATACACCCTAATTATCATTGCGTCAATCTAATTTTCAATATTAAAACCATACGGTCAACAGCGCCTTACAATGAGGGAACATCACAGACAATGCGGCACCTTTCTGTTCTGCTCAATAGGTAAAATGTTAATTGCTACATAAACAACAAGGTTTATAACTGACTGTACTGATAATGTCGTGTTCGAAGCGAAACTATTGCGTGTCTCAAATCACTGACGAATACCTAAGTCAAATATAAGTTTTTGCCAACGACACTATATCTACCAATTACAAATATGTAGGTTGTAACTACATATATGTTTTGTACATGAAGATGTGATACAAATATGGGGGCCAGCCTAGGCGAGCAGCGGCGACCAGTTAGTCAGTTAGCGAGCCTCCACTAACTGTAGCAGCACACGCCGCCGCCGTCACTGTGCTGTTGCGACAAATCATCATCATACAATATCCGACAAAAACTTATTTTTTTTTTTTAGTGAAGGTTGGCACCATTGACGATACGTCCTGGATCCAAATGGAGCAGACTTCTTACAAAATCGGTTCCTTAATATAGTTATGTAGTGCCTTTAAGGTAGCCATTGACCTTTAGGTCCTTTTGAAGCAGTAATATATAAGCTGCATAGAGATCTTCCACGAGACACGGCGACCGCGTCGTGGCTGTGTGCCACCCGTGCTTGCCCACTTGCCTGAAAATCTGAAAATTAGTGTTACCTAGGGGTAATGTATTGCCCGAGTAACTGGGTTGATGAGATCAGAGACGCAGTCGCTCCTTGTACCTAAAACACTGGTACTCAGCTGCATCCGATAAGATTAGAAGCTAAACGCTAGGCAGATGATGATGACCTATGGCGCACATTAACATTCGTAATGAGGCGAGATATTATTGATTGCGGTAATAACACCATAAATAAAGCATTTTTGGTGTCTTAGTTCAACTTCGAAAATTCTTGCAATTCATACATTCAATTGAACGTTATTTCAGGTAAAATAACAAAAAACTAAAGGCCCCAGTACACGTTGGCCCAAGTTCGGCCAATACACGCCATCACCAACGTGTACTCGGGGTATTCGTGCAGGTTGGCGGACATTTGTCAAGGTTGGCGCGCATTCGGCGAGTTGTCGGTTTTTTGGGCACACATCAAAGGAAGCCACGCGCAGCTTGGCGTGTGGTGTTTACACGGTCAGTGGGTCGTCTTAGGGGCGGAGACACATTCGGCCAATGTTTAGTTCGTCACCGACCGCTGAGGGATAAAGTACACTTTGTGTTGCGTGTAAAAATAAATATAGTAGTAAATATAGTAGTGGGTTTGACCTTCTCGACTTTATGTCGGTTTTAATAGGTATCCCGTTCCGCAGCCCGCGGAAAAAAAGATATCTATGTCCCCCTTAGTCTGTTATTAAGTATTTTGTATGTATTATTTATTATATAGTGTATATGTATTATGTAGTTGATGTGTTTGTTTGCGTTGTTCTTGTCCTTCTTCTCCCTCTTCTAGGTTGTGATGATGACGAATGTTCGGTGTTAGATGATTGCTGTGTGTTCTGTTCCTGGATGGCTGGTCCCGCTTGCGTGCTTGGTGATGGATGCGTGTTTTGAGTGTCTGGTGTTTGTGTGTCAGTGTGTGAGTGTTGTTCTTCTACTGTTCGTACGAATACTGTGTCTCCTAATACTTTGCTGAGTATGATAGATGAATGTATGGCTGCTTGTTTTTGGAGAATATGAATGTTAATTGAAGCGTCTAATTGGTCTATGTACTTTTTAATGCTTTTTGCAACGATGCCCGTCACGCCTACTACTATCGGAATGACAGCCGTTTGTGTGTTCCACAGCCGGCTGATTTCAGTTTTCAGAAGATGGTATTTGCTTAGTTTTTCTATTTCTTTGGCTCCTATGTTGTAATCTGACGGTACGGTAATATCTATTAAATATGTTTTGTTACTAGTTTTATCTGTGTATATAAGGTCTGGTCTATTGTGTGTAACAGTGACATCGGTTTGGACGGGCATTTCCCACATGATTTTGGCTGTTTCGTTTTCTTTTACTTGTGGTTGCACTAGTGTTTCCTTCCACCAGAGGTTGGCAACTTCTATTCTATGTTTTCTAGCAAGACACCAGTAGACGTATTGGACAAGATTATTATGTCGTCGGACATAGTAGGTCCCCGCTAATTTTTCGCAACCAGATATAATATGCTGCGTAGTTTCGTCTTTAGTGACGCAAAGGCGGCATTTTCCGTCTACTGGTTCCTTCAGTATATCGCGCTGATGTTGTTTGGTCATAACGGCTTGATCCTGTATTGCAAAAATGGATGACTCTATAGTTGGTGGAAGTTGTTGTTTTTTAATCCATTTAAACGAAAGTTCTCTGTCAATATTAGCTTGATCTAGCACTTTTTTGGGAAACTGTCCGTGTAATTGCTTACTTCGCCATACTGTATTTTGTTGTTTAATTATTGCGTCTTTGATTTCTTTGTCTGTGTGTTGGTTTCCTTGTGTTAAGTGTAGCTGTGTTTCTATTTCCTCTGCTTCTTTTATTATTGAGTACTTAACCCTATTTTTATCGTGTTTCGTTATTGTTTTAATGAGATGGTCCCTATTTGTATTGAGGTATTGTTTATATTTAAGTATTTGTGTTTTGTACATATATTCTACATTTAAAAGTCCTCTCCCTCCTTGTGCTATTGGCAAGTAAAGCCTCTGTACGTCTGCTTTCTGTTGGTGTGCCTTATTTATTGCTAATAATTTTCTAGTTTTTATGTCTATTGCTCTAAGATCGCTGTTTTTGTAGTTTATTATTGCGAAAGAGTATAGTAATACTGGAATTGCGTAAGTATTGATACCTTTAATAAGATAACGGGATGTGAGTTGCGTGTCTAGTAATTTTTTAACTCTTCTATAATACTCTTTGGTTATTTGATCCCTAATAACACTATGTTCTATTTTTCCTGATTCATGGACTCCTAAATATTTATAGCTATCACCTATGGCAAGTTGTTTGAATGTATCCCCACTTAATAAAATATGGCCCTCTCCTATTGTGCTGCTTCTCTGTCCTGAGTCTATATGTAATATATTGCATTTATCAAGCCCAAATCTCATCCCTATGTCATTTGTAAATATATATAGTAGTGTAGTATAATATAAATATACAACATGTAACGTAATTAACGCACACCCTCAAACACGCTAATTAGAATATTATGTTATAATTATAATACATACACTGAATTTTTAATTTAACATGTATATGCATTGTTATTTACTAAATTAGTTATACCAATTCCTGGAGAACTTTTTGGTCATACTACTACGCACGCAAATATCGCGGCGCGCGCCGCTCGACTCGACACAACATAACGAAACTACGGAAAAAGCCGACAGTACACGAAGTCTTATTACTTTGAGTTACGGTCTATTTGAATTTGTTTTGACTGTACAGGGTTAATATGACAATAATTTCCGTAGTTTTAATTATTTTTGGGATAAAAAATTACCTATATTAAAAATGATATAAATCGATTCAGTAAACGATTCTGAACAAACTAGTTTCAGGATGTGCGTTAATTAAGTTACATGTTGTATATAGTAGTGTAGTATAATATAAATATATATAGTAGTGTACAAATTAATAGCCGAAGCCTTAATTACTTCGACGTCCATCGCAAGTGGTTTGCCAGACAGGAATGAGCCAAGCGCCACTGTGTAAACACCATTTGATCGTGGCCTACATTTGTGCATTGGAAAGCTTGGCCGAACTTGGGCCAACGTGTACTGGGGGCTTAAGGACGAACCCTCGATTAAAGCCGAGACGAGAACTATAATAACAAAATGATCACACCTGTGCCAAATGACGCTTTTCATTTTAGGTAAGTACCTAAGTACGTACGAAGAAAAATAAACACATTCAATTTCTCTTTTCGCACAAATCAACATGTAAAAAGGGCCTCTGCATAGTACCTCTAGAATATTGCAACCTCTGCGCCGTCCGTTCTTGAACGCTTAGTTGTAATCATATTTTTTTTTCATTGGATACCTTTAATAGATAGTTCGAACTGTCTATAGAGATTTTTGCAAATCGTACTTAGCATGCGCTAAGCAGTTCAGAAGTTTTGATGAATGACAACCTTACCCACATATTTATGAATGTTAGTAATTATTTCACGGAAAGCTATATAAATGAACTAGCTTCTGCCAGCGGTTTCACCCGCATCCCGTGGGAACTACTTCCCGTACCGGGATAAAAAGTAGCCTATAGCCTTCCTCGATAAATGGGCTATCTAACACTGAAAGAAATGTTCAAATCGGACCAGTCGTTCCTGAGATTAGCGCGTTCAAACAAACAAACAAACAAACTCTTCAGCTTTATAATATTAGTATAGATGTGGCTTTTATTTTTTGTGAAACCTAATTATTTTATTTTACAATTTAAATATTTTAATAGTAATTATTTTACTCATGCTACATAAGCACATGGCTGCGCGGTTATTATGATTAAGAAAGGCTTATGTTTAACTGAACACCAGATATAGTAACAAATAGCAGACAAAAATAGTAAATGATCACCAATGAAACTCGCATTTTAATGTAAAATTATAACCAAAGTTTTAACACTTTGCTATCCTATTTAAGTAAAATTACTCCAAGGAAATCATGAGTAAGCCAAAAATAGTAAATGATCACCAAAATTAAACTAACATTTTAAAGTAAAATTATAACCAAAGTTTTAACACTTAGCTATCCTATTTAAGTAAAATTACTCCAAGTAAATCATGAGTAAGCCAAAAATAGTAAATGATCACCAAAATTAAACCAACATTTTAAAGTAAAATTATAACCAAAGTTTTTAAATTCTGCTATCCTATTTAAGCAAAATGAGTCCAAAAAAATCATTGTTATCCCAAACTTGATATATGTTAGCAGGCATGCAGCATGGAAGCAAACATGCAACATGCAGCAAGCATGGCTTCTGTCACGGCTCCGGCGCTGCGGGGCTCCGGCGGTCCTTGCAGATCGTCAGCCTCAGCCGCGGCAGCGAGCGTTAAAACTACCTGCGCCTCAGCACGCAGGCCGCCTCGCCCCTCCGCGCCTACGCGGTTTTTAATTGCACTCTAGGGGTAGGGCAAACAAGACTACCTACGTGGAATCTATATACACATAACTTAATATGGCATCATAATACTTTATTTAATAATAAGCCTACATTTTATGGCAATCACAGTGATTTATTTAGGCAAAAATAATACATTAATTTGGTAGTCAAGATTAGGTGATCATTTACTAAATTTGGTGGTCGAATACAATTTAAAGTGGAGTCGTGACTAAAATAGCTGGTACTATTATATTTTTAGACTTTATTTTTCTGGTGTTAAGTAGATATTTTTGGTTACAAAACTAAGGGTATCAAAACATTTTATGGTGGTCATTATATTTATCCCCATTAAGAAATACTCATAACATATATTTTATAGACTGATTTTGTGATTCCAAGCGTTTGATAGATAGGAATATAAATTAAAATGCAAGTATGTGTCTGTTTTATTGAATACCTGCTCTTCTAACAGATTATGACCTGCTATTCTAAATAGGGATTTGGTTTTCTATCTAGCTACCTAATGTTTCAAAGGCACAAGTATGCTTAACAAATTCAAGAACAAAAAAAAATACATAACTTGAACTTTATGTTCAAGAGCAGAGAGTTTACATTAGCATTAAAAGTTGACGAGTACTGGGAATATTTGACGAGTATCCATACAAATCAGACGACTATTGGTACAAATCGCCCTTTTTTTACTTTTGCCTTAATAAGTACATAAACCCATCAAAGGCGAACGGCAGATTTCGTACCGCATATTTTTTTGTTGTTCAGTTATAGAATTTGTACCAATTATTAAGGCTACTAAGCCAATTATTTTTATGTTAGTGTAGTATTTTTAGAACTCCGGATTAATTAATTATACCAATTAAAAGATTCAAGTAATTCGAGGCTCGAAATGATAAATAATTTAAAAAAAAATAGAAATAACAGTAAATATTATTCACCAATTACGTATTATACCTTAAAATGAATAATTATTGCATACTATCTTAATAATTAACAATTTAATGATATAAATTATTTTCACCATCAATATTTTTTTGTATTGGCAATTATTTTATTGACAGGTAACGAAAATCTTTCAGTCTCTGTTCAGTTATTTGCTGTTGCTACATTTATTTTGTTACCATAACAATGCTTAATATGTTTATGTACCTAGGTAAAACAACCTACATGGGTACACTGTAGTACATAACCTTAAAAAAACAAAACTGGTTATAACTTTTACTTCCCAAGTTCTAAAAATCTAAGAATTTACAAAGGGCTTTTCTATCATATTACCCACCAATTAAAACAAAAAATATCCCAAAACACGAAATTTTATTAGCGGTACGAAAGTCCCATACAAGCCTGCCATTCGCATTATTAAAAAAATATTAGTTTCTTAGAATAACGAATAAATACTCTATCACGTCATGCAAAAAAATTCATTTTCTATTGAATATTTCACACAGTAGCGCTTCAAAGTCAGTGATTTCCGAAATCCGACGAGTATTGGTACGTTTACCTTACTAGAATCTAGAAAACTATGTAAAAACTTACATCAAAGTGATCTTCACAAAAATAAAGGTGTGGGTAAAAAACACTGGGCAATATTGCTTTTGAATCTCGCCTTGCAAGTTAAAGCCACTTGTTTCGTATTTTTTATTGTGAGTAACGTAAACAAATAACTTATCATGAGTTGATATGGATGTGTTCTTACACTGGAGGACCCCACACCACTTATTACTTTCGAATTCATATTTAATAAGAAAAAAAAACTGAATTATTGAACGAGCGTTTTTAACTTGCGTCTTGTTAACTTCAGGCGTGACGTCACAAGTGACGGCATGACACTGACAAGCGTTTTCGCGCCGGATTTAAAATGGTCAGAGAAAAATGCAATTAATTGATTAAAAAAAATAGCATTTTCTTAAAATTAATAATATTTTTCCCATAAAATAGACGCATACCTACATCATACAAAGGAATTTAAAAATTAGTCATCATGCCTATTTCGTATAACGACCACCGTGAACGTCTAAAAAGTTTTTGTCACCAACAAAAGGGAGGGGAAAAATTAGGAAAAATAGTCAGTTAGATTATTATTCTAAAGAACAATTTGTCCAGAAATCATAATTTTTTGGATCTCGGCTCAAAGGACTCGCACTCGCCTCGGTGCAATGTTTTTTTTAACTTGGCAAAGTCAAAACTACAAGACTGGCGCTAACGCAAGGAGCAGCTAGTCGCCATATTTGTGATGATTTGATGATCAATTTGACAATCGGAAATCAATAATTCGCTGTGTCACTATCTTAAATATTATGCAGTTTTATATCTATGCAAATAATTATAATACGACATAAATAAAATAAAATAAATAAAATCATATCAATTAATTTAATTTTAGTGACAAATTATATTTGTATCAATAGTTTCGCCACCTGTGGTGACTTAAAGTAACTAATTGTTTGCGGATAGAGCTAGTAGATGTCGCTTTTTGAAAAAAAAAATACCACACATCTGTCAATATATGGAACTGTCCTACCCCTGGGCGTTACTAAACATCCACAGTGCCATGCCTTGGCATAGTTTTAGGGTCAATTCCCACTGAAAGAGCAGCGGCCGGCAGCGGCCGTAAGAGCACGGACAATGTAAGAGCGGGGCGCGGCGCGGCACCGCGCGGCCCGCCGCGCTCGCGCTCAATCACTTGCATTTACGGCCGCTGCCGGCCGCTGCCGGCCGCTGCTCTTTCAGTGGGAATTGACCCTTAGATGTAAGAGATGCCCATTTTCCGCAATACTTTTTTATCTTCAACGGTAACAGCCATTGAGATAGGCGCCCGCGCCGCACAGTGGTCCGGATTTTCAAAAAGGTGGACATAGGATCGAAAATGCATATTTAACTCAACTAAAAATTGATTCGTATGGGAAATTTAACACTGATTAATACTTATTACTACAACTTTTCAAAAAAACTGCTCCTTCACCTAAAAAAAAAATATTGAAAATAAAAATGTATGGGAGAAAATCTATTTTATTTTTTTTCTCCGTTCAGTATCAAAGTATAGCAACCAAATCTTATATTCTGGTAAGTACCTATTGTTCTTAATACGACAAAATATAAATTGCTTGCGTATCCCTGCGGCCTTGGTGCCTACGATGCTTCAAAGTTTACAATTTTAAACTTGAATTATCTTAACATTATTAACGAGTTTTTCTGAGTTTTTCTATTGAAATTAATACAGAATATCATTTTTAATAAAAAAAAAGCCCCCCGCGCGCACCAACCGTGTTTTTGGCTCGCCCCTACTACTTGGGACTTAAATATACTACTGCTGAAATGACAGTATACTTTTGTGTAGTATACAACTTTGCCGAACCCTTCGAGGATTACCTTTAATGCGTGACTGCCCTAATTGACCTCCTCAACCCAGTTACCCGGGCAACACAATACCCCTTGGTAAGACTGGTGTCAGACTTACTGGCTTCTGACTACCCGTAACGAAGTTCACAAAGGAGTGAAGATGTAGACTTCAGTGATTCATCGGTTTTCATGTCAAGTATTGTCCCTCTTAAATTAGTTTCAAATAATATAACTATATGGGAAAACCCAGCACCTTCTTCAACACATTATTGCAGGCCTATAAGTTCGAGTTTTGTAAAGAGACAGCAGAATACATCAAGCAAGAAGAAGCTGCATTGAAGGAATAAATAATTAAAACCGGCCAAGTGCGTGTCGGACCCGCGCACGAAGGGTTCTGTACCATCAAAAATAATATTCTATATATGTATATATATATATATATTTATCTAAATTGAGCCAAAATTAGCAAAACAGTCACGTTTGTTGTATGGGAGTCACCCAAAATATAGTTATTTGATTCTAGGTTTCATATTTGTTGTTAGAGCGGCAACAGCAGTACATCATCTGTGAAAATGTCAACTCTCTAACTATCACGGTTCATGAAATACAGCCTGGTGACAGACGGACGGACGGACAGTGGAGCGAAAACAATAGGGTCCCGTTTTACCCTTTAGGTAGGGAACTACGGAACCCTAATAACATCGATTCTACAAAATGGGCAGGGCTAGAGATTAGTCACGAGCTTCATATGACATTGATCGACGGAAAAGTAGCCACTATTATAACGCACACTTCGTCTGCATCTGCCTGCAATATTTGCCTTGCTAAGCCGACCGAGATGAACAAGCTGTCAGAAGTATTTTCAAGACCTGTTCGAGATGATGTTTATAAATATGGACTTTCTACTCTTTGTATGTGGATTCGTTGTATGGAGTGTAATCTACATATATCTTACAACTTGGACTTTGGGTTGTGAACTACACGAGGTGCTAACAAGCAACTAAAAGCTGCGAAGAAACATTTGACACAAGAAGAATTCGAACAGCAAACAGGTTTTTTAGAGATTATGATAAATCTGCCGAAATAACTAAAATTGACAAAGGCCTACTAAAACATTTAGCGGTTATTCTTCAAACGATTTCATCAGGATGTGCTATAGATATTGAAAAATTCAGGAGTTATTGCAGAGAAACAGCTGAGATCTTTGTGCATTTACACAAGCTACTCATATACGGTGCAGACATTTGTCATCACTTTGGCCTCATACCAATTAGCATTCTTTCCGAAGAAGCGGGCGAAGCAAGAAATAAGGAATTTCGAAGAGGTCGTGAATATCATACAAGCAATATCAATCATGCAAGCAAGCACGTTAAACTGTAGGTTCCAGCTGTTATTGAACATCTTTGGCAGTCGTTACGGGTAGTCAGAAGCCAGTAAGTCTGACACCAGTCTCACCAAGGGGTATTGTGTTGCCCGGGTAACTGGGTTGAGGAGGTCAATTAGGGCAGTCACGCATTAAAGATAATCCCCGAAGGGTTCGGCAAAGTTGTATACTACACAAAAGTATACTGTCATTTCAGCAGTAGTATATTTAAGTCCCAAGTAGTAGGGGCGAGCCAAAAACACGGTTGGTGCGCGCGGGGGGCTTTTTTTTTATTAAAAATGATATTCTGTATTAATTTCAATAGAAAAACTCAGAAAAACTCGTTAATAATGTTAAGATAATTCAAGTTTAAAATTGTAAACTTTGAAGCATCGTAGGCGCCAAGGCCGCAGGGATACGCAAGCAATTTATATTTTGTCGTATTAAGAACAATAGGTACTTACCAGAATATAAGATTTGGTTGCTATACTTTGATACTGAACGGAGAAAAAAAATAAAATAGATTTTCTCCCATACATTTTTATTTTCAATATTTTTTTTTTAGGTGAAGGAGCAGTTTTTTTGAAAAGTTGTAGTAATAAGTATTAATCAGTGTTAAATTTCCTATACGAAACAATTTTTAGTTGAGTTAAATATGCATTTTCGATCCTATGTCCACCTTTTTGAAAATCCGGACCACTGTGCGCCGTGTTGTTATAGACGTATCTATAGTTATATAAATATGGGCGAAATATGAAACAAACTATGCAACATAGTTCTGACTCACTCTTTTTAAGCAGGTACATAACTGTATTTGAAAACAGGGACAACAATATTTTAGTGGTTGCGTAAAATGGTAATATTTACTTTTGATATCCTCCTGTTTGTAGGTGCGTGCCATGTCCGCCATCTTATGCGCCAGATTTCAGGTAAGTAGTTGTGCTGTCAAATGGGTGTTCTCAGTCAAAGTCAAAGTCAAAGCTCTTTAATACGTGTACATAGGTAGGTTACAAGGTGTTAGTAAGTATAAAAATATTGAGTTTGACTTTCTGCTCGTGCTCGTGCTTGTCTGCTCGTAGAGCGTACAGATATAATCAGTACCTAAGACTAGATAAGATCTATATACCTACTTACTTACATTAATCTTTATAATATGTTGAGTTGACACAAACAAGTCTTACTAAAACTATAATAAATCTAACTAAACTTATAATACCTGTACTAAAACAGTGATTTATAATTGCGTTTTTATAGAAAACCACTTGAGTTTACCTTTAAGACTTTATTATTTCAATAGTGAAATAGTCAACGAATATGCCTGTGTTGTAGCATGAAGTGTGGTGCCAGGAAGTACCAAAATCAAGCTGGATTGTCTTTACACAGGTTAGGAACCTATTTTTGCTAGAAACTACATAAAATAATTCACATTGGATAAAAATATGTTACGGGAACATGAATTGATGGTGAAAGTACTTATATTTTGGTTTATTTCTGTATAAAAAGCTAAATTTAGAAATAAATGTTGTTTACAATAACATGTCATATTGGCATAGTGCTGTACAGTTGACATAAAAGTATCGATATAATATCCACTTAATAAGTCTGCTTTTAAAAAATTTAACAACAGAAGTTACTGTCCCTTAGCTTAGACACTGAGCCCTCAGAGTTCTGTATTATTTTGAATAAAACATCTTTATTTTGTTCTTTAGTTAAATACTAGCTTTTCCTCGCGGTTTTACTTGCTTTAGGGAATATTGTATGTTTTTATATATATGTCGGAGACGGTCAATAGTACGGACACTAAACGAGACGCAAGCGCGCCCTCTGGTGGCGTTTCCGGTGAAACAGCATTTTGGCGCGCTTGGCAGAGTCGTGGTGGTCAGCATGGCGTCCGCGGAGCTCAGTCTTCATTGTGTGTTCGTGGAGTCTTCGTTGAGTCGTCATGAAACTGCCTTTCGTTACGTGTAGTGTACCTAGTGTTTAGGGCATGCAATTTCGGTAAAATAAAAATTACCGGCAAAAATTCGGTAATTAAATTATTTTTACCGCTAAAACGGTAATTTTTGTATTAAAAAAAATGTGATATTATATCAATAAGATTGGGTAGTCTAAAAGCAAAAAATAATTAAAAATACGAGGTATAAGGTGGAGAACAGTTTTTGTGACGTGGGTCGTAACAAAAAAACATGTCAGTACCATCCGTACGCGATGTCGTTGACAAAATGCAAGAGAAACGGCTGCGATGGGTCGGCCATGTAAAAAGGACCTGAATACATCGCCAATGTTGTGTACTCAATCTCAATGATGATGTCCTCCTAGCCGATTTATCGGCTACGGCGGCTGTTCTCATGTAAGGAGATTAGCCAACTGCGCAGGACATATTATAGTGCACAAGCATTTGCACAGACACAGGTGCACTCCCTATTTCTTCACGCTGATAGCCCGATGGGACGGCAATTCGACACGACCGGAAAGAGATCAGGAGCAGGACCGACATTTACCAACATGCTCTCCGATGCATGGGTGTATCAATCACCAACTGCCAGGCTCCGGGCTGCTTTGTGAAAGTTTTCTAAAACCCACAAAGCTATTTCGGCCCGACTCGGGAATCGAACCCGAGACCTCGTGCTCAGCAGCCGCAGTTGCGACAGCTAGCCCAACGAGGCAGTTAATCAATCTCAATATACCCGGTCAAAGGCACAGAGGCGGACCGAAACGGTGGTGTGAGTGTCGTAATGAATGACATGAAAATCTACGAACTCGAAGAGGAAGATGTCCTGGATAGATTGAAATGGAAGAAGAAGATACGGAAAGCGTGAATTGAAATTGAAATTGTAATATTTCTTCTAACCTAACAGACAGACATGTGTTGCTGGGGAGTTTGTTCCGCCACTTCTTCTCCTCAGCCAAAACACATAGGAAGTGGTGAAGGGCGGGCTACGTAATTTGAATAAACGTTTTTGAGTTTAGAGTTCTTTTAGAATTATCTCTTTGCTCGATCATCCTAGCTGATGTCGGACAATAGTGCCATCCTGATGTAGCTCCGACATATATATCCTTGATTTTACACATAAAAAGTTTTAAAATGCAGTTAAAAACATTTAGATTAAAAAGGCGTATTATAAAATTCAGGATTTTATTGACATATTTTATTGAAAATAATATGTTTTTTTCTTTTTATCTTCATATGAGACTTCCACGGCGACCAAGGGCACGGGAGTGCCTCCGCACAGACGAGCAAATTGGAGCGCAAGTTGCAATATTTGCTTCAGAACTTAGTTACCGAATTTTATAAAAAAAAAATTCTTTGCACTGAAATTGTTTTGTACAAGTGATTAATACATAATTAGCTCCATTTGCATTATATAAGGTGCTTTAATATTACCTGCCAGCAGTGCCGGTTTTAACTCGTCTAGCGCCCTAGGCGAGATTTCTACGGCGCCCTCCAACTGCAATTCAAACCCATACGAAAAACAGAGACATATGTAGTTACCGGTTGCGCGAGCGAAGCGAGCGCGAATTTTTTTTCATAGTTCACTAGTCAAAGCAAAAATTACGAAAAACGTAGCCCAATCGTACATAAGTTATTATTGGAAGGTTAATGCAAAAATACGGGAACGTAGCTTCTGATTGCGATCGTCGATTTTTTGTTATATTTTAGAACTCAAAACAAAAATTACTTAAAATGTAGCCCAAACGTACATAACTCTTTGTTGGTGTTGGCGCCTATGTATTAAAATTTTGGGACTTAATATAGTCCCGTAAATAAGAAAGTTCATATGGAAACTAGAAGTTACTTTCTTATTAATAAAAGGACTTAAAAACGACGCTACCTTTTTGCTAGGGTAGACTAAAAAAATGTTGAAAAATAAAAACAACTGTAAAGTGATGCAAGCCCGAAAAATTTTTGAGTTTTGGATCACTAAAAGTCCTAAACATATATAATAAAAGGCAACTGTGAAGTGAAGAAGCCGCGAGCGAAGGCAGCGCGAATTTTTTTGAGTATTGGGACATTAAAAGTAGCTATACGTGATTAAATGTTAATTAAAGAAACCGCGAGCGAAGCGAGCGCGGAAATTTTTGAGTTTTGGGACATGAAAGTAGTGTTTGTTCGAGAATTTCTCAAATTTAACGTGGAATTAAACACAAATTAAAAGAAACCGTGACTGGATCGACAGTCAGCTGTATGTGTTTGTTTCTTCGGTGCTCCAACTTTTTGTTAAATTGAGAACTCTAAAAGTAAACGCAGAATAAATTAGAAATAAAGAAGAAACCGCGAGCGAAGTGAGTGCTATTTTTTTTCTTCGACGTCTGCAGCAAATTTGCTTGTCTATTTGACATTTTACAAGGCTAAACTTCCATATAACGCAAGCAATCCTATATTTATTATTTTTACAGGATAGGAATTGAGTTGGTTGGCGGTTTTGAAGATTGTTATTGAAAAACCTATTTGACTTCTAATCCTCTCAAATCAAGTGATCGTCTTTTGGAATCTAATGTCCTAGGACTGTATGGCCTTTGGACAAATCTAACGCGCCCGGCATTATACGACAATACATTAATTTAATTGAAATTTATTGGTCCAGGAGCGTACCGCGGCGCCCCTGAATAGGTTAAGACGGTCCTGATGCTATCCATACATTTGGATACAGTTCTTGTAAGTTGCGATCTTGGATGAAATTTAAAACAAAAATAGGAGTAACATTCTGATCAAGGATTGGTTGGGGCGAACCTTATATCCGGCGCCCTGGGCCGTCGCCCAACTGCGCCCTACCCTAAAACCGGTAAAGCACCTTATATAACTTTCTCATGAATAGCTTGAAAACGATTGTAAATAATTGTATTTTTTTTTAAGAGAGTATCTATGGTGTTTCTTGCGGATTCTTCTTCATAAGACCGAATCTTTGGCACCCTGCAACTAGTCTGACGTTTCGAAAGAACTTTCATAAATAATGGGAAATTATAGGTCTAGCCTGAAAATTATTTATTGGACACATGATTAAACTTCTAATTTTATAATTTAGCAACGGGGAAATGACATAGCCTCTGATAAACTAATTCGCCTTTTTTACAAAGCCAACTAAATATTCGATAGAAAGCTTCAAGTAAAGGTCATCAATTATTGTGACTTGTCCTTTTTATTTATACATTGTCATCTAATTTACTAACTCGGCCGGCCTCGTTTTTAGCATATTGCCATTTATAACCTTCAATTAAAAAAATACGTGTGGCACTCGGGGACTGCCGCGGTAAAGCTATTGCATAGCATTCTGTATCATTTTTGCCGCCCTGGTACATGGTGAGCAGTTGCATCGAAATTTCGTTATTGGTATACTTATACTCCGGTAAATTCTGCTGTCCTAGTACTTTACTTTTGTGGTTCTGCGGCATTCCGTAAGTTGGTTTTTGTCTAATCACTCCCGTCCCGGGAATCTTACTCGCAATTTTTCCTTATTTGCTCACCGTTTAGACCTACCCTGGACTATGACAAACATTTTAAAACCAAAATCAGCTCAATCGGCCCAACCGTTCTCGAGTTTTAGCGAGACTAACGAACAGCTCCGTGCCCGTCGGAGTGGGGAGCGTGAGGTTTTTTCGTTACGGAATTTCTGGATTTGGTCCCCGCGCTCAAGGCCTGCGATAGAAGCTATGCAATAGCTTTAAAACATTGTATTAAAAATTGAAGTTAGTGACGAAAACGAATCGCTGCAAAACCGACTCCAAGTAGTCTTGTCTGCCCTACTCCTAAAGTGCAATTCAAAACCGCGTAGGCGCGGAGGGGCGAGGCTGCCTGCGAGCTGAGGCGCAGGTAGTTTCAGCGCTGGTGAGCGTGAAAACCATCTGCGACGATAAGCTCGCATGGGACCGCTGGAGCCCCGGAGCACCGGAGCCGTGACAGAAGCCATGCTTGCTGCATGTTGCTTGCTTACATTTTAAACGTATTGAGTTAAAAAATTAGAAGCTAAATAAATGATGTCATTTAATAGTATTTTAGAAGTTTACTGTTAGAATGCATGCTACAAATTAAGGTGCTAAAAAATAACCATCATGCTGAGTTGTATTTAGAGTGGTTTACTTAGAAGATAGCTAGTGGCTAAGATAGTATTATTTAGATTTTTAGATGCTCATTAATTGTGGCTGACTTAGTAATTTAGAAGGCAACATACATTTTTGGGGGCGAATAATGATATTAAAAAGAAGCCTGTTTAATTAGCACCCATAAATAATTACTTTGACTTTGTGATTTAAAAAAAAAAAGGTATCACCCTACTGAAATGACTCCTCCCAGTTGGTTGATTTTATATGTTATTGTTATCAGTGAAATTAATATCATAGTTAGTTCTATGACGAACAAATTAATTATATTTGTTTTTTTTTTATGCACCCAGTAAGACTTATTAAGATCGATATTTGTTGAATCCGGTAGCGGTACCCTAGCAATGGCAGCCATTTTATGCGCCACTGCAGATTGTAGGTATGCACGTTTTTTTCGTAGGTATTTCCAGTCCATATAGTTTATAAGTCAATGGTATCAGCACAGGTCATAGACATAGTATAGTTAAGCCATATAGACGTATTATTAATATTACATCTACAATCTACATTTGTATGAGTAAAGCACAGGGACACAGGCACAATGACCTTATATTTTTTGTCTTACATTTTCGCTGGCTAGTGCTCGGCTGATGTTGTCACTGTTTGACACATGATAGTTATGACATCAGTCAGTGAAACTTCAATTCTAACCTCACAATTTTAAGTGCAGGTCTAAATAAAAAACAATTTTAATTTAGTAAATCAAAGTGTTTTTATTTATATTCAGACAGAGAATTCTGATTTATATAAGCACGCTTGATATTTTCTATTGATCATTCATAATTTCTTCAGTAGGTATTTTGATGAGCGCACAATATTTTTACTTGGAGATCTCGTGAGTAACAAAAGTGCAAAATTGCGTAATATATATAATCCGAACTGAGGGAACATTAGAAATGAGGGATGTTATATTGGCGTTCAGGTGCGGTGAAGAGCCGAGCCGGTTATCGGTGCGCAGCGGCGTCGAGGAAGCTGTGAAGAGTGTGTTCGGCGAGTGTGGCGCCGCCAGCCTGCGCGTGGACGTGCTGAGCGCCGCCGCCGGGGTCGCGCTGCTCCGCGTGCCCGCCGCCCAGCTGCGCCGCGTGCGCGCCGCGCTGCTGCTGCACGCGCGTCCGCGCCTCTCGCCCGTCTGCGCCGCGCCCGCGCTCCTCGCGCTGCTCTGACCACTCAAGTCCCGGCATTGTTTTCTTGAATACCAATACTAGTATACCACTGTAAATTTCAACATGTCTATTACTTAATAAATTCTAATAAAATTTAATAATAATTTTATATAAAATGTTGATTATTTTCGTAGGGCAATGGCGACTCGGTCGGTGCTGTCCTCCGGGCTGGACGGTAAGGATGTGGTGATCGTGGCGACGCGTGAAGAACTGGCGACGCCCAGCAAGGTGAGCCTGCCGGAGCCGGAGCCCGCGCCGGGTCTCATCCTGCCAGACGGTTCCATCAACTGGGGCTGCCCCTGCCTGGGCGGCATGGCCACTGGGCCCTGCGGCACACAGTTCAGGGAAGCATTCTCCTGCTTCCACTACAGGTTGGTCCCCCTATGTAATTGTGATGGTTTGAAGCATGCAAAAAGTCGTGGTGGCCTAGTGGGTAAAGAACCGACCTCTTAAGTATGAGGGCAACGGTTTGATTTCAGGGAAGTACCAATGCAACTTGTCTAAGTTTGTAAGTACTTCCTAAGTATATCTTAGGCATCAATGACTGTGTTTCGGATAGCATGTTGAACTGTAGGTCCTGGCTATCATTGAATATCCTTGGCAGTCGTTACGGGTAGTCAGAAGCCAGTAATTCTGACAGCAGTCTAACCAAGGGGTATTGGTTAGACTGGTATCAATGTTAAGAGTTTTGGTATTTTTGTGTAAACCATTCTACTGATGAACACAGGTATTGTACCCACGTGATTTTTCAAAAAATGATAGTTTTTTGCAAACTGAATTATTGTTTGCCTATATTTTTCTTTAGAAATAACAGTGATGACACGTGGATAGCGTATTATGTACTAGCTTCTGGCAGCGGTTTCACCCGCATCCCGTGGGAACCTCGGCATGGACCCGGATAAAAAGTAGGTAGCCTATAGCCTTCCTCGATAAATGGGCTATCTAGCACTGAAAGATTTTTTCAAATCGGACTAGTAGTTCCTGAGATTAGTGCGTTCAAACAAACAAACTCTAGCTTTATAATATTAGTATAAATTTGACTGCCTCCTTGGTCTAGTGGTTGAAAGTGCGGCTACTGTGCTCGAGGTCTCGGGTTCGATTCCCGCGTCGGGGCGAAATCGCTTTGTGGGTTTTCTTAAACTTTCACTAAACAGCCCGTAGTCTGGAAGTTGGTGATTGATTCACCCGTGCATCGGAGAGCACATAAATGTCGGTCCTGCGCCTGATCTTTTTCCGGTCGTGTCGGATTGCTGTCCCATCGGGTTATGTGAGTGATGGAATAGGGAGTGCACTTATGTATGCGCAAATATTTGTGTACTATAATATGTCCTGCGCAGCTGGCTGATCTCCTTAAAATGTGAACAGCCGCCGTGGCCGCAATCCGACGCCATTATAGGTATGGAATGGTTATGTGCGTTGCAGTGACGCGGATCCCAAGGGCAGCGACTGCTACGAGAAGTTCAGCGTGATGCAGGAGTGCATGTCGCACTACCCCGAGCTGTACGGCAAGGACGAGGACGACGAGCTCGCCGCCGCCATCGACTCCGCCGCCGACGCCGACAAGCGCGAGCCCGCCGCCGAGCGGGCCGCCCCCGCCGAGCGAGCGGCCCCCGCCGAGCGAGCGGCCCCCGCCGAGCGAGCCGCCCCCGCCGAGCGAGCGGCCCCCGCCGCCGCCGCGGCCTCCGGGGACGCGCGCTAGCCGCCTCCTGGCTTTGTTTTACTGCAAACGGACACACGATTAGTGAATGTGTTTGTCGCTTATTTAGTTGGTGTGGAAGTCCGGTCAAAATAGTAATTTGAAATAACAAAAATTCCTGGAAAGCCAAATTTTGGTGGAAAGCTTGGGTTTACCATCTATATGTTACAGCCAAAGTAATAAGTCTGCATATTATACATATTATCTAGCTATTATTTATAATATCTACTCAATTTGGATAAAGTGATAATTGACACAGAATTAATCACATTAACTAGCAATTTTATATAATATCTCCATAGACTTAGATAATGTAATAAAACAAGTAGGTAAAGATTATTATTTTATGTTAACTAACTAAAATGTCTAGTAGCTGACCTTAATATAATTCGAAAAAGGCTAGTTAGCACAGTGCAGGGCACCCCATAATAGTAGCGAAAAGTCCCCTCTTTGAAGTGTGGCTCGGGCCACTATATGGACGGCCTGGAGGACACGGTGAACCTCACAGTCCTGGTGTGCCCTGTCTGGGAAGGGCACCGCCGTGTCCTCGTCGAGGCGACAGGCAACGGTGACCTCTCGTGCTCGGCCCTGGTTCAAGCCATGGTCCGGGGTGAGAGGTAATGGGATGATGTCGTCTCATGCAGACGCTAGAGAAATTCACACCTCTCATCCCAGCTGCTGCCAAGGACGTAGAAGACACCACGGGCGCCGGGTGTCGAGTGACGTCTCCCGGCCACCGTAGGCGTGGGTCTGTGGGCGGTGAGTTTCGGGTGGCTCATCGTCCTTCCGTCTCTTAGAAGACACGGGCCCGTCTTGGCAGCGCGCGTTGTTCCACGCGCTCCTCGAAGAGATTCAGCAAACCCCAGTAGGTTTAAGTCACTAACAGTCTGACACTCCTTCACGCTGCTAAACCACAGCGGGAGGAATTTCCATTTGATGATTTATCATAAAAAAAGTCGACTATAACTTAAACCGTTTTTAAGAATTGGTCAGTACCAAGTTGGTTATACCTACCATATTTATTACTTTGGCTAACTTTGACCAGCTATTATGAATAATATCCAGATAAAGTAATTAATTTATCACATTGTCAAGTCAATTTGGGTAATATATATAATGACCAGTGATTATGTATAATATATATTTAATCACTATGGCTGTAACAATTAAATTATATTAAATCCATATCATTAAATAATCAAGGTCTGGTTGAAATTCGGTATACCCTAGTGATACCCTAGATTAACACATAGGCTACTTTTTATCCCGGTCAACAGGGGCCCGATTCTTCTAATTTTACTTAAGCGACATACGATTCACGTTCGACTCGATTCGACTGAGATCCAATCCCGACTCGATTACGATTGAAGCGTATGTGGCATTCCGCTATTTTTTCTTTGAAATAAACGTTTTTATCCTTTTCTATCATTCAATAATGAATCATTTTGTTTGCAAATGATTTATGATTGCAAAATGATTGTACAGCAAACTACCGTATAGACCAAAATCACCAAAATAGCAGACCAATCGCACACCAATCAAATGTCAATCGAATACGATGTAACATATACATATAATAAAACTAGCTTCTGCCCGCGGTTTCACCCGCGTCCCGGATGGTGACAAAAACTATCCTAGATATACATCCTATATATATATATCTATCCTATATATCTATCCTATATATATATATCCTATAATATATATCCTATCCTATATAAATATCCTATATAAATATCCTATGTCCTTCTCCTGGCTCTAAACTACCTCCCTGCCAATTTTCAGCTAAATCGGTTCAGCCGTTCTTGAGTTATAAGTGGAGTAACTAACACGACTTTCTTTTACATATATAGATGACTAGCTTCTGCCAGCGGTTTCACCCGCATCCCGTGGGAACTACTTCCCGTACCGGGATAAAAAGTAGCCTATAGCCTTCCTCGATAAATGGGCTATCTAACACTGAAAGAAATTTTCAAATCGGACCAGTAGTTCCTGAGATTAGCGCGTTCAAACAAACAAACTCTTCAGCTTTATAATATTAGTATAGATAGGAAAGTCAAAACAACATTTTCGCGAGATTTCTCGAAATCTTGCGACAAGCTTTTAAAACGTATAAATTGTGTCAAATATGTTTTTGAAATGTCGTTATAAGTTGAAGAGTGCAAAGTTGCTTTTTAACCGCGGGCTCAATTTTGATGACCGAGCAAGCGAAGGATTCTAAAATTGAAATACGAGCGTAGCGAGTGTTTCAATAATTAGAATCCTGAGCGATAGCGAGGGAATCAAAAGAGCACAAGGTGAACAATCTTTGCACTCGAGTGCAACACGTAACTTTTCATCCCACCTCATCGAGGAAAGGACAATGCTCATGAAGTATGAGAAAAAAACCCAGGCCCGGCGCAAAAGAAATGTAACTCAAAATATAGGTAAAAATAAGTAATTAAATATTACATAGGGGGCATTATCGAAATCAGTGGCTATATGTATGAAATTGCTGTTCGAATTTTAACATCTGCGGTACATTGCTACTCGAGATTTTAGAGGTAACATAATGTATTAGTAAAAGGAACAGCAAACAGATACAGTTGTGGTTTAAGAGTGTACATAATGACATGTTTAGGGCAACTTCTCCACTATTCTACTTACTTTTACAAGATAATAGGATGATAGAACTAAAACACGATATGAATGTACTTTTCATTTTAATAATAACTTCTAAAAGTCATCGATTCTTTATTTCTAACACGACATGATCCAAAAATGTTGCGGTATGGGCGAACTGTTCCTCATGTCTAGCCCACCCTAAGTAATGTAAATGAGGCGATGACGTGGGCGCTGCAGCCCAATGTCCTCCACCCATGAATACAGGAGCAGTAATATCCTGATATGCCATTCCTGCCATTTTCCCTCGTATAAAGAATTTAGGTGTAAAGGAACACTGCTAAAGTGAAGTTAACCCGGTTTGGACAAGGCTTGCGTCGCATTCGCTGCCGGCTGTCGTGTCCTGCATGGTCGGCAGCGAAGAAGGGTGGAACGCCGTCGCCTCCTTTTGTGAGGATGTGATGGTTTTAAAGGAGGCGGCGGAAAGGGAGAGAGAAACTGCTTCCTCTCTCCCCGCCCGCAGCAGACGTGGTGGGCGTCGCAGGGTGGCTGATCTCCGGCCACCATAGGGCGCGGCCTGCGGGCGACAGACTAGGGGCGTCTGTCGTCCGATCAGAAACAGGCCTCGAGACGGTGGCGTTGTGTTGCGCGCGCCTCTCTTAGTGGAGTTTGCTGTGGCCGCTGGGTGACGGCCACAGAGGTTGACGGGGCCCGCCTTTGAACATCTGGCGGGCTTACTTGCCATATTACTTGTTTGTTATATCAGATAGCACTTTAATTAAACTATAAGCCCCAGCTGCTCATGTTACCCCTTTAAAAATCAAATAGCAATTTCACACATATAGCCATTGATTTCGATGATGCCTCCTATGCAGTATTTCATTACTTATTATTACCTATAATTTGAGTTACTTTTCGTTTGCGCCGGGCTTGGGTTTTTTTTGAGCATTGTCCTTTCTAAACTCAAAAAAAGAAAATGGCACGCACGTCACACATGGGAAATTAAAAAGATGTACCTATCACAATTTATTTATGCAAAAACTCAGTTTAAAAATGTAATAAGGTTTAAAATCGACCTCAAAACAATAAAAAATAATAATTTCATCCCACTTCATCGAGGAAATTACTAAATGCAAAAAAACAAAATGGCGCACACATATGAGTATCAAATTAAAAAGATGTACCTGTTAAAGTTCATTTATTTGAAAACTGTTTAAAAATGAAATGAGGTTAAAAATCTATGTAAAAACAATAATCAAAATTACTTAATTAATTGAATAATTATTTTAAGCAGTATTTTATTTGTTTAATATGTATTTGTTTGAAAAGTCTTATCAAGATTGGCACACGATGTTCTAAATTCAAATCACTTTGCCGCTCTAGAGAATAAAAACGGCTTTTGCTTCAGATATCAAAGGGTAAAACTACTCTTTCCGAGATGGTGGGATGAAATAGTTATTTGTTATACAAGAGTGCAAAGTTGCTTTTTAACCGCGGGCTCAATTTTGATGACCGAGCAAGCGAAGGATTCTAAAATTGAAACACGAGCGCAGCGAGTGTTTCAATAATTAGAATCCTGAGCGATAGTGAGGGAATCAAAAGAGCCCAAGGTGAAAAATCTTTGCACTCGAGTGCAACACGTAACTTTTCAACCCACCTCATCGAGGAAATTGCTAAACTCAAAAAAAGAAAATGACACACACGTCACACATGGCAAATTAAATAGATGTACCTACCTATTAAAATGTTTTTATGCAAAAACTCAGTTTAAAAATGTAATGGGGTTTAAAATCGACCTTAAAACAATAAAAAATAATTATTTCATCCCACTTCATCGAGGAAATGACTAAATGCAAAAAAACAAAATGGCGCGCACATATGAGTATCAAATTAAAATGAAGTACCTATTAAAGTTCATTTATTTGTAAACTCAGTTTAAAATGAAACGAGGTTAAAAATCTATGTAAAAACATTAATAAAAATTACTTAATTAATTGAATAATTATTTTAAGCAGTATTTTATTTATTTAATATGTATTTGTTTGAAAAGTCTTATCAAGATTGTCACAAATGGAGTATTGCACACGATGTTCTAAATTCAAATCACTTTGCCGCTCTAGAGCAGCGGTTCCCGAATTCTTTTGGCTTCGGAACCCTTTTCGTTTCACCATTTTTCGGCGGAACCTTAGCTTAAGTAAGAAGTAAACTAAAGACGTAAATACACTTAGGTACGGCTCGTCTGCGTGTGGTAGCGCACCAAATGGTTATATGGTTAGAGACATATTCAGTATACTCAGGCGTAGCATGGCTATCTGCCACACGGGCCAGAAAACAATGTAGCCGCCTTTGACTTTGTGTATTATGTGAATAGTTTTCAGTTTAAAAACTGACAAACTAAAACTAAACGCAAAAAGAAATAGATTGGGTTTGTACAAGTGTGAGGCGAGCGAGCGCGATTTTTTTTAACTAAAAGAAGAAGTTCTAAACACCCGCTAGCAATGAAAGACATTCAGTGGTAGCCGATATCGCGAGCGAAGCGAGCGCGAATTTTTTTTAGCTTAAGTACCAAAATAAACAAAACCACTGTAAATTAATAATAGAAGTTAATAACAACAACAATTAGTACAATATCCACACAAAAAAGCAAATGCAAATGAATAAGAAGCAGCTAGCAAAGAAAGCGCTATTGCTTTTTCTGAACCACAGGAATAAAAAATAAACATCAAAGGAAACCTCGACGGAAGAGCGCGAAATTTTTTCGGTGTTGGATACCTGTGCAATTAAACGATCATAAAAACAACACAGGTAACATGGAGTCGCGAGCGAAACGAGCGCGAAATTTTCGGATTCGCGGAGGTGCAAAAATTGGAAATAATGTCACTTTTTGATTCATGGTACAAATAGCCACTGGAAATACTCGTATGCCGTGTCATTTCACGTCCTGTCAAATGTATGAAAAGGTATAATCCTGGCGATGAAATAAGCCCAAAAAATGCGGTGATTTTTGGCCGACTCGCTACCTATTTTTGCCGATTGCCGAAGACCTGGAGTTATTAAGTTAATCTACAATTTGTAAAAAACGGAATTAAATTATCTGCTGCCGTGGCCTTCCCCCGCCACTTGTCGCGAACTCGTACTTACACTCCCGAGTGGTACCCACCTACATGGTGCCTAAATGGAATTTTGGAATGCAATATTTAAAACAATTTAATTGAAAATTAATAATAATTTAATATTGTCAAAAGTGAAAGGATTTACCATATGGAAATCTTGAATTTTCCACGGAACCCCTGAGGGCCTGTCACGGAACCTTAGGGTTCCGCGGAACCCCATTTGGGAACCGCTGCTCTAGAGAATAAAAACGGCTTTTGCGCTCAGATATCAAAGGGTAAAACTACTCTTTCTGAGATGGTGGGATGAAAAAGTTTATTTTTACCTTTTTAGCGCATTTAAATAAAAGCTTGTTTTTAAAGATTTTTTTACCTCAATTTTCTATATACATTTACGGATATCGAGCAAAAATTTGCAAAAAAAATCACGTTTGTTGTATGAGAGCCCCCCGAAACATTTATTTTATTCTATTTTTCAGTATTTCTTGTTATAGCGGCAACAGAAATACATCATCTGTGAAAATTTCAACTCTCTAACTATCACGGTTAATGACATACAGCCTGGTGACAGACGGACGAGCGGACAGACGGACAGAGGAGCGAAAACAATAGGGTCCCGTTTTACCCTTTGGGTACGGAACCCTAAAAAACTATAACAGTAACAATAAATAGTAAATTTCAACTGCCGTTTATTATTTTCCGAAAGTTGATCAATTTTCTAGGTAATTTAATTTACTAATTTACTCTTAGTTAGAATTTTAAGATCTATAACTTTCCTGAAGTGTTTTTTTTTGTTAATACGTACCGTTTTCGAAAAAATCACAAAAACGTAAAATTTTTACTTTTGACCTCGAAAAACTTTTGACGCACACGTGGGATCGATGGGGACTTCCAATATTTTATTTGTAATGGTAAACCCAACCCCTCCACCAAAAGGCTTTCCGGGAAATATTGTTATTTGACCACTATTTTTATGTCTAAACTGACCGGACTATGGCTCATAGTTTGTCGGTTATTGGTAACTTAGTTTGAGAATTAATACACTCGTGTTGTGTAGATGGTTTAATAAACTATTATTACGATTTAGTGGTTTATTTGTTAAAAACTTTATACAAGTAGGTATTGATGACCCCCTCCGACCCGTAGGGAAAAGTCTAATAGACGTAAGTTTTAGTCGAAGACTTTCTCGCAACAAGGAAACGGGTAGCAGAAAATATGCAAGAAATGGCAAGAAACAAGACACTTAGACCTCTTTGGGGTTTATTATATTAAAAATATTATTTTTAATATAATAAACCCGCGCGCACCAACCGTGTATTAAGCTCGCCCCTACTATATACTTGGGACTTAAATATACTACTGGCGGAATGACAGTATACTTTTGTGTAGTATACAACTTTGCCGAACCCTTCTGGGAATATAAAGCGTGATGTTATGACAAAATAAGCATATTTGTTATATTACAAGAAATATATTACAATTTTTATATAACAATCATCATCTTCCGAGCCTTTTCCCAACTATGTTGGGGTCGGCTTCCAGTCTAAACGGATGTAGCACAGTACCAACGTTTGTTTTACAAAGAGCGACTGCCCTAATTGACCTCCTCAACCCAGTTACCCGGGCAACACAATGGTAAGACTGGTGTCAGACTTACTGGCTTCTGACTACCCGTAACGACTGCCAAAGATGTTCAATGACAGCCGGGACCTACAGTTTAACGTGCCATCCGAAACACAGTCGTTGGTGTCCAAGATATACTCAGAAAGTACATGCAAACTTAGAAAAGTTGCATTGGTACTTGCCTGACCTGGAATCGAACCCACACCCTCATACTCAAAAGGCTGGTTCTTGACCCACCAGGCCACCACGACTTAATATTGTTTATGTAACAAGAAATAGATTTAAAAAAAATATTTTTTACTAACTAACAAACTCAATTCACACAATAACAACATTACTAAATCTGACACGTTTACATTAATGGATCATGTTCTGGGGTGTGATTCACTAAGGCAAAACATCTTTACAACCAAGAAATCATCGTTGTAACATCAGATGAAAATTCGGCGGCATTCATTAGTTAAAATTGCGCGATCGTAGCGCCTCAACGATGTTGACGGCGTGACATAGAACTAACATTTGGTGCCAAATGTATGAAAAACGGTATTCAGCAACACGAAACATCCTCGCCTGCAACGACAACCTCGCCTTCGCCCTCGATTTTATCTGTCAAACCGAAAAGCTTGTAAATTGTGGATGTTTTCTTGAATGAAGGCGATTAAAATGTAAGTAAAACAAGTTATTTAATAAATTGCAATGTGAAAATATGTTTTTATGATGTTTTGTTTATCGTACTTTAATTCCTGAAACATTTACGCCTATTTTTAATGTTTTAGATGGCAGTTCGTCTTTCCTGTATGATTTTTGTTGTTGGAAGAAACTAAACATCAAGATAATTAAATAAATAAGAAGTCAGGCCTCCGTGATACGTATTATGGATTTGCTAACTACTGATAGAAACTATATTAAGGTTGACTGAAGAACAGATTAGTTAGTTGAAAGAAGATTTCCCCTTTCCTAACAAAGGCGATTAACAATTGTTAAGGAGGAATTAGCAACCGCACCAATATATTACTCTTAATCAATATAATATAAATCATCATACAGTACAGTAGATAGGTGCCTAAAACTTACTGTCTATCCACCTTTTGTAGGTACTGTAAAATTTTTTGTTAGTGGGATTTAAGGACCAAATAATGCTATGTGACACTGCAAGAACAATGTCTCACAAGCATCTGCTCAAGGACTCAACAATATACAGTAGATGCCATCAACCATTCAGATATTATTGATAAGTACGAGGTAAGAAGCAACTGTGACCCGGTTAACAAGCAAGCCGGACTTTGACTTGGTCAGTGGACGTCATGCTAGAAGTATTTAATAAACAATACTATGTAGACACCTTCCAAAAATACATTATGGTATTTTACTTGTGTATGTTAAATAGTAATATAAACATTTTTAACATTACACAATAGTGTGCAGATAATAAAATATTTTATTTTTTAAATACTTAGCTTTTCTGTAATCATTAATTAATAAAACAATATTTTAATTCAACATGTCTTTTTATTATTTTGTATTTTATAATGAACATGGATTTATTTCTAAATTCAGAATCTGAAACATTCTCCTCGCATAATGGAATGTATTTTGTAACTTGATTACACCGAGTTCTGGCAAATTCTTCATGTTGCCTCGCAGCTGCAATTGAACTGGACTTCCTCTGAACTACTCCTTTTTGTCCTTCCAGTACTGCAACACAAGCAAAAATTATATGGTGTAGTATATAAAATAAATAGAACAAACTATTTGCTTGGTGTGGTTTAACTTTCAGTTGCAATTTTAAAATGCCTTTATGATTTGATTGAATTTGAAGGATAGAGTAAACTCATTGTATATGCCTGCTGTCAATACTAATTTAGTAGGTACCTAGTACATACAAAACACAATGTAAAAGAGTACCTACCTTACCTACTATACTTACCATGATTCAATGCAACAGTAAACACACACTCCTAAATGATTATTGATTACTAACCTTACACCACTGCTCCAATATTTTCATACACCCACTAAGTCACTGTTTAGGCCTGTTGTTTTCGGATCATGCCTGACGACTGCTCGCATTCGCAGTACGAGCATGGCCCATCATAATCAAATATGGTTTGCTTTCCAAAAAGCTTACTAGCTCTTCCAGCTGACTCAACGAAGGCAGTGCGTTGCGAGACACTAAAAGATAAATATTTTAGTTAATAGACGTAGTTCACAAAGACTGTATTGTATATTAAAATATAAATGTTCCGTACAATGTACTTACTTTCGATAGTTTTGGAACCAAACCAAAACACAGGACAAGCAGAATGCCGTTGGTTAGGGGTACAACTTTTTTTAAAGTCCACTTGACCGCTTAAAGCCATTTGGAGCTTTGAAATCTCGTATTTAGATAAATAAAGATATAATCCAGTTATGAGCAAAATGTTTGTTTTGGTTTTGAAAAGACATAGACTATATATTATTAGCGATGGGCGTTGAATCAACGAACTAGTTGAATCAACGTGTTGATGTCACTTCAACGGGATTAACGTTGACCGTTTTCAAATCAACGCGTTGAATCCGTCAACGCGTTGAATTTGTCAACGAGTAAAAATTACAACGACGTTTACGAATTCAACTAGGTTGACGAACGAAACGAGCAACTGAACCCAAACCAAAATAATGTAAAATTATAAAAAATAAAATAATGTAAAAAGCCAAAATAATGTAAAAAAAAATAAGGAACTTCGTTCCAAATGTAAATAATAGTTAATTAATGTACATAAAAATCAGATGATCTTTTAAATACGCCTAAAATTTGTATTTTATAGCAAATTATTTAGTCAGTCCTAAGCCTGAAAAAAGTATAAAGGGAAGATCATCTAGAAAGTTTAAAAAAATGATATATGTATTAACAAAAACGTTTTGGCGTTTATCGTTGGCGTTGGCGAGTATCGTTGAAAGTCAATGATCGTTGATGCAAGTTGACGTTTGTAACACGTCAACTCGTTGACGAAATTAACTAGTTGATCAACTAGTTGACAAACGGAAATCAACGTTAACGTTTCGTTGACGGAAAAACCTTCAACGACCCATCGCTATATATTATACAACATAACCTATATTATAACAAATGTAAAAAATCTGAATCATTATTTTCTATATCGAAAATGATATAATTAATTAAATATTCGTTGCATAACGAATAGAATGTATTTTATACATACGTATTATGCATTTACATTGATTTAAAATGTCAAAATAACGCCAAAAAACGTTAGTCGAGATTTTCTCGATTATACTTTAAATTGCCGTAAAAGAAATTTGGCAACACTGTAAACATCCTACCCGTCATCGTTGTTCGGCAGATCGTCGACGAGCTTTTGAGCTAAGCGAATACTATTTTCAGCAACGTTGTTTTTAAAAACGATGTCTACGATGCGACATCTGTGAACTCGTCGTTGTTAGCATCGATGATGTGTTTGTTACAGAATCGCATAGCTGACTGCAACTCCTGTAGATCCATATTCTCTGTTTCTTCTGTTACTACCTCAGGCAACAACCTCCTCCTCCTTGCGTCGTATTCCTCAATGCTGAGGGTCGTGAAGTCCTCTTAGGATTAACTTCTCTCTGACGGTGTCCCGCCATCTATGCCTGTTCTTCGCATCATGCAGAGCGCTGTGTAGTTGGGTGTCTAGAGCGGAGCGAACCTGATCTGACCAACTTGTTGGACTTCGGCCCCTAGGTCGTTTGCCATCAACCTTGCCAGTGACTATTAGCTGTTCAAGGTTGTGGCCCTCCTTTCTGGCTATGTGTCCGAAAAACTCCAGTATTCTGCGCATACAAATGGTCGACAGTCTCGTCTTGATGTTGAGCTCACGCAGGATTGATGCATTTGTGCGAAAAGCATTCCACGGAATTTGCAACATCTTCCTCCAGCACCACATCTCGAATGCATCAATACGGGCTCGGTCTGCCTTTTTCAAGGTCCATGTCTCAGCGGCGTAGCTGAAGATGGAAAATACCAAGGAGGTGACTAATTTAGTTTTGGTTTTTTTGGATATGTTTCGATCTCTCCATACGCCTTGCAGCTGAGACATTGCATTTTTGGCCATGCCTATGCGTCTTCTGATTTCGCTCTCACACTGTCCGGTGTTGCTGATGCTTGCGCCGAGATAGATGAAATCTTCCACAATCTCAAGACCAAGAGCACCTGTGAGCCTTATTTTTTTACTGCGATCCACTACCATGACCCTGGTTTTACTGTGATTGATCTTCAGGCCTAACTCTAGACTGATGCGTTCCATTCTGCCCAGGATTCGTACCAATTCCGCCTCACTCGCGGCCAGCAGGGTGGTGTCATCTGCGTATCGGAGGTTAGTGAGTTTAGTGCCACCAATGGTGATACCTCCTTCCCAGTTTTCGTAGGCTCTTCTTATTATGTATTCTCCATAGGCATTGAATAAAATTGGTGATAGAATACAGCCTTGCCTGACTCCTTTTTCAAATTTGAATGGCTCCGAGGTGGCTCTGTCGATTCTTACTACGCCTTCATTACTCAGATATAGAGATTTGATGAGAGCCACCAGATGTTCAGGTACTCCCAGCTCTCTCAGCACTTTCCATAAAGTTGACCATACGACACAGTCGAAAGCTTTGCTGTAGTCAATAAAGCACAGGATGAGTGGTGTGTTAAACTCATAAGCCTTTTCAATAAGCTGACGTATATTCAGTATCTGCTCACGAGTGCCTTTGCCCTTAACGAAACCTGCCTGTTCCTGTGGGATTTGCCAATCCAAGAAGTGGCGAATTCTGTTGTTGATTATGTGAAGCAGAACCTTGCTAGCGTGAGATATAAGCGCCAGCGTCCTATAATTGTCACATTTTGCCGTCGACCCCTTCTTGTGAAGTGGCAGAATAACAGATCTCGTCCAATCGCTGGGCCACTCTCCAGTACGCCAGATGTTATCGCAGATGTTGTGCAGAGCGTCGATTCCAGCTGTACCCATTGCCTTTAATATCTCAGCCGTCAGTTGATCTGGTCCAGGGGCCTTCCTGTCTTTAAGGGCGGCTAGTGCAGCTGACACCTCTGATCGTATTATAGAAGGTTCTAAGTCTATGTAAATTGTTCCATGAACTATTGGATTCGGTCTGGGCCGGAATCTGCTCGTTACTGGGATTGCTGTATAGTTGTGAACAGTACTCTCTCCAACGGTTCGTTACTGCGTCGAGGTCTTGAAGCGGTACGCCATTTTCGTCTTCGATCACCCATGATTTTGCTTTGAATTGGTTAGTGAGCAGCTTTACCTTCTTGAAGAGATCAGAGCTTTGCACCTTTAACGCATGACTCTCTATTTCTTGACAAATCTGGGAGATGAAGTTATTTTTATCACGACGGCATTGCATTTGGATTGTCTTACTGAGCTCTGCGTATTTGTCACGATCTTCTTGACTTGTGAGACGACAGGTTTTTAAAGCCTTCCTGTCTTCTATCGTTTCCCAGGTAGCAGTTGTGAGCCAGGTGTGTCTCGGGCCTGTTGAAGGTTCGCGATTCTTGGTAATCATCTCAACTGACTTCCAGATGTGGCTCTTCAGTGCTTCCCACTGTTCCTCTACACATAAATCAGACGGTGGCGGCAGGCCTGTCATCGACGTGTTGAGGTTTTCTCGGAATGATTGAACTTCACTTGGTGCAAGAGTTTTTGGTTTTAAAGGGTTCTCTCCTTCTGGTAGCTTTTAAGCGTAGGGAAAAGTTTGCTACCAACAGGCAATGGTCAGACCCACAATCAGCACCAGGATAAGACTTCACATTGGTCACTGAGGACTTCCAGCGGGTGCTGATGAGTACATAGTCTATTTGGTTTCGATAGCGGTCACCAGGAGATACCCACGTGTATAGGCGTCTAGGGTGGTGTTGAAAACACGTGTTCGTGATGGTTAATTTTCTGCCGATGCAGAATTCTAGCAGCCTTGTTCCACGTTCATTCCTGACTCCTAGGCCGAATTTGCCGACAGTGTTCCTGATATGGGAGTCATCTAATGTGCTACCTATTTTCGCATTCCAATCACCGATGATCATTGTTATTTCACGGTTAGGTATCTTGGTGAGAGTGTTTTCTAGTTCAGCGTAAAAACAATCAATTTCGTCATCGCTAGCTTTGGCAGTTGGTGCGTATACCACAACGATGTTCAAGGTACATGGGTAAGTGTTCAGCTTTAATGATAGTAGTCTGTCGGAGATTGGGTTATATCCTAAGACGTGACCGTTCAGGTTGCGTGGTATCCAGATGGCAACGCCATTGTGGCTTGAATTCTCAGCTCCGGAGAAATACAAGGTATTACCCTTAGGTGTCGATTGGTGTCCTCTACCTTTCATGTGTGTCTCTGTTAATCCCACTAAGGTGAGTCTGTGTGCTTCTATTTCTTTTTCGAGAATTTCCACTTTGCCTGGCGCTATCATGCCACGAACGTTCCAGGTCGCAATCCGTTGTTGTTTCCGGATTGAAATTTTCTTGAGTGCACCAGTAGCATCACTGCTTGCTAGGACCTGGTGAGTCATCCTGGCAGAGTCTTCGGTAGCCAATTTCACACCGCTTGGCCCGGTAACCAAACGGCGCCGGGTGTTAATCGGATCATCCAACGAAGTCGCTCTTGTTAGGTCAGCTGAATCCATGAGTGTCTTTTTCTTGGGCTAATACTTCATGGTGGGCGCCCGGGTCCTTCCATGGCAGTGCTTTTAAAGGCAACAACAAAAGCTCTTTAACATCAGGAAAAAAATCGAATTGCTTAGAGTTGCTGTATTTCAGGCGAATATAGGATAAATATGGGTGTGAAGTAATTAAAAAATTATGGAGTACGTCCTCGTTGGTCTTCATCCTGTTAAATTTCCTTGTATGATATTCACGAACTCTTCGAAATTCTTTATTTCTTGCTTCTCCCGCTTCTTCGGAAAGAATGCCAATTGGTAGGAGTAACAAATATGCTTATTTTGTCATAACATCACGCTTTATATTCCCAGAAGGGTTCGGCAAAGTTGTATACTACACAAAAGTATACTGTCATTCCGCCAGTATTATATTTAAGTCCCAAGTAGTAGGGGCGAGCCTAATATACGGTTGGTGCGCGCGGGGTTTTTTTTTATTAAAAATGATATTTTGTATTAATTTCAATAGAAAAAGTCAGAAAAACTCGTTAATAATGTTAAGATAATTCAACTTTAAAATTTTAAACTTTGAAGCATCGTAAGCGCCAAGGCCGCAGGGATACGCAAGCAATTTATATTTTGTCGTATTAAGAACAATAGGTACTTACCAGAATATAAGATTTGGTTGCTATACTTTGATACTGAACGGAGAAAAAAAAAAATAGATTTTCTCCCATACATTTTTATTTTCGACTAGCTGTTGCCCGCAACTTCGTCTGCGTGGGCAATATAGAATAGTCAATTATTACGTATGGTGCGTAAGTAATTTTCACAGGAAATAGCTAAGTATAATCTATGTCTATATGCTTTGAGTCTGACAAAGCTGTCATTTGTACATTTTCTGCAGCTGCTGCGACTAATCAGAAGCCAGAAAGTCTGTCAGTCTTACCATGGATATTGTCTTGTGTAGTTGACTGGATTGAAGATAGATAGATAGGTAGTCGCTCCAAGCAAAATATTGGTACTCAAACAGATTTGGTGACTGGAAGCCCAACACCAACATAGTTGGGGAATAGCTGGATGGATGATAAAATGAGTCATCATCATCAGCAGGCGCATAGAGTAGGATAGTTTCACTACTGGGGAGAAACACTTGTATGATTGGGGATTTTCTGTGCACTTACTCACTATGGTAAGGCTGACCCCACATTAGGCGTGCGCGATCCTCGGGCGTGTGAGTAGCGCGGGCGTCGCGAGCGCGCTGCGTAAAAGTCGCTTTTTGCTGCCCTGCGGCATGTGTGAAGAGTGCAAGCGACGCGCTCGCGGCGAGCACGCGGCGCTCGAGTTGCGTTCTTACCCCTACGCCCGCTATCCCCGCCGCCCGCTAAACGCCTTAGCAGTCAAACGTCAAGTCGAGCGCGCTGCAAATGCCGCAGGGCAGCAAAACGCGACGCTCACGCAGCGTGCTCGCGACGCACGCGCGGCGCCCGCGCTACTCACACGCCCGAGGATCGCGCACGCCTAATGTGGGGTTAGGTCTAAACCGGGAGGGACTCCACCGAAATGTTTGCATTAGTTCACGAATAGGCAAAATGTACGTATCTGTGAGAGTCCACTTCATGTGTTCGTACTTGAAACCTGCAGTTTTGCCAAGATTTTCAAAATGTACGCTCGCAATTTGTCATTTCTTGGTGGAGCCAGCAAATCAAAAGAAACAGAAGTGTTGTATACTGTGCGTCACTACCGCTCACCGCTCTTGCGGAGGACGTTTATATACCATATTTTGTGTCACACGTAAACAGGACGACAGTAAGTATCCACCGAAACACTTTCAAAGATCTGATGAACGAACAAATCAGACCTGAGTGGGTCACCTGGGGCCAATCAGAGCTCTATGAAGCGATCATACGCTTTGGCTCCTACTGTTATTGTGGTTTCTGAAAATGTATTCACCTCATTCAACGATTAATGTAATTCTGATGGTACTATTAAGAACACTTGCTTAGCGCAAAAGCTGACGTTGGCAGGCCGACTCTTTTGACTTCTCGAATAGGATATTGGTTTTTGTGCAATGCACACCTGCAATGCATGCTGAATTAGGATAGGATATAGGTGGATAGGATTTGCAGCAGAGAACAATTCTGTCTTTGTAATTGAATGACATCAAACGTAGTTTTATATAAAAAGTGTTTTTTTAGACTTGGCTCGGGTCTTACTGAGACTGTTCGTAATCGTGAACAGTGTATTTGCGATCAGAAGTTGAAAGTAAGCATGTCTCTGGTATGCGACGCGTAATTTGTACGTTTCCAGACGCATAAAGCATTTTACGTGTGTTTATGGTATTAAATCGAGAAAGCTCCCATTTCTTATCTGCACTTTGTATCTGGGCTTGTTTTTAAAGCCACAGAAGCCTACATTACCTACCTCACGCTTAGCAGCGCTTGCGAGAGATAGATCTTCCTTTCTTCTAGGATTAAGTTTACATATTTTGCATCAGAAAAAATAATTAAGGTCTACTTAATACTACTCACTCAAAGTAATTTGTTTTAAGGCCACCACATTAGTGGAAGATAAGCTAAACTATGTTTATGAAAAAATCCTGATATGAACTCCATCTGTAACTTTAAATGATAATTAATTGTTCCACTAAAGTCATCATTTTTACCCACGACGGAACGGAGCAGGTATATGCGTTTAGGGTGAGAGATGTGCGTTTGTGTGTTTGTGTGTGCGTTTGTGCAAAGTAATGTTCCCACATATCTTCTAAACTAATGATCTGATTTTGATGCGGTTTTCAATAAAGGGTTTGTGTTCGATGAGTTCATGTTCTTAGATAGGTGTTATGGCTGTAACTCACTAGGGGGCGCCACAATATTAGTCCAAACAGCAAAGTAATGTTCCCACCTACCTTCTAAGCTAATGATCCGATTTTGATGCGGTTTTCAATAACGTTTTTGTGTTCAATGAGTTCATGTTCTTAGATAGGTGTCATGGCTGTAACTCACTAGGGGGCGCCACAATATTAGTGCAAAAGAGCAAAGTATAATGTTCCCACCTACCTTCTAAACTAATGATCCGATTTTGATGCGGTTTTCAATAACGGTTTTGTGTTCGATGAGTTCATGTTCTTAGATAGGTGTCATAGCTATTAATCACTAGGGGGAGCCACAATATTAGTGCCAAACAATGTTACAATATAATCAAAACGTCCGATTACAATTCTGTTTTCGTCAGCAATGTGTACGTGCTTAATGCATGTTCCCAAATAATAAAAATTACGCCTGTAACTCACTAGAGGGCGCTACAATATCGGTGCAAAATAATATTGCAATAACATATTATATAGATTATAATTCGTATATGTTCTCTAAAAAGTCTGAAATAAAATTAAGCAAAATTAAAAATTTTGAAAAAACCCCCGACGGTAAAAATCTTATTGAAAAATAATAAAATAACTCAAAACCCCCGACTTAACCCAATTATATAGGAATAACCGTCGGGGGCTGCCTTTTCTATATGAAATTTCAACAATTAATTGAGTGTATTTTATGTCATCGTTAAACATCTACAATTCTTCAATAATTGTATTCACGACACTAGAATCCTTTAGCTGGTTTAATGGCAGCTCCCGACGGATATTCCTATATAATTGGGTTAAGTCGGGGGTTTTGAGTTATTTTATTATTTTTCAATAAGATTTTTACCGTCGGGGGTTTTTTCAAAATTTTTAATTTTGCTTAATTTTTTGACATAATGCTCAAAAAATAATTTAGATGGCACCGTTTTAAATTTGGCTGAGAACTATTAATTTTCCTTTCATCAAGGTAATAATTATAGTTGGATTTTGATGTGGTACGGCAAACTGACAAACACTATTGAAATGTCTATCGAAAAATTACACTACGTGTTAAAATATGGTGAATTACGGAAAATACACAACTCCATCTGTTGAAATAATAATCCTCTATAAAGAATGTATGGTAATTAATTGTCATTTACCACCTCGCTCTTTTGACAAATTTGATGTATTTTTACCACAGATGGAGCTACTTTAACCTTGGCTAAACAAAATTTTCATATTTTTTTTTCTTCCGAAGTTACTTATAAAGGTGTGATTTTCTGTGTAAAGATTAATAATAGGCCGAACAACTAATATAACTACAACATTCAAATGTACAGTTTTGACAAACAGATTGCGTGTTGTAATATTTTACATCTTGAATTCACAAAATTAATCATATCTTTTGATAGAGTGAATCGATTTCGATGAAACAAAAACTAAGTAATACCCCAAGTTACGTAGAATTTTTGTATATAAGCATTGTCTGCATTGAATTCGTAGATTTTACGTGAATCCCGAACAAACAAACAGATAAACAGACAAACAGACAAAAATGACAAAAATGATGGAAATGGGTTCTGTTAGTTATCCTTTAACATGCCGGCTATTTTTTTTGTCAATTTCTTCAATGTACAAAAATTACTTTTCTACAGATTTATTATATGTATAGATATTTTTTTTACGTGAAGGAGCAGTTTTTTTGAAAAGTTGTAGTAATAAGTATTAATCAGTGTTAAATTTCCTACACGAAACAATTTTTTGTTGAGTTAAATATGCATTTTCGATCCTATGACCACCTTTTTGAAAATCCGGACCACTGTGCGGCGGTGCCCTTCCCAGGCAGGGCACACCTGGACTGTGAGGTTCACCGTGTCCTCCGGGTCGTCCGAATAGTGGCCCGAGCCACACCTCAAAGAGGGGACTTTTCGCTACTATTATGGGGTGCCCTGCACTGTGCTAACTAACCTTTTTCGAATTATATTAAGGTCAGCTACCAGACACTTAAGTTAGTTAACTTGAAATAATAATCTTTACCTACTTGTTTTATTACATTATCTAAGTCTATGAAGATATTGTATTATGTCGGAGACGGTCAATAGTACGGACTCTAAACAAGACGCAAGCGCGCCCTCTGGTGGCGTTTCCGGTGAAACAACATTTTGGCGCGCTTGGCAGAGTCGTGGTGGTCAGCATGGCGTCCGCGGAGCTCAGTCTTGGTCGAGTCTTCGTTGAGTCGTCGTGTTGCACACATCTCGAAACTGCCCTACGTCACGTCTAGTGTACCTAGTGTTATTGCCTAGCCTTGTAGTACCGTTGTAGATCCATGTTGTGAAGTGTAAAGGTTATTGTAATGTCTATCGTATGGTATGGTTCTTCTAACCTAACAGACAGACATGTGTTGCTGGGGAGTTTGTTGCGCCACTTCTTCTCCCCAGCTAAAGCTCATAGGAAGTGGTGAAGGGCGGGCGTTTTGGGGGCTCTCTTTTGTTCTGACTAATTTGAATAAACGTTTTTGAGTTTTGAGTTCTTTTGAGTTATCTCTTTGTACGATTACCCTAGCTGATGTCGGATGATAGTGCCATCCTGATGTATCTCCGACATATATAAAATTGCTAGTTAATGTGATTAATTCTGTGTCAATTATCACTTTATCCAAATTGAGTAGATATTATAAATAATAGCTAGATAATATGTATAATATGCAGACTTATTACTTTGGCTGTAACATAATAATGAAAAATATTTTCCATTCCACCATCTCGGAAAGAGTAGTTTTACACTTTGATATCTGAGCGCAAAAGCCGTTTTTATTCTCTAGAGCGGCAAAGTGATTTGAATTTAGAACATCGTGTGCAATACTCCATTTGTGACAATCTTGATAAGACTTTTCAAACAAATACATATTAAACAAATAAAATACTGCTTAAAATAATTATTCAATTAATTGATTAATTTTAATTATTGTTTTTACATAGATTTTTAACCTCGTTTCATTTTTAAACTGAGTTGTCAAATAAATGAACTTTAATAGGTACTTCTTTTTAATTTGATACTCATATGTGTGTGCCATTTTGTTTTTTGCATTAGTAATTTCCTCGATGAAGTGGGATGAAATTATTGTTTTTTATTGTTTGAGCGGGTACGGGGCTCGAGGCCGGTGCAGCGGGAGATCGAGCTGCGCCGAGAGGAGCTCCGTCGAGTCCTAGTGGCGGAATGGCGGCAAAGGCTGATGCGCCCTACCGCCAGCCTTGCTACCGTCGAGGCGATCCGGCCAGAAAAAAGGTTAGGTTAGGTTAGGTTAGGTTGGGGTCGCGCTGTATGAGGTGTACAGCGCGTCCAAGGAGACTCTGTGGCTGGCCATCGGCGATTCTAAGTCGCGTGCCAGGGAGGAGCTGCTGGGGTCCCTGGATCGGGATCCGTGGGGCCGCCCCTACCGTTGGGTACGGGGCAAGCTGCGTGCATGGGCGCCTCCACTGGTGCAGAGCATGCAGCCCCAGCTGCTAGGGGCGGTCGTATTGGCGCTCTTCCCTGAGCGAGCGGGACACGTTCCCCCGACGATGGCTTCACCCTCGGCCACAGACTCTCCCGAAGAGGAGAGCACCGATGTCCCCGAGGTGACGCAAGCAGAGACGAGAGCGGCCGTGTCGCGGCTCCGGGCTAAGAACACGGCGCCCGGACCCGACGGAGTTCCTGGCCGAGCTCTCGTCCTGGCTCTGAAGGAGCTAGAGCCCCAGCTGAGAGGGCTCTTCACGGCATGTCTCGAGCAGGGTCAGTTTCCCAGTGTGTGGAAGGAGGGGAGGCTGGTCCTGCTCAGGAAGGAGGGGCGCCCCGCGGACTCGCCGTCCGCGTACCGGCCCATAGTGCTGCTCGACGAGGCGGGCAAACTCTTTGAGCGTGTCATCGCAGATCGCCTCGTCAGCCACTTGTGCAGAGAGGGGCCGGACCTGGACGACAACCAGTTTGGTTTTCGTCGCGGGCGCTCCACCGTAGACGCCATAATGCGCGTGAGAGCCCTGGCGGAGGAGACGGTGTCCCAGGGTGGGGTGGTGTTGGCGGTGTCTTTAGACATCTCCAACGCGTTCAACACCCTGCCCTGGAGCTGTATTCGGGAGGCACTGAGATATCACCGCGTGCCTCCCTACCTCCGTCGCACAGTAGGGGCCTACCTAGAAGGTAGATGCGTCACATATCGGGGACATGACGGTGCCGGTCGGCACCTCATGACGTGCGGTGTTCCACAGGGATCGGTGCTGGGGCCGCTCCTGTGGAACATCGGTTACGATTGGGTGCTGAGAGGCGAACTCCCGTCGGGCGCCGACTTGACGTGTTATGCGGACGACACGCTTGTCACTGCCCGGGGGAGCTCGCACAGGGAAGCAGCGTTGATAGCCACGGCTGCGGTGTCACAGGTGGTGAACCGCATCCGGCGCCTGGGCCTGGAGGTGGCCCTCAACAAGTCGGAGGCCATGGTGTTTCATGGCCCCCGACGCGCGCCGCCGTCGGGATCACACATCGTGGTCGGTGGAGCCCGGATAGCTGTCGAGTCCACCATGAAGTATCTGGGATTGGTGCTCGACAGCCGATGGGAATTCGGCCCTCACTTCCGGCGGCTGGTGCCCAAGCTGATGGGTGCAGCGGGCGCGCTGTCAACGTTGCTTCCTAACATGGGGGGCCCGAGCGCCGCCTGTAGGCGGTTGTACGTGGGAATCGTGCGGTCCATGGCCCTATATGGGGCCCCTGTGTGGGCGATGGACCTGGCGGCCAGCACTCTAGCCATTCTGCGCAGACCGCAGAGGGCGATGGCCGTCAGAGTCGTCCGCGGGTATCGCACGATTTCCTACGAGGCGGCTTGCGTCCTGGCCGGATCCCCGCCCTGGGACCTAGAGGCTAAAGTACTCGCGTCGCTGTATCGGTGGCGCGAGGAAGAGCGGGCACGGGACTCGAGGCCGGTGCAGCGGCAGATAGCGCAGCGCCGAGCAGAGCTCCGTCAGGTCTTGGTGGCGGAATGGCGGCAGAGGCTTCTGCGCCCTACCGCCGGCCTCGCCACCGTCGAGGCGATCCGGCCAGTGCTCGACGACTGGCTCGGGAGAAGGCACGGCTCCCTGTCGTTCAGGGTGACGCAGGTGCTGTCGGGGCACGGCTGCTTCGGCAAGTACCTGTGTCGCATAGGCAGGGAGCCGGACGCTCGGTGCCACCACTGCGTCCATGGCGGGGAGGACACGGCGCAACACACGTTCGTTCAGTGTGTTGCTTGGGAGGAGCAGCGCCGTGTCCTCACAAATGAAGTAGGAGGCGATCTGTCGCTGCCGGCCGTGGTACGGAAGATGGTCGGCAGCGCAGAGTCGTGGGACGCAGTGGTGTCCTTCTGCGAGGACGTGATGTCGCAGAAGGAAGCTGCGGAACGGGAGAGGGAGATTTCAACTGCCGATCCCGCCCGCAGCAGGCGCTCCGGGCGCCGGAGGAGGGCAGACAACGCCCTCTTCCGCCCCCCATGAACGGGTCCAGGGGCGAAGGACTTGGGGAAGTCCCCGCCCCCTATTCAACGGACCCGAGGCGGAGGCGCGCGCGGGTGTCGACGCGCGCCTCTGAGGCGTTGCACGGGGGAGTTTAACACCTCACCCCCCCGTGCCCGAGGCGAGGCCCGCAAGGCGGGCCAGCACCAGTGCGGGGCTGCGGAAGAATTTGGATTCCCGCGGCCCCGCGCCCACGTGTAAGGAGGACACAGGGGGGTTTTAGCCGGTAAGAGTCCGGCACACCCCTCCGCCTCTCCCCAGGCGGAGGAAGTCCATGAGGATTTCCCCCCGAGTAAAAAAAAAAAAAAAAAAGGTTAGGTTGGGGTGCCTGCCAGAAAACCTCCCCGTGTGCTCGGCAACTGCTGGTCCCTGTGGATACGTCATAGGGGAAGAGCAGTCACCGGGCCGGTGCACCCTGGGCACGGACAATAATCTCTTCGCGGGGGGTGGGATAGAGGAGATTGTTGTCCGTGGCTAATTTCGGCAGGAGCGGAGGAGTCGCTCCCGAGGGCTCCCTATAGACGCTCTGCAGCTGCAGAGTGCACATAGGGAGCGAGGAGGTGTAGGCCGCGGAGCGTCTTACAATCCGCGGTCTAGGGGACGCCGTGGCGTGTTGCTACGCCACGTAGTCCGAGGTGGTAAGACAGCAAGTTGCTCCTCAACTTGCTGTCTATGGGGGCAGTCGTGCCCGAGGGGGTGCTTAGGCTAAGCTAGGTATAAGGTAGACATAAGGTAGATTTAGGAGAAAAAAAAAAAAAAAAAAAAAAAAAAGAAAAAAAAAAAAAAAAAAAAAAAAGGAAAAAAAAAAAAAAAAAAAAAAAAAAAACAAAATTAGGTTTAAGTAGCTTTTAGTTTCACCGAACAGCGGGCGGTATATCCTGCACCAGGGGCACCCGTTGGCCTCGGGAGGACCAAATACCCTCCCGGAAAGAACGGCCGCATCACCTTGGGGAAGTGATGTGCGTAATCACCCAAATCGTAATATGAAAATGTCCGATATTGAATGTGTTTTGTCATGCGACCCGGCTGACGCCCGGCGCTCGCAGGTATCCGGGCCTGCGAGTGTTAAATTGGTTACCGATGGACGCGCAGGGGTAGGCGACCAGGCCCCTGTTGCCGATAATGTTACTGGCAGCGGTAAAAAGAAAAGTGGAGGCGGGAGGACGCGTGAGAAACGCCCACGCGACCCTGCTCTGGAGGCTGGGTCAGCAGGCTTGTCCTCCGATGAGGAAGGCCTGCCAGCCCCCAAGAGGACGTCGGCAACGGCGGCCTCGAGAAAGGCAACTGGTTCGCAGCCGCAGAGGGATGTGCATGGAAGGTTCCTGCGCTCCAAGAAGGACTCGGTGGCCAGCGGGACAGACTACGAAATGGGGGTCTCTAGTGAGGACCCCGGGGTCGAGAGTTGCACCTCGCTAGGGAGCACCAAAGCGGAACTTAACGCCGCCAAAAGGGAGCAGCGGAAGGTCGTCGCAGCCGACGAAGTGTCGCTAATGTCTAGTCGCGCACGTGAGCGACGTGCTGCTCTGGCAGCAGAAGGGGGTGAGCCATCAGCGTTGGTTCTGAGCCAACTGGCCTTGGACGGGGTGGACTTAGTCCTGAAGGTTGCTACCAAATCTGGCAGCCTGAAAGGTACTTTCACCCGTGGCTTGAAAGAGGCCGCAGGTGACATCAAGGAGGCTATTGGCCTCCTTCTTAATAGGACGGCCTCTGACGAAGTCACGAAATTGCAGGAGGAGAACGGCCGTCTCCGAAGAGACCTGGAAGACCTGCGACAGCAAGTCGCCTTGCTGAGCGAGCAGCACCAGCGACACAAGTCCGTCGAAAGCACAGACGCAGTAGCACCGTCTCCCCCAACGCGACCGGCAAGCCCTCAAAGGGTTGAGGAAGTCGAACGTATTGTCCGACTCTGCATGCTCCAGTGCGGGAGCATGGTCAATGCTCGACTGGAGGCAATTTCCCAGCGTCTTCCTACGGAAATCCTCCGTCCACCCCTAGCAGCCGACTCTCGAAGGGCTGAAGAGCCGCCGAGACCTGTGGGGAAGCCCGTGGAGGACACTGGAAAGCCCGCGGAGGGAGCCCCCCCGAATGACGAGTCAGGAACCTCTGGGTCTAAGGGTGAGACTTGGGCGAAAGTGGTTGGCCGTAAAAAGGCCCGCAAAGCCGCTAAGAAGGCGTCAGCAGTAGTGCGCGCCACCAGCGTAACTGCAAAGGGGGCCCAATCTGCACGACGGTCTACCAAAGATGGTCGCAAAGTGTCGGCTGTACGTGCTCTGCGATCCGAAGCTGTGACGCTCACGTTACAGCCCGGAGCTGTGGAACGGGGCGTGACGTACCAGTCGGTTATTGCCGAGGCCAAGGCCAAGATCAAATTATCAGATCTTGGCCTGCAGTCAGTTACCCTCAGGCAAGCTGCCACGGGTGCACGGCTATTTGAGGTGGCTGGTGCTGGAAGCGACAGTGCCGAAAAGGCGGACGCTCTTGCCGCCAAGATGAGGGAGGTCCTCAACCCTGAGGACGTTCGGGTCTCCAGGCCAGTCAAAACCGCAGAGGTGCGAATTGCTGGCCTAGACGACTCCGTGACCTCTGAAGAGGTGGTGGCGGCCGTTGCCCGAAGCGGTGAGTGTCTGCCAGAAAAGGTACGTGCCGGCGATATACGCGCCGACGCCACCGGACTCGGCGTAGTATGGGTTCGGTGTCCTGTTGCGTCGGCAAAGAAGATAGCCGATAACGGCAGATTACTGGTGGGCTGGGTAGCAGCGAGAGTTAAGCTCCTGCAGCCCCGGGCTTTGCGGTGCTTCCGGTGCCTGGAGAAGGGGCACGTCCGAGCAAAGTGCACTGCTGAAGTTGACCGTAGTGACCTTTGCTATCGCTGCGGTCAGCCCGGCCACAAAGCGACCCAGTGTTCCGCGCCGCTCAACTGCAGCGTGTGTTCGGCTGCAGGGAAGCCAGCGGGACACAAATTGGGTGGAGGAGCCTGCGGCGCACCTGCCAGCAAGGCCAAGAAGAAAAAGAAGAGCTCTAAACCTGCCGAGGAAACCTCGCCGCCCCCGCAGGCTAGTTGCTCCGCGGCCGACTCCCGGCCCAGGACCGTTGCCGAGGGAATGGAATGTCAATAATGGCTCAATTCCATTTCCTCCAGGGCAACATCAACCACTGTGCCAGAGCTCAGGATCTTCTCCTCCAGAGCATGGCAGAGTGGTCGATTCACGTGGCTGTGGTCGCCGAGCCGTACTTCATCCCCGCTCGAGATAACTGGCTGGGATGCGCTGACGGTTTGGTGGCCATTATTGGTGAGACTCTGAGCGACCCGTCTCGGGGCCGTGGCTGGGTTGCTGCGGTCTCGGGTGGCATCGTCATTGTGGGGGCGTATTTCTCCCCCAACAAGAGTCTCGCTGACTTTGAGGGTTTCCTTGTCGAGTTGGGCGCCGTCGTAGGCCGCTATCACCCGCGTCCCGCACTGGTGCTCGGGGATTTCAACGCCAAGTCATCGGCGTGGGGATCTCCGGTCACTGACCCTCGGGGCGAGGTTCTAGAAGAGTGGGCGGTGACGACTGGTCTGGTCGTCCTGAATCGGGGTTCAGAATACACGTGCGTGCGGCAGCGGGGCGGGTCGATAGTGGATGTCTCGTTTGCGAGCCCCTCTGTCGCCAGCCGAGTCCGCGACTGGCATGTCGCCGTGGAGGTGGAGACGCTGTCGGACCATCGGTATATCCGGTTCGACGTCTCTGCCCAGACCGTAAACGGCCGCCATCCAACAACCCCGATTAGCGACGGCCCGCGTTGGGCGCTTAAGCGCATTGACAAGGAACTACTCGAGGAAGCTGCCTTAATCCAGTCCTGGATTTGGGAGTCGACGACGGACGGCCCCATCGACGTCGACGCGGTGGCGCTGCGGTTTCGCGGGGCGATGACGCAGATCTGCGACGCTTCCATGCCCCGTGCCCGCCAACAGTCCGCAAGGCGCCAGGTGTACTGGTGGACTGATGAAATCGCACGGCTGCGTGTCGAGTGCGTTGCGGCTCGCCGCGAGTACACACGATACCGGAGACGACGTCGAAGGAATCCCGTCGAAGAAGACGCGCTGTATGAGGTGTACCGCGCGTCCAAGGAGACTCTGTGGCTGGCCATCGGCGACTCTAAGTCGCGTGCCAGGGAGGAGCTGCTGGGGTCCCTAGACCGGGACCCGTGGGGGCGCCCTTACCGATGGGTACGCGGCAAGCTACGGCCCTGGGCGCCTCCACTGGTACAAAGTATGCAACCCCAGTTGCTAGAGGCGGTGGTAGCGGCCCTCTTCCCTGAGAGAGCGGAACACGTTCCCCCGGCGATGGTGTCGCCCCCAGCCACAGGTTCTTCAGAAGAGGAGAACACCGATGTCCCCGAGGTGACGCAAGCAGAGACGAGAGCGGCCGTGTCGCGACTTCGGGCTAAGAACACAGCGCCGGGACCCGACGGAGTTCCTGGTCGAGCTCTCGTCCTGGCCCTGAAGGAGCTGGAGCCCCAGCTGAGGGGGCTCTTCACGGCTTGTCTCGAGCAGGGTCAGTTTCCCAATGTGTGGAAGGAGGGGAGGCTGGTGCTGCTCAGGAAGGAGGGGCGCCCCGCGGACTCGCCGTCCGCGTATCGGCCCATAGTGCTGCTCGACGAGGCGGGAAAACTCTTTGAGCGCATCATAGCCGATCGCCTCGTCAGCCACTTGTGCAGAGAGGGGCCGGATCTGGACGACAACCAATTCGGTTTTCGTCGGGGGCGCTCCACCATAGACGCCATCATGCGCGTGAGGGCCCTGGCGGAGGAGACTGTGTCCCGGGGTGGGGTGGTGCTGGCGGTGTCCTTAGACATCTCCAACGCATTTAACACCCTTCCCTGGAGTTGCATTCGGGAGGCTCTCAAATACCATCGAGTTCCTCCCTACCTCCGCCGTATAGTAGGGGCCTACCTGGAGGGCAGATGCGTCAGTTTTCGGGGACGTGACGGTGCCGGTCGGCACCTTATGTCGTGCGGTGTTCCGCAGGGATCGGTCTTGGGACCCCTCCTGTGGAACATCGGCTACGACTGGGTGCTAAGGGGTGAGCTCACACCGGGCGCCGACATGACGTGTTATGCGGACGACACGCTTGTCACTGCCCGGGGGAGCTCGCACAGGGAAGCGACGTTGATAGCCACAGCTGCGGTATCTCAGGTGGTGAACCGCATCCGGCGCCTGGGCCTGGAGGTGGCCCTAAACAAGTCGGAGGCCATCGTATTCCATGGTCCCCGACGTGCGCCGCCGCCGGGATCACACATCGTGGTCAGCGGGGCCCGGATCGCTGTCGGCCCCACCATGAAGTACCTGGGCTTGGTGCTCGACAGCCGATGGGAATTCGGGCCTCACTTCCGGCGGCTGACGCCCAAGCTGATGGGCGCTGCGGGCGCGCTATCATCGTTGCTTCCCAACTTGGGGGGACCGAGCGCCGCCTGTAGGCGGTTGTACGTGGGAATCGTGCGGTCCATGGCCCTGTATGGGGCCCCCGTGTGGGCGATGGACATGACGGCCGGTACGCTCGCCATCCTGCGCAAACCGCAGAGGGCGATGGCCGTCAGAGTCATCCGAGGGTACCGCACGATTTCCTACGAGGCGGCTTGTGTCCTGGCCGGATCCCCGCCCTGGGACCTAGAGGCGAAAGTACTCGCGTCATTACACCGATGGCGCGAGGAAGAGCGGGTACGGGGCTCGAGGCCGGTGCAGCGGGAGATCGAGCTGCGCCGAGAGGAGCTCCACCGAGTCCTAGTGGCGGAATGGCGGCAAAGGCTGATGCGCCCTACCGCCGGCCTTGCTACCGTCGAGGCGATCCGGCCAGTTCTCGACGACTGGCTCGGGAGAGGGCACGGCTCCCTGTCGTTTAGGGTGACGCAGGTGCTGTCGGGGCATGGGTGCTTCGGCAAGTTCCTGTGTCGCTTAGACAGGGAGCCGGACGCTCGGTGTCACCACTGCGTCCATTGCGGGGAGGACACGGCGCAACACACGCTCGCTGAGTGTGTAGCTTGGGAGGAGCAGCGCCGTGTCCTCACAAACGAAATCGGAGACGATCTGTCGCTGCCGGCTGTGGTGCGGAGGATGGTCGGCAGTGCAGAGTCGTGGGACGCGGTGGTTTCCTTTTGCGAGGACGTGATGTCGCGGAAGGAATCTGCGGAACGGGAGAGGGAGATTTTGACTCCCTTCCCCGGTCGCAGAAGGCGCACCGGGCGCAGGAGAAGGGCGGACAACGCCCTCTTTCGCCCCCCATGAATGGGTTCAAGGGCGAGGGACTTGGGGAAGTTCCCGCCCCTACTCAGTGGACCCGAGGCGGTGGCACGCGCGTGTGTCGGCGCGTGCCCCTGAGGCGATGCACGGGGTAGGCGAACACCTCACTACCCCGTGCAAGAGACGAGGCCCGTGCAAGGGCCAGCACTAGTGTGGGGCTGCGGAAGAATCTGGATTCCCGCGGCCCCGCGCACACGTGCAAGGAGGACACAAGGGGGGTTTTAGCCGGTAAGAGTCCGGCATACCCCTCCGCCTCTCCCCAGGCGGAGGAAGTCCATGAGGATTTCCCCCTCCCAAAAAAAAAAAAAAAAGGTTAGGTTAGGTTAGGTTGCCGGGATCACACATCGTGGTCAGCGGGGCCTGGATCGCTGTCGGCCCCACCATGAAGTACCTGGGCTTGGTGCTCGACAGCCGATGGGAATTCGGGCCTCACTTCCGGCGGCTGACGCCCAAGCTGATGGGCGCTGCGGGCGCGCTATCATCGTTGCTTCCCAACTTGGGGGGACCGAGCGCCGCCTGTAGGCGGTTGTACGTGGGAATCGTGCGGTCCATGGCCCTATATGGGGCCCCCGTGTGGGCGATGGACATGACGGCCGGTACGCTCGCCATCCTGCGCAAACCGCAGAGGGCGATGGCCGTCAGAGTCATCCGAGGGTACCGCACGATTTCCTACGATCGAGCTGCGCCGAGAGGAGCTCCGTCGAGTCCTAGTGGCGGAATGGCGGCAAAGGCTGATGCGCCCTACCGCCGTCTTGCTACCGTCGAGGCGATCCGGCCAGTACTCGACGACTGGCTCGGGAGAGGGCACGGCTCCCTGTCATTCAGGGTGACGCAGGTGCTGTCGGGGCATGGGTGCTTCGGCAAGTTCCTGTGTCGCTTAGACAGGGAGCCGGACGCTCGGTGTCACCACTGCATCCATTGCGGGGAGGACACGGCGCAACACACGCTCGCTGAGTGTGTAGCTTGGGAGGAGCAGCGCCGTGTCCTCACAAACGAAATCGGAGACGATCTGTCGCTGCCGGCTGTGGTGCGGAGGATGGTCGGCAGTGCAGAGTCGTGGGACGCGGTGGTTTCCTTTTGCGAGGACGTGATGTCGCGGAAGGAATCTGCGGAACGGGAGAGGGAGATTTTGACTCCCTTCCCCGGTCGCAGAAGGCGCACCGGGCGCAGGAGAAGGGCGAACAACGCCCTCTTCCGCCCCCCATGAATGGGTTCAAGGGCGAGGGACTTGGGGAAGTTCCCGCCCCTACTCAGTGGACCCGAGGCGGTGGCACGCGCGTGTGTCAGCGCGTGCCCCTGAGGCGATGCACGGGGTAGGCGAACACCTCACTACCCCGTGCAAGAGACGAGGCCCGTGCGAGGGCCAGCACTAGTGTGGGGCTGCGGAAGAATCTGGATTCCCGCGGCCCCGCGCACACGTGCAAGGAGGACACAAGGGGGGTTTTAGCCGGTAAGAGTCCGGCATACCCCTCCGCCTCTCCCCAGGCGGAGGAAGTCCATGAGGATTTCCCCCTCCCAAAAAAAAAAAAAAAAAGGTTAGGTTAGGTTATGTTAGGTTAGGTTGGGGTTGCCGAAAAGGCGGACGCTCTTGCCGCCAAGATGAGGGAGGTCCTCAACCCTGAGGACGTTCGGGTCTCCAGGCCAGTCAAAACCGCAGAGGTGCGAATTGCTGGCCTGGACGACTCCGTGACCTCTGAAGAGGTGGTGGCGGCCGTTGCCCGAAGCGGTGTGTCTGCCAGAAAAGGTACGTGCCGGCGATATACGCGCCGACGCCACCGGACTCGGCGTAGTATGGGTTCGGTGTCCTGTTGCGTCGGCAAAGAAGATAGCCGATAACGGCAGATTGCTGGTGGGCTGGGTAGCAGCGAGAGTTAAGCTCCTGCAGCCCCGGGCTTTGCGGTGCTTCCGGTGCCTGGAGAAGGGGCACGTCCGAGCAAAGTGCACTGCTGAAGTTGACCGTAGTGACCTTTGCTATCGCTGCGGTCAGCCCGGCCACAAAGCGGCCCAGTGTTCCGCGCCGCTCAACTGCAGCGTGTGTTCGGCTGCAGGGAAGCCAGCGGGACACAAATTGGGTGGAGGAGCCTGCGGCGCACCTGCCAGCAAGGCCAAGAAGAAAAAGAAGAGCTCTAAACCTGCCGAGGAAACCTCGCCGCCCCCGCAGGCTAGTTGCTCCGCGGCCGACTCCCGGCCCAGGACCGTTGCCGAGGGAATGGAATGTCAATAATGGCTCAATTCCATTTCCTCCAGGGCAACATCAACCACTGTGCCAGAGCTCAGGATCTTCTCCTCCAGAGCATGGCAGAGTGGTCGATTCACGTGGCTGTGGTCGCCGAGCCATACTTCATCCCCGCTCGAGATAACTGGCTGGGATGCGCTGACGGTTTGGTGGCCATTATTGGTGAGACTCTGAGCGACCCGTCTCGGGGCCGTGGCTGGGTTGCTGCGGTCTCGGGTGGCATCGTCATTGTGGGGGCGTATTTCTCCCCCAACAAGAGTCTCGCTGACTTTGAGGGTTTCCTTGTCGAGTTGGGCGCCGTCGTAGGCCGCTATCACCCGCGTCCCGCACTGGTGCTCGGGGATTTCAACGCCAAGTCATCGGCGTGGGGATCTCCGGTCACTGACCCTCGGGGCGAGGTTCTAGAAGAGTGGGCGGTGACGACTGGTCTGGTCGTCCTGAATCGGGGTTCAGAATACACGTGCGTGCGGCAGCGGGGCGGGTTGATAGTGGATGTCTCGTTTGCGAGCCCCTCTGTCGCCAGCCGAGTCCGCGACTGGCATGTCGCCGTGGAGGTGGAGACGCTGTCGGACCATCGGTATATCCGGATCGACGTCTCTGCCCAGACCGTAAACGGCCGCCATCCAACAACCCCGATTAGCGACGGCCCGCGTTGGGCGCTTAAGCGCATTGACAAGGAACTACTCGAGGAAGCTGCCTTAGTCCAGTCCTGGATTTGGGAGTCGACGACGGACGGCCCCATCGACGTCGACGTGGTGGCGCTGCGGTTTCGCGGGGCGATGACGCAGATCTGCGACGCTTCCATGCCCCGTGCCCGCCAACAGTCCGCAAGGCGCCAGGTGTACTGGTGGACTGATGAAATCGCACGGCTGCGTGTCGAGTGCGTTGCGGCTCGCCGCGAGTACACACGATACCGGAGACGACGTCGAAGGAATCCCGTCGAAGAAGACGCGCTGTATGAGGTGTACCGCGCGTCCAAGGAGACTCTGTGGCTGGCCATCGGCGACTCTAAGTCGCGTGCCAGGGAGGAGCTGCTGGGGTCCCTAGACCGGGACCCGTGGGGACGCCCTTACCGATGGGTACGCGGCAAGCTACGGCCCTGGGCGCCTCCACTGGTACAAAGTATGCAACCCCAGTTGCTAGAGACGGTGGTAGCGGCCCTCTTCCCTGAGAGAGCGGAACACGTTCCCCCGGCGATGGTGTCGCCCCCAGCCACAGGTTCTTCAGAAGAGGAGAACACCGATGTCCCCGAGGTGACGCAAGCAGAGACGAGAGCGGCCGTGTCGCGACTTCGGGCTAAGAACACAGCGCCGGGACCCGACGGAGTTCCTGGTCGAGCTCTCGTCCTGGCCCTGAAGGAGCTGGCCGGATCCCCGCCCTGGGACCTAGAGGCGAAAGTACTCGCGTCATTATACCGATGGCGCGAGGAAGAGCGGGTACGGGGCTCGAGGCCAGTGCAGCGGGAGATCGAGCTGCGCCGAGAGGAGCTCCGTCGAGTCCTAGTGGCGGAATGGCGGCAAAGGCTGATGCGCCCTACCGCCGGCCTTGCTACCGTCGAGGCGATCCGGCCAGTACTCGACGACTGGCTCGGGAGAGGGCACGGCTCCCTGTCATTCAGGGTGACGCAGGTGCTGTCGGGGCATGGGTGCTTCGGCAAGTTCCTGTGTCGCTTAGACAGGGAGCCGGACGCTCGGTGTCACCACTGCGTCCATTGCGGGGAGGACACGGCGCAACACACGCTCGCTGAGTGTGTAGCTTGGGAGGAGCAGCGCCGTGTCCTCACAAACGAAATCGGAGACGATCTGTCGCTGCCGGCTGTGGTGCGGAGGATGGTCGGCAGTGCAGAGTCGTGGGACGCGGTGGTTTCCTTTTGCGAGGACGTGATGTCGCGGAAGGAATCTGCGGAACGGGAGAGGGAGATTTTGACTCCCTTCCCCGGTCGCAGAAGGCGCACCGGGCGCAGGAGAAGGGCGGACAACGCCCTCTTCCGCCCCCCATGAATGGGTTCAAGGGCGAGGGACTTGGGGAAGTTCCCGCCCCTACTCAGTGGACCCGAGGTGGTGGCACGCGCGTGTGTCGGCGCGTGCCCCTGAGGCGATGCACGGGGTAGGCGAACACCTCACTACCCCGTGCAAGAGACGAGGCCCGTGCGAGGGCCAGCACTAGTGTGGGGCTGCGGAAGAATCTGGATTCCCGCGGCCCCGCGCACACGTGCAAGGAGGACACAAGGGGGGTTTTAGCCGGTAAGAGTCCGGCATACCCCTCCGCCTCTCCCCAGGCGGAGGAAGTCCATGAGGATTTCTCCCTCCCAAAAAAAAAAAAAAAAAAAAAAAAAAAAAAAAAAAAAAAAAAAAAAAAAAAAAAAAAAAAAAAAGTCCTTGTTCGCTGGATGAATAACGTGCCTGCCAAAGGTCCAGGCTTTGCATGCGGAGTTTATGTTTTACATATGAAATTGGGAAAGAGCTGTAGTCCGGGGTTTTGTGAAGCTGAGTCGCCAGTTTTGCCGCGGCGTCGGCAGCCTCATTGCCGACATTGCCCCTGTGTGCCTTGACCCATTTTAATGTGATCTTTTTTGTGTCGCGATGCGTATGTATAATTTTGTGTATCTGTGTGACGAGTGGATGTGTATTACTTCTATCTGCTATTGCTAGTAGTGAAGATTGAGAGTCTGTGTAGATGACGGTGTTTCTATATTTGTGAGTCGCCCATTTGCAAGCCTCCAGGATGGCGAAGAGCTCAGCCTGGAAGACCGTACAAGAGTCGTGTAGTTTAAGTTTTTTAGTTATGGTTGGTTGTTCTGAGCCACCTGGGTCAAAGCACACAAAAGCAGCTCCCACAGCGCCACTGTCTAGCTTGCTGCCGTCGGTATATATTTGGTGCGTTTCGTCCGTTTCTTGGTGGTCTAGATGGGATTTGGTGATTCTCAAAGCTGGGTGTAGAAGTTCGCGTACAGGTGTGGGTCGCTCCAGCAGAATATCTTCTGGTAGAAAGCTAGTGGTATTGGTAAGGCGAGTTTGCTCGATTTGATGTACTTCGAGGACTCTGAGGTCAAGTGGAATGAGCTGCGCCAGCGCCAGTGCAGCAGTAGTGGACACTGTCCTGAAGGCGCGGATGGCCTTTAGCGCGAAGCCTCGTTGCAGGCTGGCCAGATCCTTGCGTGCGCTCTTTTGCCTTGCTACTTGACCCCATATTCCCGCAGCGTAGGTGATGATCGGCTCGATGACATGTAGGTATATGGTGCGTGTGTTTTCGGGGTGTGTGCCCCAGGTTGGCCTGGCGTAGATGCACAATTTCTTGTAGATGCGTGAGGCCTTGCCTATTACATATTTTAGGTGTCTTTTGAAGGCGAGCTTTTCATCAATGATGATACCCAGCAATTTAATTTCCGGCACGAATGTCAAGTCCGTGCCGTCCATGTGGAGCTGCACAGACTTGGCCTTCGGCGTGAAAGCAATGACTTGTGTCTTCGCTGGGCCAAAATTGAGTTTCACTTTAGTTCCCCAGTTACTAATTTCGGACAAGACGGTATTTGACATGCTTTGCAGTTCTTCATTATTGTCCGCGGTGACTTTAAGGAGGACATCATCCGCAAAGGCCTGCATGTGGCATCCCGCTGGCAGCTGCATGTCTAGGAGGTCGTCCAAGATCATGTTCCACAGAACAGGGCCACACGCAGACCCCTGTATGCACCCCTTAGTGAGTATCTTGCGCGCTCGCACCCCGGCGTGATCCAACGTGACCACTCGGTCCCTGACGTAGTCCTTGATGAGCCCGTAGATGTTGTTGGGCACATCAAGTTTGGCCAGACTTTGGAAGAGTGCGGGCCACCAAGCGTTGTCAAATGCCGCCCTGATGTCTAAAGAGACAGCGATAACTAGTTTTTTCCGTTCTTTTGCGTGACGGATGAAATTCAACGCGGTGTGAACGGCTAAAGTTGTGTTCTTCTGTTGCCGAAAGCCAAACTGGTTGTTATTTAATTTGTTCTCCGACTCCGCTTTATGGACAACTCTTTTGATGAATAATTTCTCCAGTAGCTTCCCGAAGACCGGCAGCAGGCCTATGGGTCGAAAAGATTTGAGGTCTGTATGGTCATCTTTGCCCGGTTTGGGAATGATTTTTACATAGGCCTCCTTCCACGCTCCGGGAAAGTACCGGAGAGAAAGACACCTATTTAGAATATCCGTCATGAGACGGGGGTATATTTTTGTGAAGTTTAAGCAAATATCTGATGTAAGGTTGTCCAAACCGGGAGCTTTTCTCGGGTTAATGGAATTTAGTTGCTCAAGCACCTCTTCCTCCGTGAAGGGAAGATCATCCGGGGTGTTCATAGAATTGTTGTTGTAGTGTGTGCGCAGCTGTCTTTGCTCCGGGGTTTGGTCCGGGGAATCATCGGGGTAGAAGTGCTTGAGCAAGGCGTTTGCAGTCTCTTCTGCATCAGCCGTATACCTATCTCCTATTTTTAATGTAGTGGGAGGTCTTCTTGGAGCTGTTTCCTTAAGGAGGCGATTGGTGAGGGACCAGACGTTTTCTCTGGTTTGTAGCTCACAGAACTTACGGAAGCTTTCGGTGGATGCTCGTTTCATTTCATCACTGTAATGCTTCTTTTTGATGACCTGTTCCTCAAGCAGGGCATCAAGGGGCTGGCCAGATAGTTTTGCCGAGTGAATTTGCCTGTGAAGGCTTATGACTTCCCCCTTGAGCCGCTGCAGCGTATCGCTCCACCATGGAGGCTTCTGCTTGGCTTTTCCACTTCTGATGGGCATCGTTTCCTTGCAGCAATCTCGTATCAACGATGTTATACGACTGATGAGAGCCTCGAGTTGTTCCTTGTCTAGAGTGCTGACGTCGCTGTCGAGTATGTCGGAAAGTGCCACCTCTTGCAGCACGGCATCCCTGAATGCTGCCCAGTCCGCTTTTTGGGTGTTAAACATGAAAGTTGAGGCGTTGCCTGTACCGGATGATGTTGGTTTCTCTGCGTTTATGTGAAACTCTATGGCATTATGCTGTGACGTGGTGCAGCATTCAAGGTTGACCCTCCACTCTCCGACCATATCGAAGGCTTGGCCGGACGCTAATGTCACGTCTATGATAGACGATCGATCGCGCCCGTGCGTCACCGTCTCGAATGTCGGAGTGTCGCCAGTGTTGCAGATGTACATGTCATTAGTGTGTGCTAATTCCATTAAGTCGTTGCCTCTCGGATTTGATCTCGTGCTTCCCCATGCTGGGTGCCAGCCGTTGAAGTCACCTCCAAGTATGCACTTGTAGCGCGATGTAGTTTTGAGGAAGTAGTCGATGGCTGCTAGCGTGGATGATGTATCGTCGCTTGGTTCCACATAAGCGGATCCCAAGTACAATTTCTGATGACCGGTCTTGACTTGAATGACACATAGATTGGCAGTCGATAGACTGGACTCTCCCAAAACCACAGCGCGCCCCTGCTTCACAAGAATGCATGCTTTGACGTTAGACCCTCTCGAGTACTGGTAGATGTCTATTCCAGAAATCGGCTTCACCTCTTTGCCAGAGCCTATATAGGGCTCGGACAGCAAGGCGATGTCGTATTGGCCATTATAAAAATATGTAAAAAATTCGTGGAGACTATTTTTAGATCGATCAATGTTACACTGTAATATTTTAATGCGTTTATTGTCCATAATCAGTACGGTTAATAATTTTGTTTTTGACTGATTTCACTCGAGGGCAGTTGTTGGAGGTGGCCATGTGTCCGACGTCATGGGTAGTTTTATATTTGATGTTGTGCTGCAAGCAGTTGTAGCACTTGGGTGCGCCTTTCTTCTCGCGCAAAGGGCAGCTGCTGGTGTTGTGCCCCTCTTCCGAGCAGTAAGAGCAGGGTGCCTGTGTCGCGGTACATTTTGTTTTAATGTGACCGAACTGCAGGCATTTCCTGCATTGGAGGAATGTGGAGAAGTCTTCTGCGTGTACCCGTTGGTAGTCCACGCAGACGCGCCCCATGTCTATTATTTTGCGCCATATGGCGGGCTTGGCGATAAGGACGGCGTTGTACATTTTTGGGTTACGGTTATTTCGCTTGAATGCGAGCCGCAAGTCATCGCTGTCAACAGCGAGGGCAGTCAGCTCTTCGTTTTGGCCGCGGATGACGTCGACCAGCTCTTCCGATGGCGTGTCCAATGATATTCCCTTGAGAATAATCATTGGTCTCAGTAGCTTGGCCGGTTCAGCAGTGAGTTGTGAGGACTTTTCTAGCTTTTTGAGTGTTTCGTCACGCTGTTGTTCAGTCTCGAACTCCACTCGTAACTTATTATTAGACACGGCCTGTATTCTAGACGGTGCGTACGAAGTGGTGCGGAAACTGACTGCGTTTTTGAACGACTGCACTACGTCCTGACGTGTTTGGGACGTGCTGTCGCCCTGCGGCGCAACGATGAGAGCAGGTTTGTTAGGCGGAGGTGGTTTAGAGACTGGACGAGGAGCCGGGGCGCTAGCTGCCTGCGCGTAACTTCTGGGCAACGGTGCGGGAGTGAGTGGTGTCGCGATCGTGGCGAGGTGCTTGCTAAGCTCCTCGCGCACGCATGTAGCAATTTCCTGTCGCAGGTTTCCGTCTTGGGTCGCGCAGATTTCCTGCGGGGCGGAAAAGGTGGGTATTTTAGCGGCCACGCACCGAATCTCATTTGCCGCAGAACTTATGAGTCGCTTGTTGGCGGTCGTGACGCTTTTCCCTTCGGCAATAGCAGCCGCGATGCACTCCGCGAGTTTGTTTAACGTGCTTATGCACGACTCGGTGCTAGTGGCATCTGCTGCCGTTGCCGGAAGAGACAAGACCTCGCCGCTAGACGGCGCCATTGTGGTGTCCACAAGAGTTTTCACCGGTTCACGCGCTGTGGAACTCTGGGCGGGACCGAATACAAGGGATTTTATAGACGAAAAAATGTTTGCACGGTAGAACAGAAATTATTCAGAATAATATAAAGTAAGAAAAAAAAATAAACGCTATTTAGAAGGTTGAGAAGGTTTCTAGTCGAGTAAAATTACGCCGGTGAGGGCAAAATTTATAGCTCTGGCACCAGGACACTCCAGGGATTATATTTCCGTAATAAAAAAATTTTAAGAAATGGGACCGAAAGTGCTCCCCTTTTCCTATACACAGCTTAAATCTGCCTAAAGGGCGGGTGGGTGGTCAATTTTTTGACGTTTGGTAAGAGCTATCCGCACGTGAGTGGTGTCGTTAGAAGCGCCTCGGCGAGAGCTATCTAACGGTGTGCATATGAAAGGTAAGTGTAGTAGAATTTTTTAAACTTATGGTCAAAAAACAGGTTTCTTAGTACAAAATTTACAACAAATTATGCAGAATTACAATTTCTATGGCAAAACTGGTGGATTCTAGGCGCACAAAGCGGTCTAGACACCAGCCCCGACAGGTAAGCAAAGTTGGATCGCTAATAAGTGAAGCTAATTAGCGCTAAACAATGGGAAAACGATTTAATCAAAAATAACGTTTATATAGGGTATGTAATGATATAAAAGTGTATTTATTTCGCACCTAGACAGTATATAACGTGTCTAGGGGTTGGACAGAGCCAAGGTAAGATGATTAGAAGCGAAAACAACGCAGAAATACGAGGTTTTTTCCAAACGTGTTCTCGGTTAGGTTAGGTTAGGTTAGGTTAGGTTTCCGTGGGGCCGCCCCTACCGTTGGGTACGGGGCAAGCTGCGTGCATGGGCGCCTCCACTGGTGCAGAGCATGCAGCCCCAGCTGCTAGGGGCGGTCGTATTGGCGCTCTTCCCTGAGCGAGCGGGACACGTTCCCCCGACGATGGCTTCACCCTCGGCCACAGACTCTCCCGAAGAGGAGAGCACCGATGTCCCCGAGGTGACGCAAGCAGAGACGAGAGCGGCCGTGTCGCGGCTCCGGGCTAAGAACACGGCGCCCGGACCCGACGGAGTTCCTGGCCGAGCTCTCGTCCTGGCTCTGAAGGAGCTAGAGCCCCAGCTGAGAGGGCTCTTCACGGCATGTCTCGAGCAGGGTCAGTTTCCCAGTGTGTGGAAGGAGGGGAGGCTGGTCCTGCTCAGGAAGGAGGGGCGCCCCGCGGACTCGCCGTCCGCGTACCGGCCCATAGTGCTGCTCGACGAGGCGGGCAAACTCTTTGAGCGTGTCATCGCAGATCGCCTCGTCAGCCACTTGTGCAGAGAGGGGCCGGACCTGGACGACAACCAGTTTGGTTTTCGTCGCGGGCGCTCCACCGTAGACGCCATAATGCGCGTGAGAGCCCTGGCGGAGGAGACGGTGTCCCAGGGTGGGGTGGTGTTGGCGGTGTCTTTAGACATCTCCAACGCGTTCAACACCCTGCCCTGGAGCTGTATTCGGGAGGCACTGAGATATCACCGCGTGCCTCCCTACCTCCGTCGCACAGTAGGGGCCTACCTAGAAGGTAGATGCGTCACATATCGGGGACATGACGGTGCCGGTCGGCACCTCATGACGTGCGGTGTTCCACAGGGATCGGTGCTGGGGCCGCTCCTGTGGAACATCGGTTACGATTGGGTGCTGAGAGGCGAACTCCCGTCGGGCGCCGACTTGACGTGTTATGCGGACGACACGCTTGTCACTGCCCGGGGGAGCTCGCACAGGGAAGCAGCGTTGATAGCCACGGCTGCGGTGTCACAGGTGGTGAACCGCATCCGGCGCCTGGGCCTGGAGGTGGCCCTCAACAAGTCGGAGGCCATGGTGTTTCATGGCCCCCGACGCGCGCCGCCGTCGGGATCACACATCGTGGTCGGTGGAGCCCGGATAGCTGTCGAGTCCACCATGAAGTATCTGGGATTGGTGCTCGACAGCCGATGGGAATTCGGCCCCCACTTCCGGCGGCTGGTGCCCAAGCTGATGGGTGCAGCGGGCGCGCTGTCAACGTTGCTTCCTAACATGGGGGGCCCGAGCGCCGCCTGTAGGCGGTTGTACGTGGGAATCGTGCGGTCCATGGCCCTATATGGGGCCCCTGTGTGGGCGATGGACCTGGCGGCCAGCACTCTAGCCATTCTGCGCAGACCGCAGAGGGCGATGGCCGTCAGAGTCGTCCGCGGGTATCGCACGATTTCCTACGAGGCGGCTTGCGTCCTGGCCGGATCCCCGCCCTGGGACCTAGAGGCTAAAGTACTCGCGTCGCTGTATCGGTGGCGCGAGGAAGAGCGGGCACGGGACTCGAGGCCGGTGCAGCGGCAGATAGCGCAGCGCCGAGCAGAGCTCCGTCAGGTCTTGGTGGCGGAATGGCGGCAGAGGCTTCTGCGCCCTACCGCCGGCCTCGCCACCGTCGAGGCGATCCGGCCAGTGCTCGACGACTGGCTCGGGAGAAGGCACGGCTCCCTGTCGTTCAGGGTGACGCAGGTGCTGTCGGGGCACGGCTGCTTCGGCAAGTACCTGTGTCGCATAGGCAGGGAGCCGGACGCTCGGTGCCACCACTGCGTCCATGGCGGGGAGGACACGGCGCAACACACGTTCGTTCAGTGTGTTGCTTGGGAGGAGCAGCGCCGTGTCCTCACAAATGAAGTAGGAGGCGATCTGTCGCTGCCGGCCGTGGTACGGAAGATGGTCGGCAGCGCAGAGTCGTGGGACGCAGTGGTGTCCTTCTGCGAGGACGTGATGTCGCAGAAGGAAGCTGCGGAACGGGAGAGGGAGATTTCAACTGCCGATCCCGCCCGCAGCAGGCGCTCCGGGCGCCGGAGGAGGGCAGACAACGCCCTCTTCCGCCCCCCATGAACGGGTCCAGGGGCGAAGGACTTGGGGAAGTCCCCGCCCCCTATTCAACGGACCCGAGGCGGAGGCGCGCGCGGGTGTCGACGCGCGCCTCTGAGGCGTTGCACGGGGGAGTTTAACACCTCACCCCCCCGTGCCCGAGGCGAGGCCCGCAAGGCGGGCCAGCACCAGTGCGGGGCTGCGGAAGAATTTGGATTCCCGCGGCCCCGCGCCCACGTGTAAGGAGGACACAGGGGGGTTTTAGCCGGTAAGAGTCCGGCACACCCCTCCGCCTCTCCCCAGGCGGAGGAAGTCCATGAGGATTTCCCCCCGAGTAAAAAAAAAAAAAAAAAAAAAGGTTAGGTTAGGTTAGGTTAGGTTGTCGGCGGTGGCGTTAAGCCAACAAGTGTTGGGCGGCGTGGATGTCGTCCTGAAGGTTGCCACGCAGTCCGGCAACCTGAAGGGCACATTCACCCGCGCCCTCAAGGAGGCAGCCGCCGACATCAAGGAGGCGGTTGGAGACCTCCTCAACCGAACGGCCTCAGACGAGGTCACTAAGTTGCAGGAGGAGAACAGCCGCCTCCGAAGAGATCTGGAGGATCTCCGGCGGCAAGTGGCTGCGCTGAGCGAGCAGCAGCAGCCACAATCTGCCGCCGTCGCCACTCCGCCCATGGCGACTCCCACTCCCGCACCGGGACCGACAAGCGCGCACACCGACGATGAGGTCGAGCGCATTGTTCGGCTCTGCATGCTCCAGTGCGGGAGCATGATGAACGCTCGCATCGAGGCCATCTCTCGGCGCCTTCCGCAGGAGCCAATCCTCCGGCCGACATTAGCGGCGGACAAACGGAGGACGGAGGAGCCGCCGAGACCTGCGCCTCAAAAGGGGAAGCCCGCGGAGGGTGTTGAAAAGCCCGTGGAGGGAACCCCGTCGAGTGTTCAGCCCACGACTGCCGGGTCCAAGGGTGAGACCTGGGCGAAAGTCGTGGGCCGCAAGAAGGCCCGCAAAGCCGCCAAAAAGGCCGCGGCACCAGCAGCAGCGCGCGCCGCAGTTGCGCAGCCTGCGCGACGGACTGCCAAAAAGACCGGCGGTCGCAATGCGCCGGCGATACGTGCGCCTCGTTCTGAGGCTGTTACGCTAACGCTCCAGCCCGGAGCTGCGGAGCGCGGCGTTACGTACCAGTCGGTGATTGCCGAGGCCAAGGCCAAGATAAAATTGGCAGATCTTGGCCTCCAGTCCGTCACCCTCAGGCAGGCTGCCACGGGTGCGCGGCTGTTTGAGGTGGCTGGTGCTGCGAGCGACAGCGTCGAGAAGGCGGACGCTCTGGCCGCCAAAATGAAGGAGGTCCTCAACCCAGAGGACGTCCGGGTCTCCAGGCCAATGAAAACCGCAGAAGTGCGGATTGCTGGCCTGGACGACTCCGTGACCTCTGAGGAGGTGGCGGCGGCCGTTGCTCGTGGCGGAGAGTGTCCGCCGGACAAGGTGCGGGCCGGCGACATACGCGTTGACGCTACCGGACTCGGCGTAGTCTGGGTTCGGTGCCCTGTAGCGTCGGCGAAAAAGATCGCCGATAGTGGCAGATTGCTGGTTGGCTGGGTTGCAGCGAGGGTGAAACTCCTGCAGCCCCGGGCTTTGCGGTGCTTCCGGTGCCTTGAGAAGGGGCACGTCCGGGCAAGATGCACCGCCGAGATTGACCGCAGCGACCTCTGTTATCGTTGCGGTCAGCCCGGCCACAAGGCGGCCCAGTGTTCCGCGGCGCCAAACTGCTGCTTGTGTTCGGCTGTGGGGAAGCCAGCGGGACACAAAGTGGGCGGAGGGGCCTGTGGCGCGCCTGCCAGCAAGGCCAAGAAAAAGAAGAGGAGCTCTAAGCCTGCCGGGGAAACCTCGCCACCCCCGCAGGCCAGTAGCTCCGCGGCCGACTCCCGGCCCAGGACCGTTGCCGAGGGAATGGAGTGTCAATAATAGGGCACCTCCATTTCCTCCAGGGCAACATCAACCACTGTGCCAGAGCTCAGGATCTTCTCCTCCAGAGCATGGCAGAGTGGTCGATTGACGTGGCTGTGGTCGCCGAGCCGTACTTCATCCCCGCCCGTGACAACTGGCTGGGGTGCGCTGACGGTTTGGTGGCCATTATTGGCGGGACTCTGACCGACCCGTCTCGGGGCCGTGGCTGGGTTGCTGCGGTCTCGGGCGGCATCGTCATTGTGGGGGCGTATTTCTCCCCCAACAAGAGTCTCGCCGACTTCGAGGGTTTCCTTGTCGAGTTGGGCGCCGTCGTAGGCCGCCATCACCCTCGCCCCGTTCTGGTGCTCGGGGATCTCAACGCCAAGTCATCGGCGTGGGGATCTCCGGTCACTGACCCTCGGGGCGAGGTGCTGGAAGAGTGGGCGGTGACGACCGGTCTGGTCGTCCTGAATCGGGGCTCGGAATACACGTGCGTGCGGCAGCGGGGCGGGTCGATAGTGGACGTCTCGTTCGCTAGCCCCTCTGTCGCCAGCCGAGTCCGCGACTGGCGTGTCGCCGTGGAGGTGGAGACGCTGTCGGACCACAGGTATATCCGGTTCGACGTCTCTGCCCAGACCGCGAGCGGCCGCCATCCAACAGCCCCGATCAACGACGGCCCGCGCTGGGCGCTTAAGTGCATCGACAAGGAACTGCTCGAGGAAGCTGCCTTAGTCCAGTCCTGGATTTGGGAGTCGGCGACGGACGGCCCCGTCGACGTCGAAGCGGTGGCGCTGCGGTTTCGCGGGGCGATGACGCAGATCTGCGACGCGTCCATGCCCCGCGTCCGCCAACAGTCCGCAAGGCGCCAGGTGTACTGGTGGACCGCCGAGATTGCGCAGTTGCGCATCGCGTGCGTTGCGGCTCGCCGCCAGTACACACGATACCGGAGACGACGTCGACGGGTTTCCGCCGAGGAGGACGCGCTGTATGAGGTGTACAGCGCGTCCAAGGAAACTCTGTGGCTGGCCATCGGCGATTCTAAGTCGCGTGCCAGGGAGGAGCTGCTGGGGTCCCTGGATCGGGATCCGTGGGGCCGCCCCTACCGTTGGGTACGGGGCAAGCTGCGTGCATGGGCGCCTCCACTGGTGCAGAGCATGCAGCCCCAGCTGCTAGGGGCGGTCGTATTGGCGCTCTTCCCTGAGCGAGCGGGACACGTTCCCCCGACGATGGCTTCACCCTCGGCCACAGACTCTCCCGAAGAGGAGAGCACCGATGTCCCCGAGGTGACGCAAGCAGAGACGAGAGCGGCCGTGTCGCGGCTCCGGGCTAAGAACACGGCGCCCGGACCCGACGGAGTTCCTGGCCGAGCTCTCGTCCTGGCTCTGAAGGAGCTAGAGCCCCAGCTGAGAGGGCTCTTCACGGCATGTCTCGAGCAGGGTCAGTTTCCCAGTGTGTGGAAGGAGGGGAGGCTGGTCCTGCTCAGGAAGGAGGGGCGCCCCGCGGACTCGCCGTCCGCGTACCGGCCCATAGTGCTGCTCGACGAGGCGGGCAAACTCTTTGAGCGTGTCATCGCAGATCGCCTCGTCAGCCACTTGTGCAGAGAGGGGCCGGACCTGGACGACAACCAGTTTGGTTTTCGTCGCGGGCGCTCCACCGTAGACGCCATAATGCGCGTGAGAGCCCTGGCGGAGGAGACGGTGTCCCAGGGTGGGGTGGTGTTGGCGGTGTCTTTAGACATCTCCAACGCGTTCAACACCCTGCCCTGGAGCTGTATTCGGGAGGCACTGAGATATCACCGCGTGCCTCCCTACCTCCGTCGCACAGTAGGGGCCTACCTAGAAGGTAGATGCGTCACATATCGGGGACATGACGGTGCCGGTCGGCACCTCATGACGTGCGGTGTTCCACAGGGATCGGTGCTGGGGCCGCTCCTGTGGAACATCGGTTACGATTGGGTGCTGAGAGGCGAACTCCCGTCGGGCGCCGACTTGACGTGTTATGCGGACGACACGCTTGTCACTGCCCGGGGGAGCTCGCACAGGGAAGCAGCGTTGATAGCCACGGCTGCGGTGTCACAGGTGGTGAACCGCATCCGGCGCCTGGGCCTGGAGGTGGCCCTCAACAAGTCGGAGGCCATGGTGTTTCATGGCCCCCGACGCGCGCCGCCGTCGGGATCACACATCGTGGTCGGTGGAGCCCGGATAGCTGTCGAGTCCACCATGAAGTATCTGGGATTGGTGCTCGACAGCCGATGGGAATTCGGCCCCCACTTCCGGCGGCTGGTGCCCAAGCTGATGGGTGCAGCGGGCGCGCTGTCAACGTTGCTTCCTAACATGGGGGGCCCGAGCGCCGCCTGTAGGCGGTTGTACGTGGGAATCGTGCGGTCCATGGCCCTATATGGGGCCCCTGTGTGGGCGATGGACCTGACGGCCAGCACTCTAGCCATTCTGCGCAGACCGCAGAGGGCGATGGCCGTCAGAGTCGTCCGCGGGTATCGCACGATTTCCTACGAGGCGGCTTGCGTCCTGGCCGGATCCCCGCCCTGGGACCTAGAGGCTAAAGTACTCGCGTCGCTGTATCGGTGGCGCGAGGAAGAGCGGGCACGGGACTCGAGGCCGGTGCAGCGGCAGATAGCGCAGCGCCGAGCAGAGCTCCGTCAGGTCTTGGTGGCGGAATGGCGGCAGAGGCTTCTGCGCCCTACCGCCGGCCTCGCCACCGTCGAGGCGATCCGGCCAGTGCTCGACGACTGGCTCGGGAGAAGGCACGGCTCCCTGTCGTTCAGGGTGACGCAGGTGCTGTCGGGGCACGGCTGCTTCGGCAAGTACCTGTGTCGCATAGGCAGGGAGCCGGACGCTCGGTGCCACCACTGCGTCCATGGCGGGGAGGACACGGCGCAACACACGTTCGTTCAGTGTGTTGCTTGGGAGGAGCAGCGCCGTGTCCTCACAAATGAAGTAGGAGGCGATCTGTCGCTGCCGGCCGTGGTACGGAAGATGGTCGGCAGCGCAGAGTCGTGGGACGCAGTGGTGTCCTTCTGCGAGGACGTGATGTCGCAGAAGGAAGCTGCGGAACGGGAGAGGGAGATTTCAACTGCCGATCCCGCCCGCAGCAGGCGCTCCGGGCGCCGGAGGAGGGCAGACAACGCCCTCTTCCGCCCCCCATGAACGGGTCCAGGGGCGAAGGACTTGGGGAAGTCCCCGCCCCCTATTCAACGGTCCCGAGGCGGAGGCGCGCGCGGGTGTCGACGCGCGCCTCTGAGGCGTTGCACGGGGGAGTTTAACACCTCACCCCCCCGTGCCCGAGGCGAGGCCCGCAAGGCGGGCCAGCACCAGTGCGGGGCTGCGGAAGAATTTGGATTCCCGCGGCCCCGCGCCCACGTGTAAGGAGGACACAGGGGGGTTTTAGCCGGTAAGAGTCCGGCACACCCCTCCGCCTCTCCCCAGGCGGAGGAAGTCCATGAGGATTTCCCCCCGAGTAAAAAAAAAAAAAAAAAAAAGGTTAGGTTAGGTTAGGTTAGGTTACGGGGCAAGCTGCGTGCATGGGCGCCTCCACTGGTGCAGAGCATGCAGCCCCAGCTGCTAGGGGCGGTCGTATTGGCGCTCTTCCCTGAGCGAGCGGGACACGTTCCCCCGACGATGGCTTCACCCTCGGCCACAGACTCTCCCGAAGAGGAGAGCACCGATGTCCCCGAGGTGACGCAAGCAGAGACGAGAGCGGCCGTGTCGCGGCTCCGGGCTAAGAACACGGCGCCCGGACCCGACGGAGTTCCTGGCCGAGCTCTCGTCCTGGCTCTGAAGGAGCTAGAGCCCCAGCTGAGAGGGCTCTTCACGGCATGTCTCGAGCAGGGTCAGTTTCCCAGTGTGTGGAAGGAGGGGAGGCTGGTCCTGCTCAGGAAGGAGGGGCGCCCCGCGGACTCGCCGTCCGCGTACCGGCCCATAGTGCTGCTCGACGAGGCGGGCAAACTCTTTGAGCGTGTCATCGCAGATCGCCTCGTCAGCCACTTGTGCAGAGAGGGGCCGGACCTGGACGACAACCAGTTTGGTTTTCGTCGCGGGCGCTCCACCGTAGACGCCATAATGCGCGTGAGAGCCCTGGCGGAGGAGACGGTGTCCCAGGGTGGGGTGGTGTTGGCGGTGTCTTTAGACATCTCCAACGCGTTCAACACCCTGCCCTGGAGCTGTATTCGGGAGGCACTGAGATATCACCGCGTGCCTCCCTACCTCCGTCGCACAGTAGGGGCCTACCTAGAAGGTAGATGCGTCACATATCGGGGACATGACGGTGCCGGTCGGCACCTCATGACGTGCGGTGTTCCACAGGGATCGGTGCTGGGGCCGCTCCTGTGGAACATCGGTTACGATTGGGTGCTGAGAGGCGAACTCCCGTCGGGCGCCGACTTGACGTGTTATGCGGACGACACGCTTGTCACTGCCCGGGGGAGCTCGCACAGGGAAGCAGCGTTGATAGCCACGGCTGCGGTGTCACAGGTGGTGAACCGCATCCGGCGCCTGGGCCTGGAGGTGGCCCTCAACAAGTCGGAGGCCATGGTGTTTCATGGCCCCCGACGCGCGCCGCCGTCGGGATCACACATCGTGGTCGGTGGAGCCCGGATAGCTGTCGAGTCCACCATGAAGTATCTGGGATTGGTGCTCGACAGCCGATGGGAATTCGGCCCCCACTTCCGGCGGCTGGTGCCCAAGCTGATGGGTGCAGCGGGCGCGCTGTCAACGTTGCTTCCTAACATGGGGGGCCCGAGCGCCGCCTGTAGGCGGTTGTACGTGGGAATCGTGCGGTCCATGGCCCTATATGGGGCCCCTGTGTGGGCGATGGACCTGACGGCCAGCACTCTAGCCATTCTGCGCAGACCGCAGAGGGCGATGGCCGTCAGAGTCGTCCGCGGGTATCGCACGATTTCCTACGAGGCGGCTTGCGTCCTGGCCGGATCCCCGCCCTGGGACCTAGAGGCTAAAGTACTCGCGTCGCTGTATCGGTGGCGCGAGGAAGAGCGGGCACGGGACTCGAGGCCGGTGCAGCGGCAGATAGCGCAGCGCCGAGCAGAGCTCCGTCAGGTCTTGGTGGCGGAATGGCGGCAGAGGCTTCTGCGCCCTACCGCCGGCCTCGCCACCGTCGTGGCGATCCGGCCAGTGCTCGACGACTGGCTCGGGAGAAGGCACGGCTCCCTGTCGTTCAGGGTGACGCAGGTGCTGTCGGGGCACGGCTGCTTCGGCAAGTACCTGTGTCGCATAGGCAGGGAGCCGGACGCTCGGTGCCACCACTGCGTCCATGGCGGGGAGGACACGGCGCAACACACGTTCGTTCAGTGTGTTGCTTGGGAGGAGCAGCGCCGTGTCCTCACAAACGAAGTAGGAGGCGATCTGTCGCTGCCGGCCGTGGTACGGAAGATGGTCGGCAGCGCAGAGTCGTGGGACGCAGTGGTGTCCTTCTGCGAGGACGTGATGTCGCAGAAGGAAGCTGCGGAACGGGAGAGGGAGATTTCAACTGCCGATCCCGCCCGCAGCAGGCGCTCCGGGCGCCGGAGGAGGGCAGACAACGCCCTCTTCCGCCCCCCATGAACGGGTCCAGGGGCGAAGGACTTGGGGAAGTCCCCGCCCCCTATTCAACGGACCCGAGGCGGAGGCGCGCGCGGGTGTCGACGCGCGCCTCTGAGGCGTTGCACGGGGGAGTTTAACACCTCACCCCCCCGTGCCCGAGGCGAGGCCCGCAAGGCGGGCCAGCACCAGTGCGGGGCTGCGGAAGAATTTGGATTCCCGCGGCCCCGCGCCCACGTGTAAGGAGGACACAGGGGGGTTTTAGCCGGTAAGAGTCCGGCACACCCCTCCGCCTCTCCCCAGGCGGAGGAAGTCCATGAGGATTTCCCCCCGAGTAAAAAAAAAAAAAAAAAAAAAGGTTAGGTTAGGTTAGGTTAGGTTAGGTTGTGTTGCTGCGGAAGAATTTGGATTCCCGCGGCCCCGCGCCCACGTGTAAGGAGGACACAGGGGGGTTTTAGCCGGTAAGAGTCCGGCACACCCCTCCGCCTCTCCCCAGGCGGAGGAAGTCCATGAGGATTTCCCCCCGAGTAAAAAAAAAAAAAAAGGTTAGGTTGTGTTCCGCGGCGCCAAACTGCTGCTTGTGTTCGGCTGTGGGGAAGCCAGCGGGACACAAAGTGGGCGGAGGGGCCTGTGGCGCGCCTGCCAGCAAGGCCAAGAAAAAGAAGAGGAGCTCTAAGCCTGCCGGGGAAACCTCGCCACCCCCGCAGGCCAGTAGCTCCGCGGCCGACTCCCGGCCCAGGACCGTTGCCGAGGGAATGGAGTGTCAATAATAGGGCACCTCCATTTCCTCCAGGGCAACATCAACCACTGTGCCAGAGCTCAGGATCTTCTCCTCCAGAGCATGGCAGAGTGGTCGATTGACGTGGCTGTGGTCGCCGAGCCGTACTTCATCCCCGCCCGTGACAACTGGCTGGGGTGCGCTGACGGTTTGGTGGCCATTATTGGCGGGACTCTGACCGACCCGTCTCGGGGCCGTGGCTGGGTTGCTGCGGTCTCGGGCGGCATCGTCATTGTGGGGGCGTATTTCTCCCCCAACAAGAGTCTCGCCGACTTCGAGGGTTTCCTTGTCGAGTTGGGCGCCGTCGTAGGCCGCCATCACCCTCGCCCCGTTCTGGTGCTCGGGGATCTCAACGCCAAGTCATCGGCGTGGGGATCTCCGGTCACTGACCCTCGGGGCGAGGTGCTGGAAGAGTGGGCGGTGACGACCGGTCTGGTCGTCCTGAATCGGGGCTCGGAATACACGTGCGTGCGGCAGCGGGGCGGGTCGATAGTGGACGTCTCGTTCGCTAGCCCCTCTGTCGCCAGCCGAGTCCGCGACTGGCGTGTCGCCGTGGAGGTGGAGACGCTGTCGGACCACAGGTATATCCGGTTCGACGTCTCTGCCCAGACCGCGAGCGGCCGCCATCCAACAGCCCCGATCAACGACGGCCCGCGCTGGGCGCTTAAGTGCATCGACAAGGAACTGCTCGAGGAAGCTGCCTTAGTCCAGTCCTGGATTTGGGAGTCGGCGACGGACGGCCCCGTCGACGTCGAAGCGGTGGCGCTGCGGTTTCGCGGGGCGATGACGCAGATCTGCGACGCGTCCATGCCCCGCGTCCGCCAACAGTCCGCAAGGCGCCAGGTGTACTGGTGGACCGCCGAGATTGCGCAGTTGCGCATCGCGTGCGTTGCGGCTCGCCGCCAGTACACACGATACCGGAGACGACGTCGACGGGTTTCCGCCGAGGAGGACGCGCTGTATGAGGTGTACAGCGCGTCCAAGGAGACTCTGTGGCTGGCCATCGGCGATTCTAAGTCGCGTGCCAGGGAGGAGCTGCTGGGGTCCCTGGATCGGGATCCGTGGGGCCGCCCCTACCGTTGGGTACGGGGCAAGCTGCGTGCATGGGCGCCTCCACTGGTGCAGAGCATGCAGCCCCAGCTGCTAGGGGCGGTCGTATTGGCGCTCTTCCCTGAGCGAGCGGGACACGTTCCCCCGACGATGGCTTCACCCTCGGCCACAGACTCTCCCGAAGAGGAGAGCACCGATGTCCCCGAGGTGACGCAAGCAGAGACGAGAGCGGCCGTGTCGCGGCTCCGGGCTAAGAACACGGCGCCCGGACCCGACGGAGTTCCTGGCCGAGCTCTCGTCCTGGCTCTGAAGGAGCTAGAGCCCCAGCTGAGAGGGCTCTTCACGGCATGTCTCGAGCAGGGTCAGTTTCCCAGTGTGTGGAAGGAGGGGAGGCTGGTCCTGCTCAGGAAGGAGGGGCGCCCCGCGGACTCGCCGTCCGCGTACCGGCCCATAGTGCTGCTCGACGAGGCGGGCAAACTCTTTGAGCGTGTCATCGCAGATCGCCTCGTCAGCCACTTGTGCAGAGAGGGGCCGGACCTGGACGACAACCAGTTTGGTTTTCGTCGCGGGCGCTCCACCGTAGACGCCATAATGCGCGTGAGAGCCCTGGCGGAGGAGACGGTGTCCCAGGGTGGGGTGGTGTTGGCGGTGTCTTTAGACATCTCCAACGCGTTCAACACCCTGCCCTGGAGCTGTATTCGGGAGGCACTGAGATATCACCGCGTGCCTCCCTACCTCCGTCGCACAGTAGGGGCCTACCTAGAAGGTAGATGCGTCACATATCGGGGACATGACGGTGCCGGTCGGCACCTCATGACGTGCGGTGTTCCACAGGGATCGGTGCTGGGGCCGCTCCTGTGGAACATCGGTTACGATTGGGTGCTGAGAGGCGAACTCCCGTCGGGCGCCGACTTGACGTGTTATGCGGACGACACGCTTGTCACTGCCCGGGGGAGCTCGCACAGGGAAGCAGCGTTGATAGCCACGGCTGCGGTGTCACAGGTGGTGAACCGCATCCGGCGCCTGGGCCTGGAGGTGGCCCTCAACAAGTCGGAGGCCATGGTGTTTCATGGCCCCCGACGCGCGCCGCCGTCGGGATCACACATCGTGGTCGGTGGAGCCCGGATAGCTGTCGAGTCCACCATGAAGTATCTGGGATTGGTGCTCGACAGCCGATGGGAATTCGGCCCCCACTTCCGGCGGCTGGTGCCCAAGCTGATGGGTGCAGCGGGCGCGCTGTCAACGTTGCTTCCTAACATGGGGGGCCCGAGCGCCGCCTGTAGGCGGTTGTACGTGGGAATCGTGCGGTCCATGGCCCTATATGGGGCCCCTGTGTGGGCGATGGACCTGGCGGCCAGCACTCTAGCCATTCTGCGCAGACCGCAGAGGGCGATGGCCGTCAGAGTCGTCCGCGGGTATCGCACGATTTCCTACGAGGCGGCTTGCGTCCTGGCCGGATCCCCGCCCTGGGACCTAGAGGCTAAAGTACTCGCGTCGCTGTATCGGTGGCGCGAGGAAGAGCGGGCACGGGACTCGAGGCCGGTGCAGCGGCAGATAGCGCAGCGCCGAGCAGAGCTCCGTCAGGTCTTGGTGGCGGAATGGCGGCAGAGGCTTCTGCGCCCTACCGCCGGCCTCGCCACCGTCGAGGCGATCCGGCCAGTGCTCGACGACTGGCTCGGGAGAAGGCACGGCTCCCTGTCGTTCAGGGTGACGCAGGTGCTGTCGGGGCACGGCTGCTTCGGCAAGTACCTGTGTCGCATAGGCAGGGAGCCGGACGCTCGGTGCCACCACTGCGTCCATGGCGGGGAGGACACGGCGCAACACACGTTCGTTCAGTGTGTTGCTTGGGAGGAGCAGCGCCGTGTCCTCACAAATGAAGTAGGAGGCGATCTGTCGCTGCCGGCCGTGGTACGGAAGATGGTCGGCAGCGCAGAGTCGTGGGACGCAGTGGTGTCCTTCTGCGAGGACGTGATGTCGCAGAAGGAAGCTGCGGAACGGGAGAGGGAGATTTCAACTGCCGATCCCGCCCGCAGCAGGCGCTCCGGGCGCCGGAGGAGGGCAGACAACGCCCTCTTCCGCCCCCCATGAACGGGTCCAGGGGCGAAGGACTTGGGGAAGTCCCCGCCCCCTATTCAACGGACCCGAGGCGGAGGCGCGCGCGGGTGTCGACGCGCGCCTCTGAGGCGTTGCACGGGGGAGTTTAACACCTCACCCCCCCGTGCCCGAGGCGAGGCCCGCAAGGCGGGCCAGCACCAGTGCGGGGCTGCGGAAGAATTTGGATTCCCGCGGCCCCGCGCCCACGTGTAAGGAGGACACAGGGGGGTTTTAGCCGGTAAGAGTCCGGCACACCCCTCCGCCTCTCCCCAGGCGGAGGAAGTCCATGAGGATTTCCCCCCGAGTAAAAAAAAAAAAAAAAAAAGGTTAGGTTAGGTTAGGTTAGGTTAGGTTAGGTTAGGTTAGGTTGTCGGAGGCCATGGTGTTTCATGGCCCCCGACGCGCGCCGCCGTCGGGATCACACATCGTGGTCGGTGGAGCCCGGATAGCTGTCGAGTCCACCATGAAGTATCTGGGATTGGTGCTCGACAGCCGATGGGAATTCGGCCCCCACTTCCGGCGGCTGGTGCCCAAGCTGATGGGTGCAGCGGGCGCGCTGTCAACGTTGCTTCCTAACATGGGGGGCCCGAGCGCCGCCTGTAGGCGGTTGTACGTGGGAATCGTGCGGTCCATGGCCCTATATGGGGCCCCTGTGTGGGCGATGGACCTGGCGGCCAGCACTCTAGCCATTCTGCGCAGACCGCAGAGGGCGATGGCCGTCAGAGTCGTCCGCGGGTATCGCACGATTTCCTACGAGGCGGCTTGCGTCCTGGCCGGATCCCCGCCCTGGGACCTAGAGGCTAAAGTACTCGCGTCGCTGTATCGGTGGCGCGAGGAAGAGCGGGCACGGGACTCGAGGCCGGTGCAGCGGCAGATAGCGCAGCGCCGAGCAGAGCTCCGTCAGGTCTTGGTGGCGGAATGGCGGCAGAGGCTTCTGCGCCCTACCGCCGGCCTCGCCACCGTCGAGGCGATCCGGCCAGTGCTCGACGACTGGCTCGGGAGAAGGCACGGCTCCCTGTCGTTCAGGGTGACGCAGGTGCTGTCGGGGCACGGCTGCTTCGGCAAGTACCTGTGTCGCATAGGCAGGGAGCCGGACGCTCGGTGCCACCACTGCGTCCATGGCGGGGAGGACACGGCGCAACACACGTTCGTTCAGTGTGTTGCTTGGGAGGAGCAGCGCCGTGTCCTCACAAATGAAGTAGGAGGCGATCTGTCGCTGCCGGCCGTGGTACGGAAGATGGTCGGCAGCGCAGAGTCGTGGGACGCAGTGGTGTCCTTCTGCGAGGACGTGATGTCGCAGAAGGAAGCTGCGGAACGGGAGAGGGAGATTTCAACTGCCGATCCCGCCCGCAGCAGGCGCTCCGGGCGCCGGAGGAGGGCAGACAACGCCCTCTTCCGCCCCCCATGAACGGGTCCAGGGGCGAAGGACTTGGGGAAGTCCCCGCCCCCTATTCAACGGACCCGAGGCGGAGGCGCGCGCGGGTGTCGACGCGCGCCTCTGAGGCGTTGCACGGGGGAGTTTAACACCTCACCCCCCCGTGCCCGAGGCGAGGCCCGCAAGGCGGGCCAGCACCAGTGCGGGGCTGCGGAAGAATTTGGATTCCCGCGGCCCCGCGCCCACGTGTAAGGAGGACACAGGGGGGTTTTAGCCGGTAAGAGTCCGGCACACCCCTCCGCCTCTCCCCAGGCGGAGGAAGTCCATGAGGATTTCCCCCCGAGTAAAAAAAAAAAAAAAAAAAAAAAGGTTAGGTTAGGTTAGGTTAGGTTAGGTTAGGTTAGGTTAGGTTAGGTTAGGTTAGGTTAGGTTAGGTTAGGTTAGGTTAGGTTAGGTTAGGTTTTTTTTTTTTTTTTTTTTTTTTTTTTTTTTTTTTTTTTTTTTTTTTTTGTACCAAATCCGCCACATTAATTGGCGCCTATGTAATGCTAATTCTCTTTCATACCAGTTCTCGCTGATTTTCCTCTCGTACTTTCATGCTTCATACAGTGTCTTTCTACTATCCTTCCTCATTCATTCTTGTGGGTGGGACTCCCACTTTTGTTTTCCTATTCTATTTCCTATTCTATTGTATATATTTATTAAAAATTTAGTAGGGGAAATGAGTTCTCTTACTCCTCGTTTTTATTTTAAAGCTTATTATAACAATATTTTACGTTCTTATATACTATTTGTTTTATTTTACTTATATTCTACCATTTTACACCTACTATCTTTCTTATGACTATTTATAATATTCTTATGTACTACACTTACAATTTTATGCTTCTTATTACTATGTTTCTATGTTATAATCTATATTATAAATAAAACATAGTTTTATACAGTCTTGTTTCTTTTTAACACGGTTTTGGCTACATTCTCGCAGTACACTAAAAATTTATTTCTAGACTTGCCCGACATCACGTCTCTCACGTTGTCCCTTGTCAATATGATGCCTAGTTGGCATTCTATGTTGTATCTGTCCCGTGAGAAAATGGGACACTCTAGAATTATATGCGGGACACTCTCTTCTGCGGTTAGGTCGCAGACGCACGATGGGCTCTCCTTACACTTGAAACGGTTCAAGTATTCTGAGAACCCACCGTGCCCTGTTAATACCTGTGTGAGAACGCCTGTTGGCCGCACCTGTTTCACAATACGGAAGGCGGCGATGGCGTCAGGAAGAAACATCTTCGTCACCGAGGCCGTCTCGCCCGACACATATCTCCGATTCCACTCACCAAGCGAATCCTGACGGATTTGTCGCCTGATGTATGAAATCGGACATTGGTCGTAGTCTGGCTTCCTCCGTGACGACAATGCTGCCTCCTTCGCCAGCTCGTCCGCACGCTCATTCCCTGGCAGGCCCGCGTGGGCTTTGATCCAGAACAGAGACACAGCTTTGCTCTGGTCCAAGTGTTCGGGGATGTGCGTTGTTTGTTGATGTTGAATGAGATGAGAAACTCGCGATTATCGTTAACTTTGTTTATTTACGAAAATCGTTACAAAAATGTTAGTTGAATGCACGCCCGTGTACGATGACGACCGAAAATGCACTAAAAGCTAAAAATTGTGGGCCGAGGCTCACGTGTTTGCGTAAAGGTGTTCGGTTACTCCGAACATATTCCCGACCAGCAAAGATGAGGGAGGCTGGGGTGTGCATCCATTACAAAAAAAGTATAAAGTATAAACAAAAATACAAAAAATATTATTATACAATGCTAAACAAAAATAGAAAAATATTATTCCGAATCGTTATTAAAAACTAATTTACGGAACACGGGTCTGGGTTTGCTAAACTCTTTCATCTCGTGTTCTTCTTGAGCTTGCGATTGGTGTTTGTTGATCCTAGAAGTCCTGGGCATTGGTTGAGCTTCGTTGATCGTCTCTTCCGGGGTTGTATTCCAGCTTCTACATAATTTTCGATATAGGAAAACAGCGCATAAGATAACCACTATCCCCAATACGATGTAGATAACCGCATAGTGATGTATGTCGTGGTTAGACATTGAAGTGATACTTTCATATTTCTGTTCTTCTTTCAACTGTTTTAACTTCAAGTCTATCTCTCTAAGCAAGTTGTTGTGCACTGTTTCTGTTTCATTTGATTGGTTGTCCAAATTGTCCTCGTATCCTTGATCAATAGTCAGATTGATTATGTGGTTAATCGGTGCCAGGACTGCTGTTTGAGTATCATATTTGACCTTAAATTGACTCTCATAGTGTTTGTGTCCATGTATTGTAAAAGAGTTTGTTGTCATTACGCAATCGCTATCAAGAGTAATGACATTAGCGCGCATAAGCATGTGCGGCGTAATCCGATCTCCGCATATGATTCGCACTTGACACTGCTCGCAACATACATATAAATATGTGTTTATTTTTGTTAATGAAATGAACTGGCTTTTGCACGCGTCACTGCTTGTTTTGCATACATTATTTCTCTCCAGTATGCAAAGATCTTCATCTGACTTCATCTTGTATATCGGTGTGTTTGAGTCACACATGTATGTTGAGCTTCCTCTGGTTATACATTTCTGTAATATTTCTGTAGTTATAGGTGAATAATTGTCTTTCTGTAAGTTAATGGCAACGTAATCTGAAACTGGAGTGATTGCGAGAGTCATGTTTTTTCTGTACAACTTCGGTACTGCAATGAGGTGATAGAGATCATAAGTTTCTCTGTTGATTAATGGTATTTTTATCTCGAATATAAAATACTTGTCTGTAACTCTGGCTCTTATCTTCATAAGTTCGTATATTTGTTTCAAATCTGTGTGAATGTTTTCAATCGGTAGAGTAACGTCGCCTGTTAATAAGCCAGAAATAACATTCAATTGATGTTGTAGTTGTTTTGGTGTTAATAAATGCAGATTTACTCTTCCCTGGTAAACATCAGAAATAGTGTCCAACATCATGTTTTGAATGTTTTTCAGATTTTGAAGCATACTGTTCGCTGCAATTGCTGTTAGAATAAACTCTTGCTGTTTTGTTATTTCGTTTACTTCCGCTTGGATAGTGTTCAAAGCTTTATCAAGGCTGTTCAGGTGTTTGTTTATGACTTTATGTTGCATGGCAACCATTTTCTCCATCCTTTTAATTAAGTTGTATTCAGATTCTACTACCGATGTTTGATTACTCCACAAATTCTTCAAATGTGCTTCGTTTCGTTTTATAAGTTCAATGTCTTGGGCGTACTGTTCTGCGAAGCGTTCATCTAATACGCCGAACAGTCCATTGGCGAGATATCCAATGCCGTTGATAAGCCCGCGACGCCGTCTGGAGTGCTCTATGAAATGTTGTGTCAGCAACAGCTGGTTATAATACTGCAACTCCGTGTACTCGTGACTTTGTTGTGGTACAATCATGTTACATTTGTTGGTATTGTTCATGCGATTGCAGGATTGTTCCAGATAGCTTGAATATTTTTTGAAGGCAGTTATTCCTTCCCAGTACGGTGACATATCGTAGTAGGCTACCAACGTCCACTGGTGTCGTATGAGTTGCATTTTGGCAATGGGATCAAAGTAGATTGCTTGATTTTCGTTCAGTTGGGTGATGTTACTTGTTCCGTAGGCATTTGAAATAAGAGTCATAAAGAATGTTAGTGCCATCACAACGGAGTACAATGTAGCGGAAATGCAGTGCCTCTTGTTTCCTTTCTTTCCTGTTTGTTTAGTTTGTTTGTTATCAGTTTTCGTTTCAGGTTCATCTTGCGCGGGTCGAATAGGTAATAAACACAATTTGACTATTGGCCGCTTGATGATCCCATGTTGAGTTTTCAGTGAAACAACACGTACATATCCGTCGCGCCCAGGGTGCAGTTCGACTACTCGAGCCATCGCCCACTTCCCGGCTGGTAAGTTTTCATCTTGAATAATGACCAAATTCCCTACTTGAATGTTATCCTGAGGTTTTAACCATTTGTTTCGTGCGTTAAGTTGTGACAAATATTCCGACTTCCACCTCTTCCATATTTGTTGAAATAGTTGATTAGTCAAATACCATCTTGTTCTTCCATCTTCAGGTGTTTCTATGATTGTTACTCCTGCCCTGCCTGTGAGAAAGTGGGCTGGTGACAGGTAATCAAGATCATCAATGTTTTCTGTTAGGGCGCACAAGGGTCTTGAATTTAAACAGGCTTCAATTTGTGTTAGTATTGTGTAGTATTCTTCAAATGTTAATTTTTGTGACCCAATCACTCTTCTCAGGTGGTGTTTTAAGCTGCGAACCGCGCGTTCCCATAAACCTCCGGCACTGGGCCACGACGGGGCATTAAAATGCCATTCAATGTTCATATCAGCAAGTATACCCATGAAGTTGTTATCAAATGTTTGTTGCACTTGTTCGTGTTCTTGTTGTAAAATACGATCAGCGCCCACAAAGTTGGTTCCACAGTCGCTATACATATAGCGTGGGGCTCCGCGTCGGGCCGTCATTCTTCTTAGGGCCGCCAAAAAAGCTGTACTTGTTAGATCTGTTACAAGTTCCAGGTGTATGGCCTTTGTGACCATACAAATAAAAAGTGCAATGTAACCTTTCATCGACCTTGCGTTCCTTGTTTTGTTGCTCTTGATTTCAACGAAACCGGTGTAGTCCACTCCGGTGTGGTAAAAGGGCGGGGCTGGCTCCGTACGTGCAGTGGGTAAATCACCCATTATCTGTTGATGTTGCTGTGGGTTGTTTTTGCGACAAATCACGCAGTTTCTCAGACGTTTTTTCACAGCGTTGTTCCCTCCAGGTATCCAATACTGCTGCCTCAGATTGGCCAGAGTAAGGCGAGGACCTCCATGAAAGGTAAGTTTGTGAGCTTCGTCCACTAAAAGCTCAGCCAGACGACTATCACGTGGTATGATCTTTGGATGCTTCATCTCCATGTTCAATGTTGAGTTTTCAAGTCTGCCTCCAATGCGTAAGACACCAGATGAGTCAATGAATGGATTTAAATTTAATATTTTACTTTTTGTACTTAGTCTTTGCTTATTGCGTAAACATTCAATTTCCGATCTAAATTCCATTTGTTGCACGTTTTTAATTATAAGTAATTTTGCTGCAGTAAGTTCATGTAATGTGAGATATGATGGCATGTCTGTTCGCTTAGGTGCAAATGCACGTAACAACCATGCAATTATTCTGTTTACTTTATTGAATGAGCTGTGTTTATGCAATAATGTTTCAATAATGTTTTCTTCTTGTTCTTTAACAGTACATGATTTATTTAACCTTACTTCTTCTTCTGTTGTGTAGGTTGGGGTCTCTTGTTCTTGATTTTCGAATGTTGTGAGCCATGAGGGCCCGTGCCACCATAAAATGTTGTCTCTTAATTGTTGTGCGTATAAACCCCGACTCGCTACATCGGCTGGGTTTTCGCCCGACTTTACATAACGCCAGCATGTGCTCGGTATTGTTTCAACTATTTGTTGCACTCGGTTGGCGACGAATGTTTTCCATCGAGTTGGTTCGCCCTGTATCCATCCAAGCACGACCATTGAGTCCGTCCAACCATATATTTGTGTTTTATGTTCCGAAAGTGCATCCTGTGTTTTCTTCATAAGTTTTGCTAATAAATGTGCTCCACTCAACTCTAATCTGGGTAATGTTACTGCTTTTTTGTGAGGTACCAGTTTTGTTTTTGCGGCCAATAGCACTGGCTCTGTTTCGTCGTTGACTCGTGCGTATAAGACACAAGCAAAGGCTACAAGAGACGCATCGCAGAAGCCATGTAGTTCTATGATATCTTCCTTGCGACTGCGTATCCATCTTGGTACCTCATATTGATTAATTGCGCCGAGCTCGCTTTTAATCTTGATCCACTCCTTCTGAATTTCAATTGGCACTTCATCGTCCCATTTCATGTTTTTCTTCCAAACCCTTTGAAACAACAGTTTAAGTTTGGTTGATAAAGGTGCCATCCAACCTAGCGGATCGAAGACCTTTGAGATCTCCGATAACAGTGTTCGTTTTGTTATTCTGGTGTTGTCTTTAGGTTTGTTTGTGTTGTACTGAAATGTTAATTTATCTTCTGTTGAGTTCCAACATAAGCCCAATGTTTTCGAAATGTTTTCTGTTTTAAATGTAAATACTTCATTGTTTGATTTGTTTCCGTCCTTCTTAATGTTATCCAGTAGCTTTTTCTCATTCGACGACCACTTCCTTAAGTTAAAACCACCTAGTTTCATTAGTGCGTTCAAATCCGAGATTAACTGTTTGCCATCTTCAATTGTGTTTGTCCCATGTACAAGGTCATCCATATAAAATGCTGATTCGACAACTTTTGAGGCTTCTGGGTATGTTTCACGTTCATCGGCTGCTAGTTTTCTTAAAGTCATTATTGCCAGAAATGGAGCGGCGCGGGTTCCATATGTGACAGTTGTTAAGCAAAATGTTTGAATAGGATGTTCTAGAGACTCTCTCCAAAATATTTTCTGATACTTTTGATCTCTTTCATCTACTGCTATAAAACGAAACATCTTCTCAATATCACTCGTAAAAGCATATTTATACTGTCTCCATTTTAAAAGAAGTGTTTGTAGATCAATTTGTAAATTAGGGCCGGTATGCATGAGATCATTCAAACTGTACCCTGTATTTGTTTTATGAGAACCATTAAATACCACCCTGTATTGTGTTGTTAAAGAATCGACACGCTCAACTCCATGATGCGGCAAATAATACTCAGGTGTCTGGTTACTAATTGTTGTCGGTATCATATGTTCCATTGTTTTATATTCATTCATGAAGTTCTTATAGTCCTGAGCCAATTTTGGTTGCCTTTTAAATTTGTTTTCCAAGGTTCGAAATTGTGCCAGTGCAGTTTGTTTAGAAGACCCAAGTTTACTTGTTATGTCTTCCTTTAACGGTAACCTGACGACATAGCGTCCATCTTCTTTTCGTGTTGTAGTTTCGTTGTAAAATGTTATGCATTGTTGATCTTGTACTGATAAAGGAGACTGCTCACTGATCTCTTCTATTTCCCAAAATTTTTGTATCTGTTCAATGTTATGCACTATGTTGCACTGGTATGTTTTGGCGGTTCCACATAGCAACCAACCAAGTTTTGTTTGTTGTACGACGGGCTGAGTTGATTCGTCCCCTTTTATCATGCCACTTAAAAGAATTAAAGAATAAACATCTGCTCCAAGCAAAATGTCAATGGGTCGACTAATGTAGAAATCGGGATCCGCAAGGGATATGTTTTCAATAATGTTCCAGTTTGGCTTTTTGAATGTTTTGTTGGGTAAGTTTCCAATCAAGCTGTTCATAATAATGACGTCAGTTCGAAACTCGTAGTCACTGTAGATCGAGCGGCAATGAATGTTTAGTAACCCTTTTCCACTATTTTCCTTTTCTCCAACGCCAATAACCGTTCCTTTGCAATGTTGTCTTTTCAGATTTAACTGTTGCGCCGCCCTTTCTGTTATTAAGGAAACTTGCGATCCTTGGTCTATTAACGCTCTCATATCATGATAAGTTCCATCAGTACCCTTAACCTTCAGCATAGCGGTTGACAACAAAACCTCGGCTGATAAGTCATTTTCATTACTTTGACGCACGTGAGGGTTTTGAATTTCATTTTGTTTTGCTACATTTGTAGTCGATGTGTTGTACCCAATATTGCAGGCATCGTGAATAATGGTATTATGTTTCTTCGAGCATTTTCTACATGTTTGAGGTGATTTACATGGATTGCCATTATGACTAAATAAACAATTCATGCAGACTTTTAATTCCTTCACTGTTTTTAATTTCTGTTCACTGGACATTTCCAAGAATCTTTTGCAGTTATAAAGTCCGTGGCCGTTGTTGCATAATGGGCATTTTATTGTAGTTATGTTGCATGTTGATTTCGTAATAACTTGTTTGTCTGCGCTTCCCTTGTTGTAATTAAAATAATTGTTTGCTCGATGGTAAGGTAATTTTCCATATGATGTTGATGGATTTTGTTGAGAATATTGATTGCCAAATTTCTGTGGCAAGGTTTCGCTCTTGCGACGAGATGACTCTAGTGCAGTAAACTTTTTTTCCAAAAAGTCTAAAAAATCTTTGAGAACCGGTAACTCACGGCGATCTTTCAACGAGTCTATGTACTCGGAATGGGAGTCAACATCTAACTTTTGATCCAAAAGATGTACAAGTAAAGGGTCCCAGGTGGATATGTCCACACCCAGGTTTGTTATTGCATTAAGGCACTCTTGAGTGACGTCATGCATCTTCTTGATTGGCGCTAATGCTTGATGTTTTAAAACTGGTAAATCTAGTAACATGTTGATGTGAGATGTAAATATAAGCTTTTTGTTGTTGTAACGGCGGTTAAGGATATCCCAGCAAACTGTGTAGTTGTCCGAACTAATCGGCAAGTGTTGGATGAGACGCTCAGCTTCTCCTCGAATCTTACTCTTCAGAAACTGCATTTTTTGCGCCTTAGATAGTGAAGGATTGTTGTGGATAGCTTCCGAAAATAAATCCTTAAAGGACACCCATTGGTTGTAACTGCCGTTGAATGTTGGTACTTCTAAGTTAGGTGTTGTTTTGTCTCTATGTTTTTCCGACCACATTTTAGAGTTAATAGACTTCTTCAAACGGAGGTATTGCTTTTCGTATTTATCGTACAGTAGTTCCAACTCTTCTTTACCTTCGGCTTCCAATTCACTTTCAATCTCCCAGTGAAGACAGTCTATGATTTTCCAGCGTGATTCCAATGTTTTGATCGCATCTTCAAGTTCCCAATGTTCTAATAAAATACCTACGTCGATGTTCGATATGGTACGCTGGAAGGCTCTGTAATTAGCTGTTTGTTTTCGCAGTTTTTCGGTTAGCTTATTGTTAGTGTTGTTGGTTTCGGACTTCTCTTCTGTACTCTTGGTTACAGTCTCCGCATGTTCTTCCTGTTGCTTTATAATTTTTGTTAGATCAACACTCTCTATAGTTTTGTTAGATGTTGTTACGTTTTCTCCAGCATCCTGTTTTATGTACTGTTCTATGAAGTTTAATGCTTCCAGATAGTAGTTTCTTGTTTCGATAAAGTAACCTCCTGTGAAGTAGTCACTAGAACGATCTTTACACTCCTTCAAAACATCATCATTCTCCTTATACTCTTGAAACATAAGTTTTAATTCTGTTGCTTTCTTCTTAGCCACTAGCTTCCTGCGTTCCATGTTCTCCTTCTTGAAGTTAGTGAAAATCCTCTCGATTAATGTTGTAAGCTCAGCTTGTCTTGTTAGAAGATCTTCCATTGTTATTGTTTGTTATTAAGTTGTTGTTAATGTTAAAATGTTAGCGCACACACCCTATACTGTTATTGCTGATTCCCTCTGTGCCCTGGTACTCGCTGTTGTGATACAAGCACCTCTCAAACCGACTGGTGAGACCCGCTTCTGGGAGGCCAGTCGATTTGATAGCACAAAACACTGGTAGACACCAAAACACAGCAACGCTCGAAGGACCAATGTTCGGGGATGTGCGTTGTTTGTTGATGTTGAATGAGATGAGAAACTCGCGATTATCGTTAACTTTGTTTATTTACGAAAATCGTTACAAAAATGTTAGTTGAATGCACGCCCGTGTACGATGACGACCGAAAATGCACTAAAAGCTAAAAATTGTGGGCCGAGGCTCACGTGTTTGCGTAAAGGTGTTCGGTTACTCCGAACACCAAGGCTTGAGACAAATTTGCTCGCGCGCGGACCGCCAGGGGATGAAGCGAGCCATGGTTTGACAGCGTCTGCAATGCTGCCATTGAGTCGCTGTACAAACCATAGCTCGATTCCGTGCGTTTGAGGATTACGTCTGTTGCCCTGCAAATGGCCAGGAGTTCCGCCTGGTAGACCGTGCAGTACGCGGCAAGGCTAAGTTTGAGGTTCTGGACTTCGCCCTCATTATTCCATAAGGATAATGCGGCTCCGACCTTCCCCTCAATCTTGCTGCCGTCAGTGAAAATTCGCACTGTCTGCACGTTGTATGTGTCTACCTGCTGTTGATCAGCAAGGCACACGAACTCCAGGGGCATTTGCGTGGCTGGATGAGGGGCTTCTGCAAACCTCACCATACTCTCTATCTCTCTATCGCCCGGCACAAACTGGGACGACCCTCTCCTCGCCGCATACAGGGCTGCTGCCTCTTGTATGCGGAGGTCTAGAGGAAGTATCCCAGAGAGCACCAGTGCGGCATTGAGAGAGACAGTACGGTAGGATTTACAGAGCTTCTGGACGAATCCTCTCTGGACAGAGGCAAGCCGCTTCCGTATTCCCTGCTTAGCGGTAGCGGGAGCCCAGGCGGCAGCCGCGTACGTGATGATAGGTTCGATGGTTGCTGTGTAAATGGTGTGGATTATGTCTCGATGTAGTCCCCAACTGATTTTTGCGGCGCGGGAAAGCTGCTTATATATTTCGGCTGCCTTCTTGCAAACGTTTGCGGTGTGTTCGTTGAACGTGAGTTTTTCATCAATGGTGAGTCCTAAAAGCTTCATCTTCTTCACCATACCAATGTCGACCCCGGCCATGTTCAGGATTGGGGTGTCGTACTTGAGCTTATTGGTTATGAGCATCGCACAAGTCTTGTGCGGTGCAAACCTGAGCTTGTTCCTGACTCCCCACTCCCGTACATGGGCGAGGGCTGCATTGGTGATCCGTGAGACTTCAGCTGCAGTGTCCCCATCCACGACGAGGACGATGTCGTCCGCAAACGCCTGGACAAAGTTCCCACGCCGTTCCAGGTCCTGTAGTAGTGGGTCCAGAAGTAGGTTCCACAGGATTGGTCCACCGATTGACCCTTGGACACAGCCTTTGTTCGTCTCTCTTGTGCATTCCTCCCCGGCATATCGAACCCTGACTTTCCTACTGTCGAGATAGCTGTCTAGTAGCCTCCTGACATTTACCGGGCACCCTTCCTCAGCCAGTCTGACTCTAATAGCAGGCCACCAGGCGCTATCGAACGCTCCCTCTATATCCAATGACACCAGGACAATTAGCTTTTTCAGCCTCAACTTGTCCTGTACGTGTTTCACTAGCGTATAGAGGGCGTCCTCGGTGCTCCTCTGGGGCATAAAGCCAAACTGACGAGTACTGAGCCGCGGCACGAGCTGCCATTTAATCCGTGCTACTATCATCCTCTCCAGGACCTTCCCCAAGACCGGCAGCAGACCTATCGGTCTATACGACTTGGGGCTCTGATAATTGTCCTTGCCCGGTTTTCTTAGGACCACCACCGTTGCCTCTTTCCAGATGTCCGGGAAATGTGCCAGTTCTAGGCATTTGTTGTATAGGGCAAGGAACGCGTCCGGGTCCTGGTAGATTGCTCGACTGCAGATATCTGATGTTAATCCATCCCCTCCTGGTGCTTTCTTCGGATTGAAACCTGCCACGGCGGTCTTCAGCTCCAGTGATGTAAACGGTGGATCATGGTATTCATCATGAGTCCACCCGTTTATTCGACTGGCCGCTTCCCTAATCATCCTGTGGTCTGCGTTGTCCTCTTCTTCTGTGTCCTTTGGAAAGAACGTATCTGCAAGTAGGGCTGCCGATTCTCTTGGGTTTAGGAATGCACCATCGCTAAATAGGGTCAAGTCTTCCTGTCTCCTGGTGGTTCTGCCTATGATCCTGTAGATACCTTCCCACATTCCCTCTCGATCTTGCTTCCGGCAAAACTCCTTCCAACTGGCGACTTGGGCTTTCTTTTCTTCGATCTCATACTCTTCTTTTGCTTTCAGGTACGAGTCAAGGACCATCGCTCTCCGGACCGGTGCGGCATTGCGGATGCGGTTCTTCTTTCTTGTTACCTCCTTTCTCATCAAGGCGAGCTCCTCGGACCACCACGGAATTGTAAGTTTACATTTGTTTTTAACTTGTGGAATAGCTTGTTCACATGCTTCTTCAATAATTTTTCTATATGTTATAACTGTCTCTTCCAATTTTTGTTTGCTATTAATTAACTTTATACTTTCAAAATTTAAGTGATTTTCTTCTTTCAGTTTCTCTAAGTTTGTCTTAAATTTTTCCCAGTCCGCTTTCCTTGTGTTGAATTTTCTTGTCGTCCTGCTTATGTTCATACCCTTTTCCCTTTTTACCTTGACATTAAAAAATATCGTGTTGTGGTCCGAGGACGTTGCACTTGTGTCGACCCGCCAGTCGTCTACCAGGTCAAAGAGGTTGAGCGAGCATGCTGTGACATCTACATGGCTTTTAAACGCTCTACCACCTCTCATGGTATCGAAAGTAGGGGTGTCGCCAGTATTCAGTACCTGAAGCTCTAACTCTTCCAGGGTCCCGGACATATCTTCACCCCTGGGGTCTTCTACAGTACTGCCCCACCAGGAACTCTTTGCGTTGGCGTCGCCACCCATCAGCAATCCACCGTTGGCCACTTCCGTTTTGATCTGGGCGATCTGGTTCAGGTATGGCCCTATCGGTTGGTCTGGCTCAAAATAGTATGAGACTACTGCGATTTCCCAGGCTTTGGTTCGGATCCCCACCACGACGATGTTGTTTGTGGTGAGTTTCGGGTGGGGGATAACATCAAGGTCATCATCGAAGACAGCTATTGCTGCCTTAACCCTCCCACTTCCTTCATCCTCGCACTGGTAGATTCTCGCACCACGGTAGCTCTTCATACTTCGCCTCGCCCCCACGTACGGCTCCTGAATCAGCGCCCATGCGATCTGCCTTTCACTGGCCTCTAATAAGAGTTCGGTGGTAGCCAGTTCCTTGCGTTGTAAGTTTGCTTGGGCCACACGGTAAGGTCTTGCTGATTGTTGGACGGGAGTGTTTCTTGGGACAACCTCAGCAGTATGCTACTGCCGTCCTTGCTATTATATCCCATTTCCTCCTAATTGCACAATCCGAACTGAAGGCATTGTGTCCTGTTTTTTCTAGCCTTGCGTGTGTGCAGTTGCAGCATATCGGTGTTGAACCCGCTAACCAATCCGGACAGTCATTTCTTAGGTGCGGTCCGCCGCAGTGACTGCACTTCTCTACGGTTTCCGTGCAGATTCGGCGGCTATGCCCGTATCCAAGACAGAGCGAACATTGGAGGAGTGGGCTCTGGTCTTCGGCCCGTATCCGCTGGAGGTCGATATAAACATATCCTCTTTCTGTCACACGTCTCCAGATGCTGGGCGAGGTACTAAGCACGATGTGTCCTGTGTGCGGGTTTCTTGCTTTCTTCCTATATTTAACTTCTAACCTATCCGCCTCACCGTCGAGGCCGTGAAAGATACTCGGATTCTGGTTCCTGAGTGCCTTAAGGACGTCCTCATCGGTGTTAGCCAAGAGAACGTCCCTAAGGATCAGCAACGGGTCCTTGTTCTTCACTTCCTCCACGGTGAGGTCAGTTCCATTTTTCTTAAGTCTTTCCTTCACTTTGTCCCTTTCCTCTTTTGTGCCGAAACTCATTATAACTTTTCTATTCTTCGTTTTTCTAACCTTTTCCACCGTGATCCATTCTTCTTTTGCATTCACTGCTTCCCGTATTTTAGTTATAACTTCTTCTCCAGTCTTGCTCTCATCCTCGGTGGTGACGGCTATGGAATGTAGAGCAGTCTGCCTAGGCAATGGATTTCCAGACTGACTTGCCGCTACGCTAGCATATGAGATCTTCTCAATACTGTCTTGGCTAGAGCGTAGTGCCTCTTTCAGTCTGTCCATCATTCCATTGCTTTCGGCGAGCTTCTTGCTGTGCTCTTCCATCACCTTCTTAAGGGACTGCATTTCAGTCTCCATGGTCACTGAGCAGGGGGGTGGGGAGGGGACAGCCACTGAGTCCTGCGTCCTTACCGAGGGTGCTCGCCCACCGTCAGCCTCAGCCTCCTTTACCAGAGAGAAGAGCCTCTGCACCTGAATTGTGACATCTTCTTTAATCTCTCTCTTGATGTTTTTAGAGAGTGCCATTTGCTGCATCACCTTCGTGACGCACCTCTTCGCCTCAGCGGTTCTGGGGTTTCGTACGTTGGTATGTGGCACAGGTGGGCTGTCAAGTGGTATTGTCATTACCGTTCCTCTGGTCAAGGTGGATGGTTTGGCTCCCTGTTTCGGCTCGTTAATTTTAGTTGGTGATACGGATTTTCGCTGCTCCTCCAACCCTGCCTCCCATTCGCCCACACTCCTGCGAACACTGTGTTGCGAAGGTCCTGCCTTCGGTGGGCTTCTGTTTGGCGGGTTCGACGTTGCCCTCTTTACTGGTGTCCTGATACCCATCATATTGCTGGTATGAAAAGTTTTGATTTGGTACAACGTCAAAATGGGGGTAGTGTATAGAGTACCCCTGTCTGTGTATAAAGTGTATAATAACAATTAAAGAAAAATATAAAAATAAGTAAAATAAAGAATTTAGGTGAGCAATAATAAAACACAAAATATTAAACAATGTATGTTTGCTAATTAATTTCTTTTGTTTCAGATGCAATCACGTACACGGCTGTGTGGTCACCAGGCGCTCATCGATGGATCTACGCACAAGGTAAGTTAGAAAGTTCTATTTCCCGCGTTAATTTAACTCTACCTACTTCAACATGATTTTTGCCCCAGAGCGAACAGAGGTCGGGGAGGTAGAGGGATTGTCCAATAAATCTAGTGCGTCAAGCACGTCGTCTGCGAGAATGTAGCCACGTACAAGGTGTAGGTTTACTATTTTTAAAACAATAAGACAAAAGTTTTATCTTAATCAATACTTGTAGAGTCTTGCTCTGTCAATTTAATTTTGAAAATTTGATACCAGAACCAGTTCTGGTGTCAAGGAGCTCTCAGGAACCCTAATGCGTCGAAAAAGTTTTGAAATATAGAGTCGAAAATTTTTCGACTCTACGTAGAGTCAATCTCTATCCCTCGCCGGGTAGGTCTCCTCGAGCCCTTTCCAACGAACCCAAACACGGCTATCCTAGCTCAAAAGGTTCCCGAGAAAATCCGGTCCAAAATTCTGGTTGCCAAAACAAGATGGCGGCCAGAATCCAGTTAACTGTGGTTTTCTCCGGAACCGTTTGTTCGAATCCTACCGTGCTTGGACTTTTCTGGATGGGCTCGCCGAGACCCAGCCGATGGGGTAGGTTTCAGGCCGAAAAATTTTCAGGTCCCGAAAACTCCTGAAAACCCACAGGTCGGATAGGGAACGTCCAGCCGATGCCCCCAAAAGAAACACGAGGTTTCTGCGACCTCCGGTTCGGGAGTTATTGGATTATGAAAATTGGTTTGACAGTTTGAGAACTGTCGAAGACAATCTTCAGACCGGCATAACTTGCCTTCAGTAGGTTGCAGAATACTCGAGTTTGGGCTTATTTTGCTTGGCTCGTCCCGCCCCGACGCGCAAGGTGGTTTCCAGGCGCCCGAAATTCTTCAGCGCCAAAACGCTTGAAACCAGGTGGATCGGGTAGAAGTTATCTCCCCAAACACCACTGTGAAATCCGCTACTCTCTGCGACCCTTGGTTCCGGAGTTATGAAGGCCCGAAGTTTTCCAAAATGGCCGCCCAACTGTCAAATGCCAACTTTAACTGGCTATAACTCCGCAACCGTTCATCACAGAGACCTGCGGTTTCGAATGTGGTGCTTGGCTTGGTTTCCTCTATCCGCCGAAAATAGTTTCAGGGCTGAAAAATTTCAGGTCCTGAAATCTCCTGAAAACGCATACAAAATATTCTAGTAATTGGGCTGTTTGCATCCGTGAAAACCCGGACTTGATAGGCCCAATAGTTCTGGAGATATTAATACATTTATGTACGAACCGCTAAAACCAAAATGGCCGAAAAAATCTATTTCCGCCGTTTTTGAGGTTAAAGGTGCCAACTTTGGGTTCAAATAAGACGAGATAGGGGTCTTGAACCCTATCCAGAGGTCAAAATATTTAAAAAACAGTTTGTTTTTAATTAATTCAATAAAATAACAAAAAATTGAATATCTCGAGAACCATAGGACATAAAAATCTAATAAAAACTGTTAAATTTATGGTAATTATAGGGCTTTACAATGAAATGAATAAATTAAATTTTTTGAAAAGTTTGTCATATAAAAATTTTGAAAAAGTGAAAAATTTGAAAATTTTGCTATATTTTAGAAAACAATATTGCTAAAAATCTAAACTAACTGCAGTCTTGTTGTCCGGGCGAGCGCGCAGCAGGATCCGCAGAAAAAATATGGGGTACTGCCTGAAGAATTTTCAGGACAGCGGGTCAAAGTTCCAACTTTCAATATTTATTATCTTTGTATCCAGGTGAGATAAAAATCTGGTCTAAACGATATTGTACTTATCTCACTGGGGTCCGTCTTCTGTCAAAAGGTGATGTCGCTGCGAGGTCTGGATCTTCGGCCTCGTGGTCAAAGTTGAGGTTAGAATTTTTAGTTTTTTGACAATTTCTCCGTGATGCGTGGGTGGATTTTCGCGAAGGTGGTGTTCAGAGATGCTCCTTGCTGCGCCTCACAAGATGGTATGATGAGATGTGCAGGTCACCGATCTTGATCCAAAGTTATCGGACTTTGAAAGTTTTCAAAGTCCACAGATTTTCAGTTTTTCACAAATATCTCCTCACTGCACAAAGTCCGGTTTATGGCACTTTCACCACTGGATGCGCTGCAGTGAGACGCAACTTTTGATACCAAACACTTAACTGTAGCTCGAAAAAATACCACTTTTTTGAATTTTTTAGCGCGGAGCGTTGCAAAAACGTGGCGTTCGTGGCCGCGGACGGACGCAAACTGGGTTAGGTTAGGTTAGGTTAGGTTAGGTTAGGTTAGGTTAGGTTAGGTTAGGTTAGGTTAGGTTAGGTTAGGTTAGGTTAGGTTAGGTTAGGTTAGGTTAGGTTAGGTTAGGTTAGGTTAGGTTAGGTTAGGTTAGGTTAGGTTAGGTTAGGTTAGGTTAGGTTAGGTTAGGTTAGGTTAGGTTAGGTTAGGTTAGGTTAGGTTAGGTTAGGTTAGGTTAGGTTAGGTTAGGTTAGGTTAGGTTAGGTTAGGTTAGGTTAGGTT